>JAOXJK010000004.1:32579510-32592677 GCA_025774025.1 Xenus cinereus | reverse complement strand
AGCAACCTGGTCTGGTGGGAGGTGTCCCTGCCCAGGGCAGGGGGTGCCACTGGGGGGGCTTTAAGGTCCCTTCCAACCCAACCCATTCTAGGATTTTATGATTCTCTTGATCAACTTTGAATGAAGACACATTAAAATTTCCTCTCTCCTTTTTCAAGCCATAGAGGAGTACTTAATGAAGAAAATGCTTCTTCCTATATGGCTATAATGTTCTTTTTGATTTGATCCCAAAGGCAAAGGCTGCTGCTTCCACCCCGATTTGTTTTGTGCAATCCTGCAAGGGCAGCTGAAGGTTTACGGGCTTCTCCTCGAGCTCTTCTTACTCCTGAAAGCCCTGTGTCCAGAAGCACTGAATTCAAACAGCCCAGGCGAGGAGCTCCCCCAATTCCTGGAGTACAGACGGGGCTTTAATATAAAAGAGTCTTACGGGCCGACCTCCGTTGGCAGTCAGGGAGATCCGCTTTCGCCTCCTATTCCCTTCCACACATCACCCTGGCGCATACAACTTCTGAAACGTGACGTGTGAGTAACTTTAGGAAATGCAGAGATTTGCTGTCTTGGAGAAAAATTCTTTGGCTACTGGCAGAGAGGGAATACTTCATCAAAAGCACTTTAAATACAGGTTTGGTTTTCAGTTCTTGAACACACACGAGTCGTTCAGCGTATTTCTCTCCTACCCAAAGCACATCTTGATAATCAAGAGTATTCTTTCTTGACACAAACCTCCAAAAAACACAAGTTACCTGGAAGAATGGACTGTGTGACTGATGGTGACGACGTAGCCTGCCCCTCCGACGTCTAAGTAGGGCCCAGTGAAGGTAATTAGTCCTGGATTAGCCACAGCATGCAAGTACCTAAGGGCAGCCAAAAGAAACACTCATAATTAGTGAAAAAGGGTTACTGTAAACTTTGAGACAGTAACCTTGATTTTGCAAAACCAACATGAATTCTGCACACAGGGAACAATGTGCAACCAAATTAATATTAAAATATTAAACGAGTGCACACGTATGATTAGGACCCAAACCTGAACCAGACTTGGCTCAATAAGTGCTTCCTCACAACATACAACTGCATTAAAAAAAGCTCAATTTACTTCTGCACAGGATTTGTTTAATGTCACTCTAGACATTTTTCCCCCCCAAAAAGGTATGACTTGGTGCCAGCAGAGCCTCAGACTCAAAGCAAACACCAGCAAAACGATGATGCTGCAAAGGCAGGAGAAAGGACGCCCCACAGGCAGGATTCCAGTGAAAATCTGGAAAGATGTCAGAAAGTGATTACAAATTGCAATCTCTTTACTCTTACTCTCAACACAAAATGAGCCACGTCGGGTCAAACATCTTCCTACCCTCACAAGAAGGTTTATAAAACATTCCAACCATTGGAAATGCTTTTGTGTATGAAAAAGTGATTACTTTGCTTCCCAGTATACAAACTCAGGAGTCTAGACTGCACTCTGGAAGTGACTGAATTCTACTTTATTATTAGTGCTTCTTTGCATCTTCTTTCCACAATATTGCCATTTGGCTTGATATAAAAAACAAGACACTGTCCCACGTTGCCCACGGAGGCTTTGACAAACCCATGGTTTGAGAAAAACAGACAAGTGTAAAAGCAAAAAAACCCAACAAAAAACCCTCCCCAAAATTCATAACGAAAATAATTTGAGAGCTTTTAAAATGGAGACCAGGGCCTTGTAAAAGTGCCTTCAGTTCGTTTACAACATGAATGCGACCTGAAGAAAAGCTAATTAGTAGCTAGAGTAATGATTTTTTTGTTCAGGGCAAACATGGGTGAGGAGAGGTAGTGCCAGTGCCAGGAGCAATCCCGAGCCTTCCCGGTACAGCCGGAGGGTTGGGACCCGGTGTCACTGCCCGGCAGCACCTGGGTGACCCCTCAACAAAGCCCCCGCGTCAAAGCACGCTCCCATGTCTCCGGCTCTCATTTGTAGCGTATACAAATATTTTCCCAAATCAGATCCTGCTGCATAATTAACGGGGCACAGCAGAGCCAGCAAATTCCTGCTCTAAATTAGCAAGGAAACCCGCTGTAAACAAACAAACAAACAAGTCTGAGATATTATCCACCAAAAATGGCACAGGGAGCTGAAAACACCCGCAATCAGCTCATCCCTAAAGGGGCTGCTCATTTTTTGGAATATTTATAATTCCCATCTGCCGTAGCAGGGATAGGAAACAGAAACTATCAATTAAAATAAAAAGGGTTGAAATTAGAACCAACCAGGGTTTTAACTGGCTGTATTTAAGCACCGAGCCTTTTACCCACGATGAAAATATTTCTAGTTAAATAGTTTAGAGCCGGCCATAACAACCCCCCGCCCCCGGCTATGAAATCGATACCAAATATTTTCCTTATTGCCCTCCAAGATTATCCCAAAGCTTTGATAAACGGGACCCTAAAAACTCACCATTGTCTCCTGGTGGGATCAAATGCTTTGTCCATGAGGGAACCGGGGTAAATTCGGAGCACCCCATTGGGGGTTGCTATGTAACGGCGCACAATATAACTGTTCAGGCTACTAATTTCCATTTGGGTCATCCATTCATCTGTGACGTGACTGGTAGCCATTACTTCATTTCTGACAGAGAACTGCAAAACAAAGGCGGGACCTGGCAGGGTTCCTCTAAGACTTGCAGGAAAAGATAATAAGCCGCTGGCGGGGTTTCCCAAAGAGCCATCAGAGATCATCTAAACTCAATTACTTGTTTAAAGTCTTCTCACACCAGACGGATCTGGCACATTCCAAGCAAAGGAAAAGCTTATTATAATGAAATATTGTTGTCGTTATCTCTGTGGCTTTTGGAGTTCGCTTTTTTACTTCACATAAATATAAATAGTGCTCCACTTTTTCTTATTCCTAAGAACACAAATTTCTCATTCCTAAGAACACAAAGATATTTCTGCTAAGAATTTACCGTAGCTTTAATTTTTCTGGTGTTTATTTCAATAACTGCTGATCAACTTTCCCCCCCCCACTCAGGGAGGAAGCCCTCTCCCTCCTCTCTCCACTCTTCTGGGCCTTGAAGCCCAGGGCCACCAAACCTGCTCCAAACCACCACTCCAGAACCCTGTGAGACGGAACCATCAGGAGATGGATGGTTCAGGTAGTGCCCTCCTGGATGAACGTGTTGGACGTGAGGACACCAGGGTCTCTGGGCGTGGGACGTGAGGACACCAGGGTCTCCGGGCGTGGGACTCGATGACACCAGGGTCTCCAGGACTGACCAGAGCAGTCAGCACTGAGAACATACCTTGAGGCCGGGGTTGGCGATGAGGCGCGTGTTGTCGCTGAGGTACGCTGTGTAATGCTCCACCATCCGCTTGGTCTCGGGCTGGCTGAGATGTTCGTATGGAGAGGAGAAGCTGCCCGCAGAGAGCATCACCGTAGGGCTTTCTAAAACCAGCAAAATACGAGAAAGTTAAGGACAACGAATCGCACATATTGCACAGTAAACACACTCGGACCACAAAAGGGTTTCCTCTGCCTGTTCCTCCACTCGCCCACACTTCAGTATGTGAAGCACTCAGCTCCTTCAGGTCACGGGCGGAAGGACCAAAGGCAGGAAAGGTGAAGTTCTCCATCCAAACCAGAGCACTCACCAGTGCAACTCCCCTCCCAGGCACTGCCTCAACTCAGGCTACGCATGAACTATCTTTCTTGCTTCAAAACACAGAAGGCCCAAAGTTTGTCCACTGACTCTGAGCTCCGCGTGTTATTTGGGAGACTTCAGTGCCCTTGTTCTCAAAGTGTTAACAATTTCTGAATTAGTACTTTTCAAAAGATTACAGAGGCTGTTTTCCCTTAAGAAGAGATTCTGTGCTAAAGAGGAAATTAATTATCCGTGTTTAGGTTAGATACAGCGGAGGAAAACAAAAACGAGCATTTTCAGTAACAGATAACGAACAAGTGGAGAATTAAAAGTGCAGAAGGAGGAATTACCAATAACAGCGTAGCTGTCTGGGGTGATTTTCAAAACAGACCAGAAAGTAAACTTCTGTCGTGCAGGAACTGCAATACCAGACAGCTTTTTCTTTTTAAAAAAGGAAAATGATTCTGATGATGCAGGGCTGAAGGTTGAGAACGGCTTTTCTGAATATCTGACCCACGGAACCCGATTTCCCTGTGGGTAATGGTCTCCAGAGGAAAAACTTCCCTGGAGTATGTGAAGCGTTCTGCTTTTATTCACATTCCTCTAAAACACATCACCATCCATCCAGTGGCCATATGTACTGCAGTCATCACTTCTGAACTTCTATTACACTCCTTCATCTGCTTCCCAGACCAAATATCCTGATGCGATTGCATTTTGCTTTGCATGAAGTTTTCCCACTCGTCAGCTTAGTACTGCGTTTTTTTGAATATTTTTCCATTTATATCTTGCCTTTCTGAATAGAAGATAATCAAGACTAGGCACCACATTAAAGAGAGAAAAAAGCCCCTGTATTTTAAACAACTGGCCAAGCAATTTCCATAGGGTTTATCAAGTTCCTCCGTAACTCCCCCAGTTTAATCTCACTTTGCTATTTGTGGGACTGCAATATAGCTAAGAAAATATCACAACTGTGCCACCCTGAGACCTTCGAACCTTGCTACAAACAAAAGCACTTAATTCAGAACTTCTTACAGATTTTAGCAAAACCCCCAAGATTAATACTTAAATGTGAAAGTTTGCAACTTATGATGTAAGAAAACCTCTATGTTCTTAGGATATATTATGTTTTTAATGTTCTCTATCCTTTCCAAATAGTAGAATTTGTATTGCCACGGAGACTCTCCCTCTTCCCAGTAATGTTTGAGCAACTATGGAAATTAGTCAGGTAGAGGGAACTGGTTTAGTTTATCAAAAGCAGGAATGCATCAGCAACTCGAGAATTCTTAAGCATTGGTAAGGAAGGGTCTGGAAACCATCACGCCACAGGAGTTCTCGCTTTCCCCCAACAGATGTAACTTCTGACTTCACCTGGATCGCTGGTATTAAATGCTTATGGGAGTGAAAAACTTGCCTAAATCCAAAGGCAAAGAGCAGTCCTGCACGAGTGGCCAGGGCTTCATCCTGTTGATGTTATTTGTCAATAAGCTGCTTTACAGCCAAGAGAACAGAACTTCATTTTAAGTTTGGTGAGACATCTGTCAGTCTCTCCCTGCTCCACCTTCAGGGAAGTTGATCAAGGAAGATTCACGGTGCGTTTATCTCGTGCTCTGATGAGCAGCCCCACTGCATTCACCCATCCAGCTGGGTAGCTATGATCAATGAAGAGCTATAAGAATCATAGAATCGTTTGTGTTGGAAGGGACCTTAAAGATCATCTGGATCCAACTCCCCTGCCCTGGGCAGGGACACCTCCCACCACACCAGGTTGCTCCAAGCCCCCTCTAGCCTGGCCTTGAACTCCTCCAGGGATGGGGCAGCCACAGCTTCTCGCGGCAACCTGGGCCAGGCTCTCACCACCCTCACAGTGAAGAATTTCTTCCTAATATCTAACCTAAATCTCCCTCTTTGAGTGTCAAACCCTTCCCCCTCCTCCTGTGGCTCCCCTCCCTGACCAAGAGTCCTTCCCCATCTCTCCTATAGGTCCCCTTTAGGGACCGGAAGAAGATAACGGCTGATTAGAAAATCAGCCTTGGAAATAAAAGCCTCTCAAGAGGAGAGTATTCCAGTGTTTTGCATTTTCTGCTGCCACGGTCTACAGAAACACGCACGAGGTGGTGAGGAGGAACCAGGAGACGGCTTTACCTAAAGTAGCCAACTGCTTGAAGTGCAGGCAGGCGTTGGGCTGGCCCAGCAGGTCCAGTCTGTGGTACAGGAGCTTGCTGCTGGGGACCGTATTGAGATTCTTCAGCTGTTTAACAGGTATTTCTGGCTGGATTACCACGACACATAGAATAAAGGATGTGTCCTGGACCTGAAAAACACAGCCAAGTCACCAAACAGAAACAAGAAGGCGGAAGTGGCACGGGACTTATTTTCTATTTAGCATTTATTCTCTTGTCTTTAATTGCTCTTGTCGTCCAGTTCTGGAAGACAGCACCACACTTCATCATACTCTCAAGGATCACAATTCCCACTCTCTCTAAAAACAGACAGATCTTTTCCAAAGAAGCTATTATGGACTCGATCCTACAGAAAACAGAGAGAAGGACCATGCAGACAGAACTTTCAAGCCCCATCGGTCTCTGATTACAGCAACTCAGCTCCATACAGCCACATTCCAGCCTGTAACTACCCTGCATGTATTAAAGCCACTAAGTTGTACAAAGAAACTTTTCCACAGTCTACGCACAAAATAAAATTATTTAGTTTTCAGGAAAAAAAGATTGCATTGAGACCTTCATTTTATTCCTCAATTTGCACTAATTTCTAACACTGTTTTGTGGATAGTTTTTCAAGTGCCATTAACAGAGGAGAGGCTTCAGGTTCTCGGTTGATAATTCCCATTATGAAGAATACAGACAAATCAACTGTCAAAAATCAGATTTTATCATTACCACTCTTAATTGTGCGCTGCATGTGTCAGATGCTTTACTGGTGCGTTCATTTTAAGGATCCTGTAGCACATCAGAGTGTCAAAACCTGGAGTTGCCCAGCTGCTCTGCGAGGGTGTTTGATATTTAATGTAGCATTACAACATCAGAAAATTAGCTCCAGACGCCCTCCTATGTGAATTTCTTGTTACACAATGACAGATTTAATCTCTTAAAACTGCTCAGCTTAATCTTTTAGGTTGGATTTAGCTTAATACTGTGAAATGATCCACAAGTACCCTCCTAACTTTGTCGGCACAAAAAAAGCAGCCAATTATTTCTGGCATCAGCAAAATTCACCTGGATTATATTTAAACTGAGATTCCCTTTTAATCCCTGGGTCAAGATCAGTGGTCAGATATGTTCAAAAGTTAAACTAAAGGAAGGGAGACAGCCATGAGAAGCTCTCCCAAAGCTCTTCCAACCGGTAATAAAGCCTGTTGCACGCACATCGTGCTCAGTTCCAGTGAAAGCTTCTATATAACCAACGTGTGTAAGAAAAGTGTTCAATTTACAACAAACATCATCACTGGCTACTGATACAGTTCTGAAACAAGACAGAATCAGAATGAAAAGATGAAAATTTCCCCATTAATTACGGTAATTAATGGATCGCATTACTCTGCCCTCAAACATAACAACAGTATTAAGCAAAAGAATGACTTTATACCAAACGCTGCCTCAGCACTGTGGTCTCTGGTCGGTATTTACGTGTCACCCGGTTGTGGTGTGACATCCACACCTGTATAGATTTACTTCCAGTGGGAAAGCAGGAGGATAATCTCTGTGTGACTGCACATTACAGATGTCTGATGAAATGGGTGCCTTCATGGAGAAAGAGCACACACGTGTCCTACAGACACCTTTCTGAAGATGACACGGGAACAAACCTGACGCGGTAACTTCATTGGTTCTTCACTGTAACAAAAACACTCCACCTTCACGCAGGTTCTGAGTCATTCAAACCTTTCACACTTCAATATATAGCAATACTTCATGCTTAATTATAGTCAACACATTAACGAACTCTTCAATATATGAACTGTCTCTCCCTGCCATCCTGCCACAGCCTGGCTTTTATCCCTTACCATTTTCCAGGCGTAGCTGACGTTGTAGGCTTCTTTCCCAACTTCTCGCAGTTTGTTCAGATGCCAAGAGAGCGAGGAGTTCACAGGAACCGTAATGATCTGGCTGCCCAGGGGAATGCTGTATTGGCAAATACGACACACAGCATTTAATTAAACACCGAGACAGCTCTTAAGCAAAACCCACCTACTGCACATTTACGAAAACTTCATAAGGTGTGAAGAGATTAACTGTTACCTGTCCTAGATGAAGGAAAAGTATATGTATGCTGAAAATGCACTCATGTTCCACCACATTTTGAGTTAAAACACATACTCAGATAAGGCAAAGGATAAAGAAAAGCCCAGACCAAAAGGTGGGAAATCTTCCTGACATGGAAGAGAGACATTGCAACGAATATCCCCCAGATCAGGTGTGGAAGCCACTGCTCAGCACATCGAAGGTAAAAAGCTGGAGAAAAACCAAACCAGAACTGTTCTGCATTTGGGGGGATGGAGGAGAATTCCATCCGAGTATCCAGATATTGCAGGAAAAGGAACTTTACCCTATTTTCTCTTAAAATTCCTCTAGAAATACTTCTAGTGCCCTAAGGACTGCTAATGTTTGGACTTGAATTCAGGCTCTTTACCTCAGGATGTTCTGTCGCACCAGCTCAAATTTAGGAATGTTCTCATAATGAATAATGTCTGTGTGAAGTGGAGGTTCTGACAGCAGGTAGGGCCTGGTGAGGGAGGGGTGCATAAGGGTGTATCCTAAAAAATAAAGACATAAACCCATCCATTGAATGCACTACAACGACTGAGCCCAGGATGAATATTTATAGGGGAAAAAAAAAAGAATACAGTAACTACCACACAGTTTTTGCACAGACTTAACAAATGTCAGTGAACAAACAATATTGGCATTAAAGGAGCTGCAAATGAAGAACTAGTTGCAAGTGAAAGAGAGCTCGAAGAAACAAGCAATAAAACCAGGTTGGGATCAGAGGAATAGAGCTAAACACACGTATAGAGCAGTTGTGCCTTTTGCCCTACACGTCTAGGAAACCTCAGATGCTACACATGTAGAAAATCTCCACAGCGAGTATTTCCGCATCAAAACTCCCCTACAGAAATTTCAAGTCATGCATCCACCTACAAACTCCAGCAACTCTACCCAAAAAACTCTAAAACTAACCAAACAACATGCAATCAATCTTTCAATAAAAATAATCAACCATTACTATAGACTATTTAGAGACATGAGAATTAAGAGTTTCCTTTTGATGGCTGATGACCTCAGTGGGACTAGAAGAGATTATCTGAGCCCAAAAGTTACCTTTATTATCAATGAGGAACGTGTAGGAGCCCAAGGAGTCTTGATAATAAGTGACATCTTCCAAGATATATGCGAGATTAACGTCCACTCCAACAATCCCGAGCAGCAGGTTTCCAAAGTAACAGGGTTTACTTACAGTCATTATCAGGCCTTCGAATGAGAGAAATAAAATAAAACCATCAGCAATAAGTTCTAGTTAATTATTTTTAGAGGAAAGAGAGCGTGAGCTTTGATGTTTCAACATGCTACACCATTAAATTTTATACAGCATTCCTTGCTGGAATATGGACAAAATCTAGCAGGTCTACAGGGAAGCTGAGCAGGTTACCTGTCACATCTGACTGCTCTTAGCCGCTCTCCCTAATTAGCTAATTTCTAAGTTTCTGATACTGACCTAAGGTACATTTAATCAATTTCTTAAAATACACACCACAATTAAAGTTTTGGGGTGTTTGTCACTTTACAAGTGGATGCCTTCCAGATAAGAAATGCATTCGCCTTAAAAAAACAAAATAGTCTTCGGTTCCTTTAACATCATTAAAGGCAATTTAAAAAATAGGGGGAGGAGGGAGGAAGAGAATCTGTACTTGTAAAGCAGCAATAGGGATGAACTGTTGCTCAAATAATTAGATATTCAGAATATTAAACCTCCTCTGCTTCACTAAACCAATATGGCCATTTGCACTGGGAATCACACCCCAAATTACACAACGGTTTGAGACTCATCTTGTACCTGACGTAAGAACTCCCACTAACACCTTATTTCTCTTACTTTCTACAAGACTGCTATTTGGAAACTCGGTGACTTTTTTCCCCCCCAATCCAATATAAAACTCATTTGCATGTATAAGCTTTTAAGTACACTTCGATATTTATGTAAGACAAACTTTCTACATTGCACCATTTCTAATCCTTGTGTTGCTCAAATTTTCCATTCTGCTGGGATACGGCTTTGTGAGAGAGTAATAATACCGCTTGATTGCCGAGGTTAGGAAAGGCAGAAAGCGGCGAGCAGTCTGAATCAGAGGAGATTTTCTCAGGAACAGCCTGAGATTTCTTTTGGGACCCAACACAGAAGGCAAACGTTCAACCTTAACTCAGCAGCCCTTGAAAAGGATTCAGCATAACCCTCAGCTGCTCCTACGTACCAGCCGAGACAAAGAATACGCCAAGTCCTGAGTGAAGAAATACAGAATTTGCTCAATTGTCACAGCAATATAAAATCTCTGCTGTATTTCCAAACATCACTGTGACAGTCACATCTCTTTACAGAGCCCTGGAGCGGCACGAGAGGAATATCAGGTGAGGTGCCCATGAACCCTCCAGCTTCAAGCCCTCCAAGCGTGTACCCTGAGCTTTCGGAAGGGCACCAGATCCCAAAGGAAAAGGACCAGCAGCACCTGCAGCTTACAATGAAGATGCTTGAGCAAGTGTTAGCTCCAGCTGTGGGAACCAGGGCTGGGTGTGCGTCCCTCTGCCAGTGCTGGGGGAGCAGCCCGAGCCCCATCCCAACCTCCCAAACCTGCCCCCCGCCAAAGCGCATCACCCTGCTTCGCGCCACAAATTAAATTCCAGGTGCTGTATCCACACACATATATAAGAATAAATTTCACCTCTAAGAATCCAACCCGAATCTATCTACTTCATGTCTTATTAGCACTTTTTTCGTAACTAGACCTTCTGCAGATAAAAAACCTGCTGGCATAAAAGGTGAATTTTATACTCGCCTTGGGAACACACCTAAAAGCATCACCTTGTAAGACTACAGTAGATTTGAGAATATGTAAGCACAGGGAACGTTATCTCTTACATTTTTATATCTAAATTCGACATAAGCACTTACCATCTCCCATTTCATCCGAGAAAGGCAGACTGAAGACCGCCTCGTCAATCATTCGGTTGGGGAGGTTGGTGTAGAAGCGGCCAACGGTGGTCTCCAGGTTACTCAGCTGGTTTAGGACCATCATGCTTCCCTTGGTGACGGGCAGGGCCGTTCGGTCCGGCACCCCGTACTTCCCCGAGTTTTGCTCTGCCAGGTCCCGCAGAAAGGCCAGCTCCTTCAAACCCGTCACTCCCTCTGCAACAGAGACCAGAGGAAAAAGAAGGAAGGAGACAGAAGAATCTTAATTTCCACCAAGACTTTTGTATCTTACTCCAAAGAACTGTCAATAAAAGCAAAAATGATATACTGCAGGACAGAATGTAATTATTTAAGCAATAAGTGCTGAAAGTCTAGCATGGTTTTAGGAGAAGTAATTAGCTAGTACAAAATTTAATGAGATTGCCTCTCACATACTGTCGCACGGTGCAGAAATTCAACATGCTGTTCACATCACCGCTTTAAACAAAGATCTTCTAACAAAGACTTATGCGACCCATAAATCCACAGGACAGCTCTTTGTTCTCCACTGGCGGCTACTCCACATGAAGGACCAGGAGCATGTTATACGCCCTTGGAGATAACGGGCTTTGTTCTTTAGCCTAAACATTAAAGTTTCACATTTTACATAAGTCTGGGGCTCAATTCCTGCCGATGAATCAAAGACTTCTGTACATATTAGGTCTCAAATGAGTATTTAAATTTTCAGTCAAATAATACATTTGCTTAAGCATTCGCTTCCTTGGCTAGAGCCTGCGTGCGATTTTTGGTAATACAACATCTAGCCTTCTTATTGAAAACGCTCTGCTGGAAAAAGCACAAACCATCAAACTTCCCTGTGTGTGATCTTCATATTTAACTTCACTCTTAAGTTGGGTCCTAGGTTATTAAAGCACTTCAGATGACGTTTGATGTTACATTCATGCTCCCTGGCTAACGACTGAACTGGGGAGTCACGTATACTCTCATTTTGCTGCACCAGGAACCACGGGCAGCATCAGGAAGGTTTACAATTGCCATAGTTATCAAATTTAATTCAGTCTGGTTGCCATTAGACAATTTAGGCAACAATACTTTATATCCTGAGCAGCTGCACTGTGATATATAAGCATATAGTGGCAGACAGGTTTATACACCAAAGAGGTAACATCTGGATGCAGCCTCTGGATTACACAGGCCAAAATCCATTAACAAACCGCTCCCAGTAAGGCGTGGAATTACATTTGGATGAGCTTAATAAACCAGCTGTACAATGAAAGGGAATTTTCATCCACGGTAAATATAAAAAAAACATTTCTCACCGTTCATGAGTGCGTAAGTGAGAATCATTACTGAGTTATTGAGGAAACTATTTTCTTCATTGATGACACGTAGAGTAGCTTTTTTATCATCTTCC
The DNA here is from genome assembly GCA_025774025.1 of Xenus cinereus. Classification (NCBI taxonomy): domain Eukaryota; kingdom Metazoa; phylum Chordata; class Aves; order Charadriiformes; family Scolopacidae; genus Xenus; species Xenus cinereus. Next base: position 32,580,452 of record JAOXJK010000004.1, on the reverse strand, counting down.
GAAGAATCTTTTGATGTAATCCCAGCCGAGAGATAAATGATGACCATATCAGTATCTAGAAAGAATTAAATATATATATATCAGAAAATGCATTAGATTTTTAACTCAGGAAAGCCACGTGGTAAGAGCCTTTACATCTGCTTACAACCATGTATTGCCAACAGCTTCATCTGCGAGATTCACGGGAATCTACAATGGAAAAACACCCTGCGGGCTTAGGAATTATACCCTGTGTTATTAAACCTCCATTTAACAAACACCTGTTTGATTCGGTGCCTACCAGCCACCCAGAAGCCCCGTGGCTCGTTTCTCCTGAGCAGACCCCCCTGGCAACCAGGCAGGAGCACGCGAGGCCAGGATGCAGCATTCTGCAGAAGCTGCTCTAACTCCATGGGGATTTTGTCTTAACAAAAGCCAAAAAACTGCAACTTTTATCTCCTGACCCACTGTTCTTTTCCTGTCCTGCAGTTCTGGAAAGTGGGAAAATCCACATAAAAAGCACAGAGTGCTTTCCCAGCTGTTGCTGCTGCAAGAGCAGTGTAGGGGGCTTAGCATCGCCGTTGCTGCTCCTCATCCTCCCTTCCAGGAAGGTTTGGCAGAAGCACGGTGGTGGGCACCCCGACAAATGTACGTGAGAAACTCAAAATCCCTGCAAAAGACCTTTTTCACCCACTACTGTTTCTCTGTGCCTGCATTAGCGCTGCTGCAATTTAGCCCCCGCCTCGCAGAGCAATGGCTGGAGGAGGCCACGAGCCTTCTACCCCTCTACTCTGGGGAGACCCCACCTGGAGCACTGTGTCCAGCTCTGGAGTCCTCAGCACAGGAAGGACATGGAGCTGTTGGAGCGGGGCCAGGGGAGGCCACAGAGATGCTGGGAGGGCTGGAGCCCCTCTGCTGGGAGGACAGGCTGAGAGAGTTGGGAGGGTTCAGCCTGGAGAAGAG
>JAOXJK010000004.1:32558975-32577481 GCA_025774025.1 Xenus cinereus | reverse complement strand
AGACTGGCCCCATCCTCCTGACACCCACCCTTGAAGTATTTATAGGTGTTGATCAGATCCCCCCTCAGTCTGCTCTTCTCCAGACTAAAAAGACCCAAGTCCCTCAGCCTTTCCTCAGTAGAGAGATGTTCTTCTGAGGTTAGAAGGTGTTCCTCAGTTCCACCTACTGAGGAAAGGTGCAGTGGTGCAGTGGCTGAAAACTTGTTTTAAATGGAGTAAATGAAAATAAAATGTTGTGAGACAATGATATAGTACATTTTCAATTTGTTGCCCCTTTCTCTGGGGAAGTGCTTCAGAGTTGGGAAGCTCTGCGTTGCTGCTGGTGGGGCCTTCCTGACTAGCACCTGAAGTGTCCCTGTAAGATGGTATAAATGTTGTGTCTAATGTCACTCAGTGACAGTGGTGTCCGTTCTTTATTTCAGGTCAGTCCCTTTATCAACGAGAACACAAGGCAGAAGTTCCTCATTTACAGTGGGAATAACTACCAGGGCCCGGGGGGGCTGATAGACTACGTGGACAAGGATGTGATCCCAGACTTCCTGGGAGGAGACTGCATGGTGAGCTTTCCTGCCAGCTGTGCTGGTGGGTCACCAATGTGCCATCTCCCTCGATTCCCTCCTCACCACCCTGCCCTCCCACACCCTCTGAAAGACGGTTAAAGCCCTGGTGTGGCTGGGATAGGGCTGCTCCAAGCACAGTGCAGTTCGTTCACGCCCAGGAGACTTCACCCTGAAGCGGTGACAGTGTCCTGAGAAGTGGTTAGATGTCAGTTCCCTAAATGGAGCTTAGAGAAATTGTTGTAATTAAAGTAAACTTAGTCCCACCGTGAAATCTTATGCCAGCTGAGGGTGTTGTCCTCCGTGTCTGACACCAGGCGAATGTTGGTGGTACAGATGACTTGATACTTTACCAGTAGATGAGTGTGAACCCTCACGTTTGTTTCTCTGACACTTCCAGTGCACTGTCCCAGAAGGCGGGCTTGTTCCCAAATCGCTTTATCAAACAGAAGAGGAGTCAGAGAACTCGGATCACATCCGGCTGTGGACAGAAACCATCTATCATTCCGCCAGTGTCCTCAGAGGAGCTCCACACGAGGTACAGACCAGAACTGCGTGAGGCTGAAGGGAGCGCGTGTTCCTTTTGTTAAGGGTGACTAGAACAGCAAAGGGCTCCTGAAGTGCAAGCACCAGATGGTCCAGCAGCAGCAACGTTGCCTGTCTTGCGAAGGCTGACATGAGCCAGAAGTGTGGAAATAAAGAAACTGCAGTTTGAGAAATGGTGTCTCTTGTCTCTACTATGGGCTGATCCTCTGGACCACCTTCTTGGGGGAAATAAAGCTCCCTCGGTTTCCCTTCTGATAGCACAGCTGCTGTTTCCAGTGGCGTAGCTGGGGCAGAAATGGTGAGGGTATAACAAGCTGTGTGCTGGGAACGTCCTGATTGTGGGGGCATCAGAAAAGAAAATGTCCAAAAAAGGAGCACTTAAATGTCAAAATTATATCCTCCTTAGAAATCAAGACTAGTAGCTTAATTGGAGGATTACAGAGCAAAGTGTGTTTGCAGGGCCAGGAGGGAGACGCTGGCAGCCCTCTGAAGACCTGACTCCTTACAATGTGCCTGTTCTGTTCCCTGCTCAGATAGTTGTGGAGATTTTGGAAGGGGAATCCGTCATCACCTGGGACTTCGACATCCTGAAGGGAGATGTGGTTTTCAGCCTCTTCCACTCCAAACGAGCCCCTGAAACAAGTCATAAAGAAGCCACGTTACCAAGTACCTCTGCTGCTGGGGACAACGTGCAGCTGATTGACAAGACGTGGGTCCTGGGGGTGGATTACAGCCGGGTGGAATCTCCCCTGGTCTGCCGGGAAGGAGAGAGCATCCAGGTCAGGGGGGTTTGGGTCTTGGCACGGATCTTCCAGTCTGGGCAAGCTCCAGAGGGGTCTGGTGGGGGGAAGGAGTTGTTAGTGTGGGAAATGATGGATTGCTTGGAAGTAGCTGCTGTGGCTGTTGTTCTCTGGATTCCCTGTGAAAGTGGTCGCTACTGCTGTCCCAATTCAGACTGAGCCACTGGAAAGAGATTCCATAATCCATGATGATAAACTAATTGAAAATAACCATTAAAATAACCAAATAACCAGGGGTGTGTGGTTCAGGCACATAGAATAAGTGAATGATGTTTGTTCCCCAGAGTAGTTGGCTCCAGAGTTTCTTTTGACTTTGCCAAGTCATTTGTCTATTTCTTAGGAGGTAGTCACTTGATGGCCACTCTCTTTCTTTCTCCTCCAGGGCTCCCACGTGACTCGCTGGCCCGGCTTTTATATACTGCAGTGGAAAATGCACGGCCCCCTGCCCTGCTCCGGCACTAGCCTCCCCCGGGTGGATGATGTTCTCGCCTCTCTGCAAGTCTCCAGTCACAAGTGCAAGCTTATCTACTACTATGAGGTGCTGGCCTCCAAGGACTTCAGGTAGGAGGTTTTCTTGGGGGGGATTACTGTACGACTTGCAATAGAGAAGCAAAATAAGAGAACTCTGTGTGAGTGACCTCCACAGAATGGTTTTTTCATTGATAATGAGCAAGATGGACACAATCTTGGTGGCATTTTGTGTGAAGAATCTCCTTTAGTGCTACTGGTCATAAGGGACCCCTTGGCCATGTATCTACTGGTGGAATTCATGCCCGAGTTCTTCTTACAGCCACTTGAAGTGCGGGGGTAGGAGTTCAACTGAGGAGTTTTTTTTCTGTCTTAGTTGGGAACACTTTGAGAAGTTACTTTTGGAGTTAAACTTGAGCTGGGCTATTTCATACGTAGGCTCCAGTCCCTAAAGGGGCTCCAGGAAAGCTGGGGAGGGACTCTGGATCAGGGAGGGGAGGCATAGGAGGAGGGGGAAGGGTTTGACCCTGAAAGAGGGGAGATGGAGCTGAGATGTGGGGAAGAAGTTCTTTGGTGTGAGTGAGGGTGGTGAGAGCCTGGCCCAGGTTGCCCCGAGAAGCTGTGGCTGCCCCATCCCTGGAAACATTCCAGGTTAGGCTGGATAGGTCTCTGAGCAACCTGGTCTGGTTGAAGATGTCTCCGCTCATTGCAGGGGGGTTGTAATAAATGACCTTTAAAGGTCCCTTCCAACCCAAACCATTCCATGATTCTATGATCAAGCAAATGCTACTTAATAAAAACATGTATTTTTTTTTTTATTTTATTTAAATATTCAAGACTCTACTGTACTCCCTTGGCCTCTGTTAAAGTGCAAATCTCAACTAAGAAAACATTTGCAAGGCTCAGAAATGCTCAGGATTGCACAACAAGGGACTTACTTCCTTGGAGTTTTGTGCCATTGTTTGTATTTCGTATCAACTGGAAAGCCTTTTGAAATCCCACCGCGTGCTGCGTAGGGCTGTCGGATGACTTTATGCTGCTAACGAAGGTGGACATCTTCCTTTTTGTCTCACTGGTGGCAGGAGACAGAAACGTCTTATAGCACTGATCCAGTGAGCAGGTCCTTACTGTGTCTGCCACGGTTAACACCGAGATCTTGAAAGAGAAGAAACTATATTGGATTACCTTACCATTTATAATTCCTTACGCATCGATACAGGAAACACAATGATAAGCCAACCGAAGAGATTCCGTGGATTTAAAATTCAATTGTTCAAAACTAAATGCTCTAGGCATAAACCCATCAAATTTGAAAAGGATTAGACTTATGGTGTTTTCAAGAAAAAGAAACTTCAGTCTTTGTTTCTCAGGCGAAGTCAGCTTCACTGGTCTCCTACGTAACAGTTAATACGCTGTTGCGGGCAGAAGCCTAAGTGAACTGGAGATAAATGAAAAAAAAATCAGCAGAGAGCACTTTCAGGAGAGCCATGAGTGCCTATAGAAAAGTGGAGTGCGTACAGAACATTAAAAAAAAAAAAACCAGCCCCAAAACCTCTAAGAATTTTTCCCAGGCAAAGCCTTATGTTGTTTTAATGTTTCGGTCAAAGCAAGCCAAAGCTGCCATCAATTTTTATCCTGCAAATAAGTTAATGCATGTAATGGTATCACTTGCATTAATATAAACATAACATCCCAGTTTTATTAAATGAGTGTCAGACTTCATTATAAATTATGACTGATGCAAGGCAGTCATAGAATTAAGCAGTAATTATATACCTGTGTAACAGGTTTCATAACCACTGAGCTACTGACCAAGTTAATAAACACTGTAAATGTATTTTCTTCATTACAGGTCTATATTAAAACAAACACTTTTGACACTTAAAGTACTATTAATTCTGCTTAACTATAAGGATTACTTTACAGTATTAAAACTCTCTAAAAGCACAGAAGTGTTTTTTCCTCTACTATTAATGACAAGACTTTAGGCAAAGATTACAATCAGTTATTCTTCAACTTGATTTGGCTGAAACTCCCTTCCTATTAAAAATAACCCCAAGCAGAAAAAACAATAAAGGTCCTACTAACAGAAAATTCCTGAAAGCAAAGACCAAACTGGGGACTGCAGAAGCACTTTGTGGGCCCCTGGCTGCAATCCCTACTTAAAAAAATTACAGGTTGAGGGACTTTCTCATTGTTGAGTAGAGTATCTGGCAGAGCAAGCAATAAAACCCAGATTTCTTGGCTTTATCCTTTCCCTGCTGCTATCACGGTTGTCTGGGAGTCTTCCAAACACTAATTATGTTTCAGCTCACTCCAGTACAGCAGCAGAATAAATAATTTCCATTTTCACAAGCAAAAAAGAGAGCCTCAGAGGTAAAATGAGTTGCTCAAAGCACTCTAGTACCTCAGAAGTTGTCAGGCTCAGAGAAAGGTTCTCCTAATTGCACACCATACCACGCTGCTGACCATCACCTAAAGTCTCTGCCAAGATGAAGGAGTTAGATAAAGATTAGTCAGAAACCAGATTTTGCCTTAAATCAGTGGTTTTCACTTTTTTTTTTTCAGCCTGCGGATCCCCAGATGTTTCCCCTGCAGTAAGACAGGCTTCCAAAAGCGGGTTCAAGTCTTCACCACCCATTAGAGGTAGACCACAGATCCCCAGGAGTCCACGGACCACAAGTTAAAAACACCACTTTGGATGAAAACGGAAAACACCAAGCATGGTTAAAACCAATGAAAATATGCTCATGGCGTGGAGAAATCTTACCTTGTCGTGTTCATCGATAGAGCTCAGAATAACCTGAGCAGCATCCTTGGCAATCTGAAGCTGCGTCTCCGTGACCGAAGCCCCGTGGTCCACAATGACAACGATATGCTTGGACTGAGGTCGAACAGTAGAAACGTAGACAGGCCTGAAGGAGAACAAAATCCAAACCACTATCTTGATCATCTTGTTTACGAGTGAAAATTGTTGAGAATTCAAAACAAAAACATCCCATCAAGAAATAATGAGTTATAACGGGAATTTCTGCCTTTATAGAATCACAGAATGGTTTGGGTGGGAAGGCACCTTAAAGATGACCCAGTTCCAACCCCCTGCCCTGGGCAGGGACACGTCCCACCAGACCAGGTTGCTCCAAGCCCCCTCCAACCTGGCCTTGAACCCCTCCAGGGATGGGGCAGCCACAGCTTCTCTGGGCAAGGGAAACTTTGACTAGGAAAGATGAGCAGAGAATCTGAACATACAGAAAAGTTCCTCGCTTTCCCTCTTTTTTTCAATTTTTTTAACCAAAATCAGGTGTTGGATCCTTCTCCCTCCGTCACAGCAACCGCTTTCAGTTAGGACTAAACCATTCTGCTTACACAGCAGCAGCGTTTGGGATGACTGCAGCCGCTCACATCAAGTTCTGGATTAAGCGTTTGACAAGCAAGAAATGCCTGATGATAAATGCTGGGCGCCGGGAACCTTACTCACACGTGAAAGTGCAGGCAATAGCGGGTATTTGCTGGTTACGTGACAAGTAAAAACCTGTGCAACTGCGTGGAGTTGCATTAGCATAAGGTGTTGGGTTTATTGTAACACGTGAAGGCTTCTGGCCAAGAGAGGGTTTTCTCCTGGGGCCCGGGGATGCATTTTCACACGGGTCGTGCTCCACAACCCGTTGGGTCTGTGCAGTTTTAAACCCCGTGGCCAATCGGAGCTAACTCTGGTGAAGGCTCTTGGTGCTGCCATGTGTCTATTTGTGCTAACATCAAAAAAAGCCGTGCTCGGATCCAGTTCAATATTGTGAGAGACACGAGAAAGATTTCCCAAGCTCTCGCGCCAAGGTTTCAACCTGGAACAAATTAGGAAAATCTTCAGCAAGGAGGAAGAATTAGAAAAAGGACAGGACTCTCTTCCCTCTTTAGTCCAGACCCAAAACTAGTTAGAGTCAAGTGAGCGGTTTATGATGTAAATTTTATTATATCAAAGGCAGCCAGAGAAATCTTATTAAGAGTAAAGGAAATGCAGAAGATTTTAGACAAGGCACTGCAATAAACAACTGGCACAAATCAGTTCTTAATTGTAAAACAGCCTGCAGCTCTACACTGGTATTAATACCTAGAACTTAAATAGGGCCTTTGATCTTCAAAGCACTTAAGTATTAACTAATTAATCCATCCAAACTACCCTCTGAAGTAAATACTAGCAAAAAGACATCCCTTATTTAGCCATGGAGGAACTGCGAGCAAGACGTAGCGATTTGGATGAAATTGCCAATGGTTTTAGTGTCAAAATTCTGATCAAGAACCGGGGTACCCCTGGCTCTCGCGTCTTCAGACCCCACCTTTCCAAGACCGCAGAGAACTTCATCAAGCCCAGACGCTTCAAGCTTTGATGACACACAGAAGATAACATCTGTAAACATTTGATTGCTCAACAGGGACAGGGAACCAAAACACTTTTTAGTCTCTGCACTGGGCTACTACCCTGGTTTCAGCTGGGACAGAGTTCATTTTCTTTCTGTTGGTGGTTGTGTTTCAGATTTGGTACGAAAGGAACATCAATAATATGTATTGTTTTAGTTGTTGCCAAGGACTTTTTTCCCCACAGAAGCTGAAAGAAGCCTATTCAGAACAACGGAATGGCCAATGGAATATTCTGTACCGTAGAGGTCATGCCCAGTATACAAACGGGATTAGCCGTGGGGTGGGTATCACCTCGCGTTCGGGATGGTGCCAATTCATCAGGTGGTGACAGTGACTCCTGTCATCATTATTAATATTATTTTTGTTATTTTCCTTTTCTAAGATTGTTCTATTAAACTGTCTTTATCTCAACAAACAAGATTTTTTTCCTTTCCTCTCCTTTTCTCCCTGTTCTCTCTCCCCTTCTTGGCGAGTCCCATAATAATGACAGCAAAAGCCAGGGGAAAAAATACTGCACTGCCACTGCTCTGCTTCACGCCTCCAGAACAGGAATATTCCCCTCAGCAAAAATCCCACATCACCATTTTATTCTTTTTTTCTACATTTTTCTTAGTAGAAAGTAAGAGTTTCCACCGCTATCCACAGCGTGCCACCTGAACCTTGGGTGGAGACTGGAAAGATGCTCCTACCTATGCCCTGTCCAGTCTCCCCTCCCCAGAGCGATTCACCTGCCAAATCAGTAGAATACACATTCACTATTTTATTAATGGGGGTGAAGTACGAGTCAAATACAAGTCAAATTTTGCCTATGGGCTGACCTACAATTTACAACTTACTGCTTATTTACATCTTATTTGATTTGAGAGAGGTGAGGAACCTGTATGTAATTTCCTTTTACTTCAAAAGTTTCCTAAATGTGAAAACTGGTGCTTTAGAAAACAAACCTAAGAAAACCCAAGGGGTCCCATTAAAAGTTACTTATGAACGTTGTCACCTTGGCAAAGCGTAACGCTGGAATGAAACCAGTGCTCAAGGAATCCAATTTTAGTGCTTTGCCCACTGGATGGTAAGGAGACACATCCTACCTGCTGCGGTGCTCGTAGCTGCCTTTGCACCGGAACTTGTGAGCTGGGAAAACGGTGAAAATGCCTTCTTCCGAGCTGAAATACTGCCATTTAATTCCTGGGTTAGACTTCAGATTATCAGCAAGAACTGCAGGTTGGAAAGAAAAAATAAGAAATAGAGTTGAGTTACAAAGGGAGGTCAAATTTGGGAGGTTTGGTTATTCAAGGCCTCTCTCATAATGCCCTTGGAGAAGAATAACCTGGGTCCCAACACCAACTGTACGTCGCTCTAGTCGAGGACTGATAGAGCTTCACGTCTGATTTGCAAACAGTTAAAGGCTTTTGGAAACTTAACACTGGACTGGACAGATTTTGTTTAATATGTGATGATCATTCCTGAATCTCTGAAGTGTAACTGGGGCCCAAGACGCCAAGACAGGAGCAAGGAAGGAAGAGATTAAGGCAATTATATATAATATGCATACATCCATTTACACGTGGTGATCAACACATTGTCCACATGGAGTTTTCATAAAGAAAAAACCCTAATGTTAAAAAAATTGTGTGTTCTTTACACCAAAATATTAAGTAAGTTTGCTGCTTACAGCCCTGTAACCCAATCCATTCACGTTGCCTATTCTGACATCTGCTTAAAAATATCTACATGAACATTTAGTAAAAATAGTTTGACATACAAATGTGGGGCGAGGAAAAACTCACTGTATGGAAATAGTTAAAAAAGGTTTAAAAAAAAAGGGGAGAATCTTTCTTTGTCCATCGTGTTGTCACGTTTGTGTAAGGGTATATAGGTATATCTCCCACTCTTGGGATTCAAGAATTTCTCCAAGTTTCTCATTATCCCTGTGCTGTAATTAGCAAGGCCATGTGCCCCTCAAGTACTGCTTGTTAGGAGAAATAGCAGCTTTTCAGGGAAAACACAGCCCTTTCCCTCAAGGGGTTATGCAGTGCTCACGCTTCCCAAGCACTACCCGGTGGGTGGTGGCTCCATGTTGGTTCCACCCATTCTCACCAGGGGCATCTCCCTCAGGTAGGTTCACGTTTTTGAGCTCGTAAAATTCAGGCAGAATGATAATAACAGTCCTCAGCAGCTACAGAGCAACTGTGCTCCAAGTCACTCAGAAGCTCCTCTCTGGCAGGTAATTATTAGTAGCTCATCGCGTGGCCAAAAAGTGAAGAACAAAGAAAGTAAATGACACGTTCCCAAGCCGTGTAGTCAAGCAGGAACCGAGGTCAGAATATAACCACGGGGCACAGATCCCAAACCCTCCCCTAGTTTATAGACCACACTCATTCTGTTTAAGATATACTTGCTTTCCTATTAAAATAATCTTTAAGGAAGCGCTACTTAACACTAACAACTCAAAAGCTATAGCTTAGCAATATTAACAAAACTGACTACATGTATATATAAATATATATATATATAGTATTTTCTTGCCATTTCTCCTTTCATGTTCTTTGAATACAAAACCTGCCAGAACAAGCTCTGATTTAGCGTGCTTCACCTTCAGCCGAGGCATCTCCCTTCCAATTGACACTGAAAATAGTTTCATCTCCCGAATCTCGGTCGTTATCAAAATATTTGATATATGCCAATATTTGGGTTGGCAATGACTGCAAGGCACGTCTCAGCCCCCAGGCAGACATCCTACGACAAAATACCCATGTCCAGTAACAGTTTGAGTTCAACATCCTCAACAGTTTAGCACTTTCTCAAGTTTCCCAGACTGGCTGCGCCGCAATGTTCTCTCCACATTCAGCTCAGCGTAATTACCCTGTAAAAACCACAATCTTGGGGTTTTTTTCTCCCCCTCCGCCTTTTGCCACTGTTTGGTTTTTTTTTTTTTTATATTTCCACAGTGTCTAAAAGTGCTGGTGGAAATGCTGGTTGTGCCATTCTGGATTCTGTGCAAAGATGCAGATTTGCACAACTGCGGATTTGAGGAATTTGGTGTCTCAATGGGCAAGATGAGGAGGAGGAGCGAGGAAGAAACAAGAGCAAGACATGAAATGGTTGATGAGGGGTTTCCCCGTGGGTTAATGACTGAGTCGGGGGCCAGAACTACACTCTGCTCACACCTCTTGCTTTCTCCTCCTCCAAAAAACACCAATTCACCCCCAACAAGGACGCCAAAGCTCCTTTCTCCCTCTCCCCCATGCATCACCTCCAACCTGGGGATGCTTAAGGGTGCAGGAATCTTTTTTTCTCAGGAATTTTCAAACTTTCAAAGAAACCACCCGTGATCCTGCAACCAAAAGTCAAAGAAATTTGCAAATATTGTTTGTTTCACTGAAGTTCCCCCTAAATTTCTCTTAAGTCCTTGTATTGGTTTTACACCTGATACGATACCAGTTTAGCAGCGCTACTTCTGATTTGTACAAAGAGCAGGTTTCTTTGGTCAGGGACAATGGTTTCTGTGTAGCAGGGACACAAAGCAATGTGAAATTTTAATATTGCCAAAATTAGGCACTATGGAAAACTTTAGGCAAAAATCAGTTTTAATTAAAAACAAAATAAACTTAGCACACACAGAATTTCTAGCTTTTTTTAACTAGGACTACCAGAAATTCCTCTCCTCATCCCCCACTGAACCACCCAACCTCTTTTCCTCTCTGAAATCTTATCTGGGAAAACCCAGATTTATTTCTGAACTCATGGAGGGTCTGGCAGACCCAAGCCTCCAGAGAAGGTGCAGCACCCAGTGCTCACAGCCCCCAGAAGTTCTCCTGCCTGGGAGCATGTTGCAGAGCCACAGCTGTGGGAATCCAGGACAGTATTTGATAAACCTTTACAAAAAACTTAGAAAAAGCTAATATAATTACACTTTGACATAAACAAGGCCACCAAAGTCCAGGCACACCATCACTACTATAGCTGAGCTGCTGCTTCAGATGATTGTGCTGCCTCACAGGCAGGAGGGAGAAGAATATTGATCATTTAAATCCTTCCTTTTATGTCTAGCCATCAGGATTTCATAGTTCTTGGGATTTAGCATGGAGGCTGTTTTGCTTTGTATAAAGAGGTTGTATTTTTGGTATTTAAGTTTTCGTTATGGGTTACAGAACTTGAAAAATGTGTATTTTTAAATCAAATATTTCAGCACTCATTTAAAGCCTGGAGGAAACAACTTGCCCAGTTTAATTTCACCAACAGCATTAAAATAAATGAGTTTATAATTAAAAGGAGTAGTTTTTTTAAAAATCATTGCTATATTAAAGATAAACTTCTCATTCCCATGAGGTCACGATTTGTATTTATTTCTCCACGAGAGTATCTAGATTTAAAAGTGTTCGTTTTCCCCATAAAATAATTGGGTTTGAACCTCAAACTAACTCCTTTCAGCCTCGCGCCTCTCTCTTCTGTTCCTCCATTTCACAAAGTTCTGCTCATGTTTTCCTTCAGCTACTATGTTAGTTCAGTAACACCCTCTCCTGAGACTACCAATTTTATCATAACTCTGCTTTTTTTCCCCCCTTTTTTCTTTTTCCTATGACCACAGTGGATCCCAGCAGATAAGCCCTGGCTGAAAAAGACATCATTTTTCTTTTTAAGTGCGCTTTTCTTTCCCATCAACTAAACCCGTAGAACGCCTGCAAGAATGTCCTCTTTTCTTGGTCCCTGCCAGGACACCCAGCACATGCTCTTTTTTATCCAAACCTCACTTACCCCCAACTTTCCACTCCATCAGTTCATTGCCTGTAACTTTATTCTCAGCTCCTCCTCCCAGCAAAGCCAGTCTCAGGACAGGTTACACAGTTAGAAGACCCCAAAAAACCCATACTGTAAGGCAAGTTGCCTTATAGCCTATAGCTAAAGGTTAAATTTGTCAAAATTACCCCCTTGGCAGCACTAGCAGAAACATGTGCAGGGTACCTCACTGGTACTCAGCTTTCCAGGCTCCGTATGTTTGACCTCTGGTTCCCATTTAAACTCAAAAAATTAATTTTTTTTTTTTTTTTCATTTTCTGGTCAAGTTAAAGTGATTTTTGCACGGATATGAAGGTAACCATCTCACTGTTCTTATACAAATTAGGTATTTTGTATTACTGAGTACATGTCATGATTTTACTCTTCTAAAATGAGCATCACCACTAAACAAACACCCAGCCTTGATAATCACGCTACTTGGGAGAGGAAGCCAAGAGTCCAAATCTTCTAAAGGCAGAAATCTCACTGGGATGCCTTCATTCCAGACACAAACTGGGGGTATAAATGGCCACCTGGGAGTGGCATCGCCAAGTCACACCGAAACCTCTGTCCCCTCCACTCACGATGCAGCACTGTCTGACCCCAAATTCTGCTGCAAAGTCAGAAAGCATTAACAGGAGAGTATTTCAAATGATCGTTCTCTCCAATTATAAATATCTCACAAGGCAAAGAGGACTTTTAGAAAGAAAGCCTTATGTGATAGAGTTTATAAAACTTCAAAGGGAATGCGATATGATAACACTTAGCACTTCTAGATACCACTTTACATCTTCAAAGCGTAGCCAAATCATTAACTAATTAATCTTCAAAGAACAGCACAAACAGTCAGTGAAAAAAAAAAAGGAACTACTGAACATAATTGCTCATTATAAGAGAGTTTCTTTCAGTCCTCCTCTTAGCACGACATTTATTGAGCCGCAGACATCACGGTTCTCACTCTGCAAAAAAAGGAAAGTTTAATTTTCTGTGCAATACCCGGACTGCAGCTCTTCTCGGACAAGTACCTCCATTAAAAATTATCATCATGAAGATACTTTAGTGTTCCCCACAAACACCAGCAGAAAGCAAACGTGTTTATTTTACAAGTAAAGACATTCTTTAACTCTCCAGATCTGCAAATGTGATCCAGGATTTTCTGAGTCAAACTGTATTCTGAGCCGGGCGTTTTCACCAGAAATAAAAGCCCCGCAGCTCGAACCCAATTAAAATTCTGCTGATGGCACGAGCCAGGAGGGAGCCCAGCTCAATCCTAGGGAGCTCTTTTGACTCTGAAGGGCAAAGAAGTAAGAAAAACCTTTCATTTTAAGGAATGAGCCCAACTTCCTTGATTAAAATGATTTGGAAGGGGGGGTATTAACTCATCTGCTCAAATACTTCCCAACTATTTAAACTCACCTGAGCTATCAAAGTATAAGCAACGTAAGGAACGTGACCAAGTTACTCCACATTTTAAATCATCAACACCTTGAGCAAGGCACAGACAAAATTTATTGTGCAACTTGGTACCATCTCTGCACATCGCTGGGGAGCAGCACTTTGCTAAAGCTGCCTGTCTCCAAACAGGCATTTCGGCACTTTGAAGGATGAGAAGAAGAGAGATTTACTGGTTCCTTGCTTATTAAAAAATAAAAAAAAAACCACCCCGGAATCTTGATAACATAATGCACTGGGCTCTGGGTAAGATTTTGTCGTCTAATAAATAAAGGACTATTCATACTAGCCAAGATAGATCTCTTAATCTAACTAACCAAAGCCCGTGATTCCATCTGAAGAATAAAGCCTCTCTCCTTATCTATTTTGTAGTAATGGCTAAAAGTAATCCAAATGGAAAACTCCAGCCAAGATAAAACAAAACCTTTTCAAGACATTAAAGAAAAAGTCATCTAGTATCAAGAAGAACAAAAAAAAGGCAAATCATTATTGTTAAGGGTTGAGAAGAGAGAAGTGTATCTTTTTTCTTCCTATTTTTCCCCGAGATTAATATGGGTTTTTTTCTCTTTATATTACAAAAATTCAATAGAAAACTGCAAAAAAAGCGTGTTCTTTATTTTTGAAAGTTCCTTGAGCTCCATTACCCTTCTCAGCCCGTTGTTCAGAGCAGAAGCTGAGGCTGCTGTCTGCGCCCAGGGCTCTCCCAGGCTCCGCTCCCGTGGCTCGCCCGGAGTCTGCGGTGCAAATTCCAATCCCTTCCAACGCCTCCCACCTCACCACTTGGATCCCGCTTTCTTATGCTGGGCGCAGAGCGGGCCAAGAGTAACATTTAAAGAGTTGAGATTCGAGGGCAAACACAGCAGAGTTTAAATTTATGTTTTGCTGAGAGCTTTTTATAGGGCAGATTACTTAAACTGCAAAACTCATGCGGGAAAAGGGAGATACTCACGGGATATGTTTATTTTTTTTTTGTATTAAGAATGAAATGATCAACCCATTTGGGAAGAGGACCTGGCTGATGGACAGGCCAGGCTGGTTTTAGAAACTGTGGGCAAACTAGAGAAGAGCAGGGGAGGTCCTGCTGTTGGGCTTCCAAACCCTTTCTCAGGAGGCTGACGCGCTTGGGGACCCCCGCAATGTGCTGCATCCAGTGGGAAAGCCTGTATAACGTGATTTTTGGGAAGCTTCCCATCCTCCCTGAAAGTCTAAATGAGCAAAGCAAGGCAGGAGAGAAAAAACACCGTCAAAATAGCCAGATGTACCAATAACTCTCAAGCTTTTTAGCGCAGAAAAGTAATTCAGGCTGAGGTAGAGTCTGAATCCAAAGTGCGACAGCGATTCCTCACTAGCGCTACGTGAGGACACTTACAAGAGAAGTAAGAAAAATATGAGATTAGAGGAATTTCTTTCTTGTTTGATCTTTATCCTCTTTCAAAGTCGGTTTTAGTTTAGAGTAATGAATACACATACGTAGATTTACTGAGAAACAGCTCCTCTGCAGACCAAGTGCTCTGTCCTAAACGTAAGTGGTTTCACAGAACTAGGTCACTGCAGAAATAAGAAAAAATTAAGAGTTTCAAGAGACAGATGACACTAAGTAAGTACTTTTAAGAACCATTTCTAACCTGACAGCCATCTCCACAGCTGTAAGGATGCTGGTGCGCTGGCAGCACTCCATCCTTCTGACCAAAACTGCTCCCCAGTCTGTTTATATCCCCAATCTGTTTATATCCCCCGTCTGTCTCAAGCCAACTATTGTCTTAGACATGGATTCCTTTGGGCAGAGACTGCTTTTTTGGCACAACAGGTCATGGCCCCTGACTACATAAGCAAGCACTAGAGATACCACCACCACAATACCCTCCACCCACAAAACAAACTCCCAGTCTCCTGCCCCTGAGCCTTCCCACGTCCGGTTCATTCCAAACCCCAAGTCATTCTGCGGTGATCCAGGGATGCTGCTTTGGATGTGGGCGATGTCCAGCTCCTCTCCAGTGTTATTCTGCTCGACCATCCTATCAGCAACCCTTCCCTGAAGCCACACCAGTGTCCCATTCCACGGCCGGGGTGGTGGAGCTCACGTGGTTTTGATGTTCCCAGCTGAGAACCAGGGAAGGGAAGGTGGGAACTGTCACCTCACAGACTTTCAAACACCTTTGCACAACGTGTCCAGGACTAAGGGTATTCCTTGTAGCTTAATTCCCTATTTCACTAGGTGTGTACCCACTACCAACTTTTGTTTCTCAGACAAACCTCTTTCCACCTCATTTTTCTGCATCAATCCACTCTCTCCACTCCATTTCTCTCCTAGAGGTGTTTTCTCACTAATAAAAAGCCTCCCCCCAAAGGCTGTGTTTCTGAGAGCTGCTGACAGGGAGGCCTGAGGAGAGTCTGCTGTCAATAAATCCTGAAGCACTTCCCCCTTCTTACGATCACTCCAATTCCCTCTTCTCTTCTGCTGCCCTTTTCTGCCAATGCCACTTTTTGAAGCTGCTCCTTTCATCAGGGAGCTTTCAAGCCGGAGGCAAGGGAAGAGGAGACACTCCAGTCTCACCACCGAGCCAGGCCAGCAAGAAGCTTGAACACGCGCTTGCTTTGCTTCTGTGAGAATTCAAACCAGGCATTTAAAAAATATTTAAGGGAAAATACAGCTTATTTATCTTCCATCATTCAAGGAGGAGGAATAGTTCTCTAATACTTTTTTATACATGCATTCTACTTAAATAAAAAAAAAATAATTAAGTGATTCATTTAATGCTTTGCTTTTATATCAGTGAGAGAAAACTTACTTTCAAGAATTATTTTGATTTTCATGTGATTTTCAAAATTATTTTAGTAAGTTTCTTGTTTGGGATTGTGGGGTGTTTTTTTTAATAAATAGATAGTTCAGAAGCAAAACAAAGCCCAGCAAAGCATAATAAGTGAACAAAGACTGCCTGTCTTTAGGATGGAAAATGCTACACAAATTATGGTGATGAGACACATGTCAGGAAATTAGCTTGTCTGGCCAGCACCTGCAGTCAAGATGTGGTATATAATGGATGGGATGGAAAGGAACCTATGGGGACTGCTCATTTTGCTTTCGGCTTTTATTTTTTTCTTTTTAGATTTCATTAAGATAGCAATTAACCAGAAACAATGCAAAGGTCTAAGAAGGGACACAGAAGAGAGGCTAATTTGGGGTTCTTTCATCCTGTTTGTTGAAAGATATGCAAACGCTTGGTGCATGGTGAAGGTGGGATGGTGGGTCTGCCACTTCATCAGTCAAGTTAAAAAAATAAATCAGTATTTTATTCCAAAAGACACTTGAGAATGAAAATTTAACCCCCACATTATCTCAAGTCTGCATCATTTGTCAAAAAAAACCAAACCCAAACGCAAAAACCTTATGTTAAATGAAATTCAAAGCCTACAGTGTTCTCTAATTTAGAGCATCACAAAAAGTCGAAAACTAAGATGGAACAGCTGGAAAAAACTATGATTAAAAAACGTGAAATCTATGTATTATTTCAAATCCACCAGGATGCAAAAAAAAAAAAAGAAAACCTTACTGCACTGGAGGACCAAAAGCTGAATTTTTCAAGGATAAGCCGTATGTATTTTGGTTCTAAGCATATTTCTAGCTCTTTAAGCGTGTCAGGCAAACGCACTGACTGTCAAGATGGAAATGCCCTGACAAGACAAAGAAAGGAAATATTTTAGGATGTCCTTATATTTCGTAGCTTTTGCATATCGCTGCAAACGCAGCCTCACATTAGCTGAACTCAGCCGAGAAGATCAGAGAAACTTCTTTGCGTGGCCCCTTCAGCAGCTGACACTACTGATGCCAAAGCAGACAGGCCTAGGAAGAAAAATGCCTTGGAAAAAGCAATAAAAAGAAATAAAAAGTGCATAAACCACAACAAAATTATCCATGGTAGGCTGGAATAAAATCTTCATGACATTTTTATAAAGTACTTAGACTAAAGGCATTACTTTAGGTATCATCTTTCAATCATGAAATCTCAAATTAAGAGCAGTGTGACAGTTCCAAGGAGAAATAAAAGCTTGTTGCTATGGCAATCAATGCAAATTCTCTATGCCAAGGAAACGTTAAAAGTCTAATGGGAAAAAACCAGCCCTACAACAGAAGAAAAATACCCAAAACTATAACACTTACCAGAATTTAAGTCCCGTCCAGGATTGAAGGCTCTGCTGTTGACAGTGGTAGACAGTCTGTCGCAGCTGATAGTTCTAGAAACGTTGGTGTTAAAATTTCCATCAAATCTGAAATGACAACAGGAGGATCAGGAATCTACCACCACCTAGCAAACCTACAGAGCATTTACAACAGAAACGCTTCTTTTTGCAATTTCAATAATTGTTTTGGAAACTCCAACACTATACATATTTTAAGGGTCCAAGAAAAATTGTGAAACCCAAAACTGGGGGGGGGATAAGGTCATCATGGCTGGATTGCATCTGCTCTCTACAATGGTATGTGGCATCCTCCTTCACAATATTCCTTGAAAGATGGGATTATAAGAGAGCACTCCAGCTTGGGAAATGTGCGTAGCATCCAGACATGCCATCAGAAGTGTTTCCTCCTGTTGTCGAACCAAACTTTTTCTTGCTCAAGACTCTTTCCCCAGGACTATTATTTCATCTTTCACTTTGAAAAGGTTTATTCCAAGCCTCTTGCATGAAGAGAATTTCCTCTTTGTGTCTTTACGAAGAAGATCTAATAGAGCGATGGTAAACCTGTTTGCTGTACCCAAATTTGCATTCAAACAGTGGAAGGAACTTGAGGTTCTGTGACATTTTGGTTAGGTTAAATAATTCAAATACATTCATAACTCTAATGCAAAAGGTGTTTTAGTGCATAGATTTAATGACAATAAAATATAATTAAACCAATGCCTTAAGAAAATTTGAATAAAAAGGGGTTTAAAGGGTTATAAATAACTGGAAACAGTTCTGAAGCTTTCAAGGACTTCAATGCAGTTTTTATCATTTACACAGGCCAATTTTATTTCTTAACATTTTCGTGACCTTGAACATTTTGATGACATTTGACTTACGGTGTGATTTTTCTAGTACTTCAAAAAGCTATTTACTTCCCGTCAAAGAATTTTTGTACCGTCAACCTGTTCCAAAGAAATGATAATAAACCACAAGCGAGGGCTGTGTAACATCCCCTTGTGGATGAAGAGCCTTGACCTGCCTTTCTGGCATGAAAGCTGATAGGAAGCAAGTTTTGGAGAGAAACTGGGTAGAGCAGGGGTTTACTCAATACTGTCCAGACTAAACCGGGAAATTACACCCCAAAAAAGCTACATCAATACATACCAACCAATTTAACTAATATTAACGGCACATCAATCACTGGCTTAGATCTACACACCACCCTCCCAGTGCCACTTTAATCACAGAATGATACAGGGTTGGAAGGGACCTCTGGAGATCATCTCCTCCAACCCCCTGCCAGAGCAGGGCCACCCAGAGCAGGTCCCACAGG
>JAOXJK010000004.1:32534184-32549256 GCA_025774025.1 Xenus cinereus | reverse complement strand
TGGTGGGAGGTGTCCCTGCCCAGGGCAGGGGGTGGCACTGGGGGGGCTTTAAGGTCCCTTCCAACCCAAACCACTCTATGATTCTATGATCTGTGAGCAGCAGAAGCAAGAGCATTAATGAATGGCAATGCGCCTCTAAACATACGGTTTTTGGAGACCTGTGACAACTTTCCATAAAAGCCAGAAGTGAAATTCATTTCAGTCCTCCAGGGTAGAAGCACAGAGAAAGAGGGATGTTTCCACCAGCACACGTGTGTATTCATGTCCCATCTGCAGGTGGCATCATACGGGGCACCTTCCTTCCCATCTGCAGGTTGCATCATGCGGCATCACCTTCCTGACACACCAACTCTGCCCTTCTCAGGTCCCAGTTGCAGGGAACTCAAGGAAACCATTTTCCACCTTCCCTCACAGACACAACGAGGACGTGAAATGCTGCAGCACAGCACGGCCTTAAAACTGGGCAAGAGATTGGGTTAGGGAAGATTTCTCCTCCCCCTTTAAAAGCATCGTCGCTGGTTTTTTGTTAGAGAAGCTGCACAGGCAGCTGGGTGTTTCCTCACAAATGCACCTGAATGAGAAGTTAGAGCCTCTTTTTATTTTTGGAAGGTGATCTTACTGCAGATAAGCAGGGCTTTGCTATGTCAAGAAAATCACTGGAGTGTACTCTAAGGCACCAGTTCTGTGAAGTACATGCTTGCAACTGCATCTTCACATGTACTTATCGTGCGAGTGTCACCTTCACTTACCAGGCAAAAGAGGAACTATAGAAAGCTATTTCTGAAAGTTTCCTACAAGAGCCAGGTAGCAGCAATCACAGCTTCTCCTGAAAAAGGCATTTTGAATACTCAAATATTACACAAATTATCAGACTTATTCTTTCTTTCTGTGTGGAAAGACTTTGATTTTATCTGCAAATATTCAATATAAACCAGCTACAAGTTGCCCTCCAGTCCAACACTATCTCTACGAAGAAAGCTATTATTTCGGTTGTCATTGTCAAGTCCGACCATGCAGACTCGAGAAGTTACAACCCCACACAAACCTAATGCTTCCAAACCCGTTTCCCAAAACTCATTTCTTAAGTCCCTATTTAGACACTTCACAAGTGACATGTACCCCGTAAATTCCCACTGAAGGTGTGGGGAAGCTGCAGGTGCTCAGAACTTCTGATAAATAAACACTATTCATTCTTTCCCCTGCCCTCCTGCTGACACTGTGCTACAGCCCCGTCTGCACCCCCTGCACATCAGGCCACTCCAGCTACAAGACTTCCCGACAACCTAAGGAGGGCTTTCTCGGGAACGAAGCACCTCAGGCATGACAAACAGGAGACACGGTCTTGTACACAAAGGTATTTATCCTCTTAAGAAGGAAGATACTTTAATTAAAACACTGTCTGGTAAATAATCACCCAATTCCCAATCGTGATAGGGAATGTCTGGAGACAGAATGAACTCTGTTTCTCATGGCTTCTTCAGCAGCTTTTATTGGTGAGGAAACACAAAGCCTTCTTTTTCCAGCAGGGATTTCTTCAAGGATTAGAAGACGCGTGACACTTGACATCCATTTTCCTTATCTCCCATCAGTTTACCCATCCGTTCTGCTAAGAGCCCGGAGCACTTTATCCGTATTAACTCTGTCTGGTTGGAGGGATGCCATGGGCTGCCTCTTCTCAGCTGCTGCGGGTGCTTCCTCGACGTGGCGTAGCCCTGGGAAAAGGAGCAAGGCTCCAGGCTCTCACTCCACGGACATAAACATTGCCCATGGTCGGGCAGAGATGGGGTCTTCGTACCATCCTCTTCAGAGCTCGTCTGAAAGCTGTGCTCTGTGGTTGCTCTTCTCAACTGTTGTCTCTCCCTCCATTGCCATCGTGGTTTTTTTCCATTCCCAACCCTTGAGTAAGCAAGAACTGAAAATGCAAACAGCTGCACCTGAAGCAAGGAACAGCAAAAACTAAAGAAAAGCACAAAACCTCTGCTCTGTTGCTCCAGTTTAGCAGTCCACCTCTACTCAGCAGTACCTGCGTATATACTTAAGCCTATGATTAATTTCCATTGACACGAGCACATGTTTAAATGCTTTGGTAAACCAGATGAGCACAAGCATATGATTAAACGCTTGTTGAATTAAAAAAATCCCTTGGAAAAGTCCCTCGCCAAAACCACTCAATAGCCACCAACTGTGCTGCCTCGTCAAGTTGATTTTTGCATATTCTAATTTATTTATTTTCCCCACTTTCCAAACCAAGGCAGTTCCGTTGCACAAACCTACCTTGGTGGGGAGAAAAAATACATGATTTTGAGTACTTAGCACTAGTTAGGCCAGTAGATGTTGGGTACAATATAGCAACCGAAGGCACAGCCAGGCTGTTAATTTGGATTCAGAACTAGTCGCTACGGACTGGAATCACAGTCACATGGAAACATACTCTTTGGGAAACTTTGGGCTCTTCACTGTAAAAGCCAACACCACACAATGGCAATAAAATAAATATTGTTTTCCTTGGCATACCTCACTACTCAACTAAAAGAGTAATTTAAATGCTATGTTCAGTTTCTATCCCAGTTTGTGCTTTCTTAGTCCTGTTTCCTATCATTTATTTATACTCCCCAGGTGTGGTATTCTCACAGTTTATCTCAAGCAACACAGCAACTGCCTTCTATGCCAACGCTCGGCTTTTCAAGATAAATACAAGCAAATACAAGGCCAACCATGGCTAATTTTATTAATGCTAACAACAAATATAAACTCAATAAAGGTACCGAGCCATTAAAAAACCCTCAAAATAAATCCTCTCTCTTCACAACAGTTCATCATCTCTACTTTACACAGATAGTGTAAATATCTTCCCACCTAATTTTTCCAACACAAACCCATTCCCAAAGCAATGTCACTGAGTGAGAGAGCGGTGTCAAAGGCTGACGGAGGAATTGCTTGACAACATGAAGTGCCCGCATCTAGAAATGTCATTGTGCTTTTAAAGGCTGAACACCGTGTGATAAACAACCTTAAATATTGTGGGACAAGCCATCAAATCTACCTTAAAAATATACCCTGAAGATAACGTGCTTCTGACACTGCTTGAACCTCATGTTTACTCACATAAAGAGGCCACATGATGAAACACCTCCCTGTACCAAGAAGAATACACAGAATTAAGCAGTTGGAACACAAATATTTCACAATCCTCCTGAAAGAAAAACCATAGCCCTAAGGACACACATATTTTCAAGGTACAATCTAAAGCAAAGTATCTCCTCAAAACAGCAAATACCACAGACAAATCTGTGCATTTTTCAATCTGACCTTTTCCATAGCAGCAGCTAATAAATGCTCTAAACCAAATCATTCTAATTAGCGTCGCTCTAACTCCAGCACTCTTCTGCCCAATGCTAACATACATTTTTTAAGCATCAAGGATAAGCTGTCACCACCAAAAGCACACCTAACGTAACCTCTCACAAGTGCATAGCTGGACCAAATTAGCCCAGGAATTAAAGGTGGAAGAGTTCAAGTAAATCAGAAGCCTTCAAAATATGATCCCAGTATCCAGGTGGGAGATGACTGTGTCCTGTGTTTCAAAAACTAATTCCTAAATCCACATTCAAACACTGATACGTGTGTTCCAGTTCCCCCAAATCTGACCACTAAGACAGGTATCTTGACTTTTAGTATTTTCTGGCAAAAAATCTCGGTCTATGTATTTCTCTGGACAACTGAAAAAAAAAATAAGCTACTGGTGGTTTCCAATCTGCCTGCCTGCCCGCCCCGCTCGCCGATTCCTCCCTTCAAACCAGGCCTAGAAGTGACCAAGGGAGAGAAACTGGGATGCTAACGAGCAAGCAAACTTTTAATTTTTATGGAAAGCTTCTGCTTAAAAAGAAAGTTACCTCATCTGGGCATTTCTACTAAAAATTAATCTCTTTCCCAGAGAGGTAGGGAGACAAGGACAGGTTTTGAGGCAGCTGTCGACGCCGAGCAGGGAACGGTGTGAGATGCCCTCCTGGCATTTCAGGAACAACCCCCTCCTGCCCCTGGGAACTGTTTTACTTTCCCCTTTACATACAGGCTTGTGACAAATGTAAGACCTAATAATGCCACCTTGGATATCTACATTAGCTTTTTTCCCCGACATTTTTAACCAAAATGGGGAATCTCCCAGAAGGGAGATGCCATAGAGAAGGCAAATGAAAGAGGAGCAGCAGGAGAGGCAGAAGGGGAGAAATGACAACCAAAAAGAGGGCAGAAGCATTGAGACAATTGGGCAATTAACAAAGCATGGCACCAATAACAACTCTGAAGTTAAGTTTCACAAGAAAAACATGGTTTTACATTCCTTCATTGTATGACTTGCAGACAATTTCCGAAAGACAGCAGTGTTCTGATAAGCCCCCGTTCTTCAACCATAAATACCCGATCGTGTCTTGCTGAAGCGCTGTCTGGAAGGTCCTGCAGCCTGGGAGACTGGTAACCGCTAAATATTTAATATATCAAGCCAAGTAACTAAATAACAAGAATCATATTGTACAACCCAAATGAGGAGCTCTGCAAATGGAATATTCACCTCTCTGCTTTGCCAGCTGTGATCTCCTGTTTGGTTTTTAAACCACTTACTGTGAAGGATCCTTATGCAAGTCCACAGCGGGTAACGACAATTCTAAAGGACTTCCACCCTACGTAATTTTGGAGGACACAGATTCATACCACCTATATCAACGCAGCACATACTTTAAGTCTTTGTATAAACAAAGGTTAATGCCATACTTCAGAAAAGGTGAAGACTGTCATGAAGAGAAGAGCTGTCTTACAGTTAAATTGCAGCAAATGTTTTTAATATTTATCACCCGCATTACCTTCCTCTCTAAAAAATGTTTTAAAATCAAACTGAGATATAAGCAACCAAAATATACTCTGTGATCAACGTTTGCATTGTATAATAAACTGAGAGAAAGTCACTCTTGTTCTTCTCTAGCACAGATGGAAGTGTTTAAGATATTGATTGTATAAAGGAAATTATTACGCTGTTATTGGAAAAATCAGACCTTTTATCACACCTTCCTACAATTAGGAAACCCAAGGAAGTCTCTGCATAATACAACATGATTAAGGACAATTAAATTGGATTCATGCTACTTAAAACTCTTGATTTTAAAACCAAAACAAATTAAAAATGAACTAATTCACTTTCCAAGCAACGTACTCTATCTCTGTAAATCTCTCTGTGTATCAAACAGCAGAATGTCAACTCGATTAAACCTCAATGCATCGTTTTTAGCATGTGATGTACTGACCAACTCGTGATTTTGGCTACTGAACTTCAAAGGGGTGGGAAAAAAAACCGTCCCATGACCAGCTTCAGAAGAGTTATTCAGGATAAGCAGTGTCTCAGTGCAAAAATATCTTGGACAGAGCCAGATTCATTTTGTATGAAAGACTATTCCATGCAATTAAGGGCTGTACGAACTTTTTTCCCCATTTTGTTTCATTTTACAGTCCGTCAGAGCTGAGTCCCAGTCCTTGTTTAGAGCTCCTCGTTAAACATACGTAGTAGAAACATAAGTGAATATGACAACAAGATAAGGAACACCTTTGGAGTACAGTCTCCTCTTTTCCAGAGTTATCAAGTGGCAGAAAGTACAGGTTATTCTGCAAAGAAAAATTTTCACCTTTTTTCTTCACATACTAAACGACAGCGTGAGCGATTTCAGAATTTAATACTTACTCCATCATGGAGGGGGGAATTGTACAGCAGTCCTGGATCGCAGTCAAGGGCGACGTGAGATGAGCAGTGTACGATGCTTCCACCACTTGCTTGTTACGGTTCACAACATCCAAGTAACGGT
Organism: Xenus cinereus; assembly: GCA_025774025.1. Lineage (NCBI taxonomy): Eukaryota > Metazoa > Chordata > Aves > Charadriiformes > Scolopacidae > Xenus > Xenus cinereus. Next base: position 32,543,410 of record JAOXJK010000004.1, on the reverse strand, counting down.
TAAACTTCTCACGAATTTTTTTTGCCAACTGAAAAAAAAAAAGTAGAAGAAAGGTGAGAATTAGGCCAGTTTCTCTGTATTACCACATTCCTCATTAACAAACTTGAATGGGAAGTAAAAACTGAGTGTGTTAAAGGCAACTGTTGTCAGCTTTGCTCATTGTACTTCTATTTTGATAGCAGAGGCACTGTGAAGTCAAGTAATTAATGATAGTGACCACAGAAAGAAGTGTATACAGAAAGATAAAATACATTTACCATCTAGGAATGGGTATTTGAACATTGGTTTTGGTATGAATGAGAAATTAAACTTCCATTATATCTATTTTCCCTTTCATTAAGACCTGACACCTGGATGTGACTCTACCTACTAGAGTCACAGAAGTATTTCACAACTCCTTTCACATAGTGATTTGAGCAAAATAAGCCATCCCAGTTCTTGCTTTTTTTCTTTGTATTTCCTGCTGTTTTCCTGGGAGCACCACAGTATCTTAGCTGAGCATCTTCCAAGGAATTGATCTAGCAGCTCACTCTGGCTAGTCATAAAATACAACGGCTTAACTACAGACTTCAAATAACAAAATGAAAAATCTGTAATTGACATTATGTTATAATAGAACGAAAATAATGGCAACTGTCTTGTACAGGTGAAATTCTTCCACAAGCTTTTTGTTGCCAGAGGTCCCCATGATGAAGGCAGCTGCTTATAAATCAAGACAAAGTTTCGAGGTGTGACTGTGACTCCTAAGAGCAGATGATCACATTTCTCTCCTTTCAGAAAGCGACAACAAACAGACTGTCATCCCTCCCCAGCAATTCTCAGGCCTTTAAAAAAAATAAAACAAAAAACTATGAGAACCTAACTTTAGAAATAGCAAATTGGGGATTTTAGTCTTTTTCTTTAAATGTTTCTTTAAAATAAAATTAAATTAAAAAAAATAAAACAAGTCAACAAATTTTTGCTAACAAATACTTCTGAGCTCTGCATTGGGGTTTGATGGTGTGCGATTCGGAGGCACGGTTGTGCCCGGGCTCTCCCTGTGCCAGGCAGATCTGAGGCAGTCCAGAGGCACACGGTGTCACCAGGGGCCACATCCCAGGCCTAGTGAAGCTCCTCTGCTGCCGGATAAGAGCTGTCGCTTATGTCTAGTTCATTAGGCACTTCACAACGAGCCTGACTAATGACTTTGGAGAGGAAAATTGGAAAGGAAAAAATTGCGGCTGTTCTTTGAGCAAACGTGACAGTAAACACAGTTACTCAGAAGCATCAGATTTTACAAGAAACATTTACAGAGACTTTTGCTCCTGGTCTTTCATTCAAAGTGAGAAATTAATGAAATGGCTCAGGCACACACAAAATTTGCTCTGGCATATTCAGTATCCTTTTCACACCAACCTATGTATTACACTTAATCATCCCCCAGATGCATCCTAAATGAAAGAGAACCACCTCTAAGCACTATCCTGCAGTGTTGGATACTGAGAAATAGTGCGTTTTGCATTTCTGCAAACTTTTTTCAGAGCTGAAGTCGCTCATTAATTCCTACCACTCATCCCTCCTGCTCCCCGTACACTCCGAACTCCACGGGGATGATTTAACAGTGCTGAGGTTTGTGCGCTGAGAAACGCCGTCGGTTGTTCCAGATCCCCTGGACTGACAAACGCCGTTCCTAACTATTATTAACAGGACATCTTACCATGATTTACTTCGTTACGCGAGTAACGAGGCCCACACTGATAACAGAAATACCTTTGCGTCCATTGTTCCCAGCGAATGCTGCAGCTCAACGACAGGTCTCCTTGGTGCACAGGTTTTAATAGGACCTTGCTCAAATGACTTGCAGAATTACACCTAATTAGTTTTGTAGAATGATTTATTGCCAAGGCACCAGAGGACTACTAATGGTCTCCACCATGTTAGGCATCCAACACTATTAAATTGCTCCCAGTTGCTGGATAATAAGCCGAAGGGTAGTTCCTTTTCTGTTTTCTGGTAAACTTTCTTTTTGTCCAACCGTACTCCTTAAGAAGCGTATGTTTCTGGACAGTCTCAAACATACACAAGCCAGACTACCTAAATCAAAGCATTAAAGTTTCATGGTGACGAAGCTCCTCTCCCACTTTGGGCAAATGACATACCTGTGTTCAAGCACTATGTAAAACAGATCCTTGAATCTATACAATTCTTTCTCAGTTTCCCTACCTGAAGTCACAAAAAGGGAAGAGAGCTTAAGTTCACTGAAAAAAGAAAAGGACCACATGACCATCATTAGCTGCCACAAAACTAACACGGAGCATCAGAGCAAAAGGACTCTCGTTTGGAATCAGGGCTTTTCTCTGATAAATGAGTGCTGTACAAGACGAGGTTTCGGTGTTTTCACCTTCCAGGTTGAACGATAAAAGCACCCCCCAGCCTTTGAATCTTCCCCTGCTGTGCGGAGGCTGAAGATCTGACAAATCTGTTTTTCAGAAGAGCCCGTACCTCAGAAGCTGATAAAAAGCAAATGCTTCATACCTAAACTGTATCTCCCGTCAAAAAGCCTCTGAACGTTACTTTTATTAAATGGGATACTTTTATTAAATGGTGCTTTAGTCGGGGCAGAGTCGAGCGAGTGTCAGCAACAAGGGCCCTGAAGCCTCCCAGAGCTTCAGACATCTATTCCCTGCCCCCGGACACAAGCACGGTTGGAAGAACTGAGTTTATCTAATCTGAAGAACCCTAAAAACACTGCCCTCTGACAGCAAGAGAACACTCCCGACAATCCAAACCACTTTAAAAACGGCTAACTCCAAAAAGCCACCAGTGGCAAGACGACCCAAAAGCAATTTGCCATTGAAATATATTACAGTGAAGAAACCACGTGAAGAACATAAGGGTAACGCAGCAATCAGCTGAAAAACTACTAAATCCAAACGGTTCTAATTCATCAAATCGAGAAGTACAATCAGATGAAGCCTAACAAAAGTAACTTAATTTTTCTTTCATAGCTGGGCTTCGCTGGAGCGTAAAAATCCGCGACAGCGAACAGACATTCCAGCTCCCAGTGATTAAAACAACAAGGAAAAAAAAAATTTAAAAAAATACAGATATTTCCTAGCTCCTCATCTCTGCCTCGCACGCCCGTGTGTGTGCACGCTCACATCCTCACCTCAGAAACGTTATTCACTTCCCAAAGTGATGCAGGCGGCTGCTGGAGCTTGTCAGAATAAAAAGCTGCAGGGTTCAACCAGCTTCTCATTTTTATAAATAAAAAAAACTAAAATCTTTAACCAAAAGACAACTATTTTTCCCAACGTAATACCCTGCTTTTTTTAACCTGCCCAGCGCTGAACAGCCGTTGAATAGTGATGGATGGGAGACCCACACTGGTTACAGAACCTCAAAGGTATGGAAAGAGATTACAAATAATGAAAGACAGAGCCTTGAACTATGAAACCGTCCTAATATAATTATTTACAACATTTTTAAGGCAAAATGGAAAACTGTATCCTGAATTAGGCACATAAAAAGGGGAGGAAGCTGACATCCCACGCTCAGGAATACCCTCGGGTAGGTACCAAGCGTGACAGACATTTCCTGCTCCCACAGAAATGCTCAAATTCACTTATTTTAATGGAGACTGAAATAAATGTGGAGACCTCGAGATTGACATAAAATGAGTGTTCTTCACCCCATTTTAAAAACAAAGCTGGGGGGTGGTTGCTCAGCATTCCTATTGTCTTAAGATTTCTGTATTTTCTCCTTAATTTTAAGGAACCGAATAATAAGAAATGAGTTTCTCGCTCCAAACAATGCAGCCCTTAGCTCTATTTATATTTTTTAATAGCTTTTTTTTTTTGGTTCTGTGGCAGCTGGCGTGCAGCCAGAGCATTTCAGTTTGCAGACAGGTTGGACGGTACCACCTGTTTCCATTACGGCAGCACCCATGGGTAATGCACTTCAATTGTCACCATCTCCACTGACAACCTTTCATCACAACATCAGTGAGCTTCTCTAATTTTCCCAGAGACGTTTTCCTCATTTGCATAGTTCCCTTGAGCTTTTTTTTTCTTTTCTTTTTTTTTTTTTTAAGACTTCGTTCCCCTCAAAGCTCCACAGCTCTGAAGTCTTTTCTTTTCAGGGAAAGCAGAGCTCCGAGGTTAGGTTTTATTTCTGGCTCTATCTTGAAAGCCAAGGTATTTTTAACGTTTTCAAGGCTGTATGTAAAATACGTACCAATGAGGTTGACAGGCATGGATGCTATAACAGACTCACAGCCAGAGATTTAACACAGGCTCCTCGAAAAGTATTGCTTAAGCATTGAAGAGTTTGGTTAGTATTTTTATTTTTTAATCCCCTCTGTGAACCAGAAGAACCTGGAACAAAAGTACCTTTCTCCAGCATCCACCAGGCTCTCCTCCCCCTGTATCACAACTTAACACTACTGTGCTTCCACAGATTCCTATTCTAGAACATTTTTTAACATATTTATTCCTAACCTGCTTGGGTCTTGAAGAAACCACGGCATCTGTACAAACCCAAGAGCACAGGGGTCAGCAGGGACGTGGCTCCAGAAAGGATCGTGGAATTGCCATTGGCTTCTTCCCCCACCTCTGCTTTAACAGATTCAAGCCATTCCTGCTGCTTGGGATGACACCGAAAATATATTCCTGAGCATTCAATCAGGATGCAGGAAACTACTTTCCAATGTGTGTTTATTCAGAGACCAGCTCTCATCTGAGGTTTTCCACTGGCCAGTGACGTTGGCGAGGCTTCCCAAGGCTTGCTCCAAGGAAGATGTCAAACACGCTGCACAACAAAACCCAGAGAAAGGGCCACATTTCCTGAAAGTCATTCTGGAAATCCATTAAGCACATGTGCATCGCCTTTTACCATGAGGCTCACAATGAATAGACATAAAATTCAACATCGTATATCACTTTTTTTAGCCAGGGAGATGTCACGCTCAACAGCGAAATCCAGATTTTTCAGCACACAGATGTATTTCCTCTCAAAAGAGCTGAAGAGCTCTTTGCTCAGTCCAAACCCAACCAAACAAAAGAACCCAAACCAACCTCAAGCCCAGCACACCAACACACCAGCTATGTCTGACCACCCTGCCCCCGCCCGGTCAAGAGGAGAGAGATTACGGCAAGTGCAGAGCTTTCTCTTACTGCTTCTACAAAACCAGAGCAGGCAGAGCAGCACCCGGGGCAGACACGGCAGGACCCTGTTTCTATGAAGAGCATTGCTCAGGAGAACAATGATTGGTTTCTCCGTGGTGTTTTCGCAGGAATCTGGCTCTAGACCAGTGTGAGAGCCAAAGTTGTCAGCCTTGGAGACCAACTGCTGATGCCCAACACGGCAAGACAGCGGGACAGCAGCCAAGAACATCCTTCCTCCCACCACGAGGAAGAAACTTTCTTCTAGTTTGGTGACAGAGAGACCAAATGGGTTCATCTGTCTCACAGGTACCAGCACCATAAAGCAAGGTGGGCCTTTGATGGCCCACGTCCTCCACCAGCACAAGCATTTCTGCAGTGAGCCTGTCCTACCAGGCTGAGGCACAGCTTACTTTTAGAAAAAAAATCACATTTTGGTAAAAAAAATAAGTAAAAGAAAACAGGTGATGAGGAGTCCTTTCATTAGCACAACTGCAAAGAGGCTCCTTAAAGTCACGTATCATTAATTATTTTTATAACAAATAGATTCCCTGAAGACACAGAGAAGTTCTTGTGCATAGCTGGTGTCTGATGTGGTGCTGGCCTTAGCAAGGGACGTGCAGAGAACAAAACACACTGGAGACAGCCATGTCCTGTCCCACAGCTTATTAAAAACCCCACAACTAACCAAATACAAATCAACTGGCAAAGAGAAATGAGGAAAAAGAAGGAACGGCTACGGCTCTGGACGTAATCCTGTCACCTGGCAGTTGGTAAAAGAGGAAGCAAAAACCCAAAACCAAACTAAGAGAGGTCTGGTTTGGAATGCAGTCTTAGAAAAAGTGGTGCATTATCTACCAAGGGTTTCACAGTGGCTGTGTGGAAGTCCTCCAGAAACCCAGAAGATGACAGCAGCCCAACAGCATCAGAATCCCATGAAAGAAACCCATAGTTCTAATACCACCTGGGATTTTTATTCGCCTTAGTCTATTCCTCTCCATGGGCCACAAAGTCAACAGCGTTTACAAAACAGCTATTTAATTTTTAGAGAGAACTTTCCCAAATTCAGGGAGCGCCCGTGTCCTATTCAACTTCCATCCTTTACCACATTTTCACAACTAAAGCTGATGTTGTCTATAAACACTACTTCCATAATAGTCATCAGAGAAGAACCCTTCACAAACAAACAAGCACGTGTCCTTCACTCATACAGTGCTATATATTTAAAAGTATCTCAAAAAAGGAGTCCTGCCAGGGTCAAAAATCCTCAGCAGCTGTGTTGTCAGAACTGCAAAAGTTCTAATCATTCTAACTCCAATGAGTAACATACTATTCATTGGATTTGCCAAAGCATGACAGCAAAATCAACGTACGAAAAAATTTTTGTCCGTCAGGAGTGTAAGAGCAATGCAAAGCAACACTCTGATCTGTCAGTTTGTAGTGAAGACACGGAAAACAAAAATCCCAAATTTGGATAAAAAGTTCTCTGGCAGATTGACAACAAATATGTGCTTAATTTTAGATTAGGCAACGTAACATTTGATTTCTGATTTTTTTGGTAACCATTTGATTTAGATTCATAGAATCATTTAGGTTGAAAAAGACCCTTAAGATCATCGAGTCTTAGCTTTTATAACTCTGAAATATAAGCATTTCTGATTTTAAAACATATTGTATTGCAAGAAGAATGCTTTGTATTACCCCACGACATTTTTGTGGCAGACAGAATCGCAAATCATTGAAGATTTCAGCTTTCAGGGATTTTTTTTTTAATATATATCTACCATTTCTCAAAAAAATATTTTTGGTAACCTGGTTCTATTAGAAACAAAATGGCATACCTGTAAAAAACAGCGTTTTGCCTCACAGTTCTGTTCCTGAACCTCCCAACTGACTTCCTCCAATTCCTTAGCAGCTCCTAAAGATTTACACAAAACTGATTCTCTAGGTTATTACTGCTATTTTTATGGTTGATAATTATGCTCTGGATGAGCTAGGAGGAAGAGGAATGACAGTCTTCAAGCTCTCAACACGGGAGTTACACAGAGAGAAGGACACATTAAACAAGGAAAAAACTCGTGACAAAAGGCACATCTCACGGCTTGTGCATTCACTTATTCTAAATTAAAATCCTCTCTCCGTCCCTCTCCTTCCCAGGCTTCAAACAGGAGTGAATATTCCCAGGAATCTTCCAGCAAGGTGATTTTCAGCTGCCATGTGCACATTTACAATTGAACCAGCTCAACTAACTAATTTAATTACTTTACTTGCTACTGCTTCTTTCCCTGGGATGCACGGAGAGACAGAAATAGAAGAAATTATGAATTTCTCTCTGCAGAGACATCAATGCTGCTGTGCCTCAGTTTCTCTGCCGAAGTTCAGCGCATCAAGACTTTTCTGCATGAAGCTGGTAAACGTGCTCCTGCTCAAGACTCTGTCACTGTCCTCTCTCCTCCTAGAAGCCCAGTTTCATATTCTCTATACTTCAAAACCCAGGTGTCCGGCAGGATGCTGAACAGACCTTGAAAACAGCTAATCTAGATTTTTTCCCCCTAATAAAACTGATCATTTTCCACTTTAATTGTATCACTACTTCACAGCACTCAATTTTCATATTGTACTCAAATTCTCTAATATTGAAAGAATTTACAGGAAGGGAATCCAATTTATGTTTGGCAACCGCCATCCAATTTTTTAATAACCTATTCAAGGCAAAAAAGGTTTTATCTGTTACATACAACAGTAATTCTGTGACTGTAAACTTTAAAAGTTTAACGGCAAAAGGTAAACCACTCCTTGTGTGCCATGAAGAAAGCCAAGAGCATGAAAAAGTTGGGCCTGAAGGCCAACAGCTGTAGTTTTTCACTTTCACAACAAACCAAAAGTCATTATTTACACAGTTTTGTATATATAAAAAAAAAAGACATCCCCCACAACAATCCAGTGGTCTGCCAGAAAAAAAATCCCAGCTGACATAAAACCCTAATTAATTGCCTTGGGGTATCAGTTGCTAAGAAAATGTTAATGAATGACAAAACCAGGAATGAGCGACAGGGGATTTAATTTGCTTACATTTGTTTGCATTTGCTCAAGACGATCCCCTTCGATGTACTACTCTTACTCATAAAGCTCCGGTTATATTGCTCGTGATTCATTAGGGCTAAAAGACCTGGTTATTAATGAAACAGAAGTGCTCAATTATTCTTCCATCCACTTCACCGTTGAGCTTTTAACCACAGTAATTATGCTTCACCGGGGCCTCGTTTTTCTCCTCTGACAGCTCCGAATTCATCACACTACCTACAGTGTTTAGACAGTTATTTATATCTACTTAGGGTGAATACGTACATCTGTGGCTGGGAAACAAGCAGCGTCTTTTCCTAAGTGGAGAATCGATAGTCGAGACTTCAAAGAAGTTTTAATCCAGTTTCTTGGTTTCCCAAAAACACATTTAGCTTTCAAAAGCCATCTGATATGGATAATCTAGCCCACATGGCCCTTTCGTGGTGCGTGGACCACCCAGAAATACTCGAGAAAAACACTACCCCAGTGCGATGTCAAAGGCAGCAAACCCTTTTTTTAAGATGTTGGGATGGTTTTGGATTTAAACTTTTAAACTCGGGTGATAATTAGCCTTTTTATGGTTCCTTTGCACACAAGCACCCACCTGTACGTGCTCAGAGGGAAGCCAAAGCCTCCCGAGGGTGGACAGTGGGCTCCAGCATGACGCCGAGCGTGGCACGTGTCTCCTCTCTGTACCATCACTGATCGTGCACATCCAACCTTGGGCACAACATAAACCAACCCCCAGCCTCGCCAACAGCGCGACGCCTTTCCAGGCAAATTTCTTTTATGGGGTTGTAATTTGGACATCCGATTTTTATTTACTCATTTTTTATTTACAGTATTTTACCAACACATCGACAACAACAAAAAAAAGATGTAAATTAAAGAGGAGAGATTTAGATTAGATATTAGGAAGAACTTCTTGGCTGTGAGTGAGGGTGATGAGAGCCTGGCCCAGGTTGCCCCGAGAAGCTGTGGCTGCCCCATCCCTGGAGGGGTTCAAGGCCAGGTTGGAGGGG
>JAOXJK010000004.1:32497594-32528886 GCA_025774025.1 Xenus cinereus | reverse complement strand
GAGGGGGGGCGGGGGGGACACGACACGGGGAGGGGACAGGACGCTGGGCACTGGCTAAACATCCAGGATGGGGATGACTCAGACTTGTCCTCTGTGCCCCACACGCATGCCTGTTCCCTGGGGATGACCGTGGCTGAACACCCCAAGGTCCCCCTACTTGTCTCCTGGGGAAGGTCTGGGGCAACAGGTCCAGCTGCCCCATTTCCAAGCTGGCAGATGAGTCCGGCCATCTCACTGGGAGAGCCAAGAGGAGACAGGGAGCAGGGCTGGGGGAACGGGCCGGGAGCGGGGGCGGTGGTGTAGGATGCTTGAGACACTGCCAGATCCGCAGGCAGCGCAGCAACAGGCAGGAGAGGAGGGGACATCGGGACTGGGGACCAAGGGGGGACCAAGGGACCCAGCCAAGGTCACGCAGCAGCTGGAGGCAGAGGGCGAACCCAGGCGTCCGTGTGCCTCGAGCGCACAGCCGTACATGGCCAATGGGGCTATATTTAGCTCCTATGCTTTTTTTTTCCAAACAGCATCCCAGCCCTTGCCTGGCTGCTCGATCACAGTTGGTCCCTCGGTCCCTGCCTCCATCGCCAGGGCTCAGCACCCCGCGGGGTGCATGGCTGCCCCTGGGGACACCGCTGGCACTGGGTGTCATCTTGGGTGGACAAGTCCCACATGGGGCATGACGCAAGACCAGTGCCAAGTCCAGCACCAGTGTGGCAGGCAGGGAGCAGGGCTGTCCCCATGCCACCACTGCTCCCCACCCTGCTTTGTTCCCCCCTGCCCCAGGAACAAGACCGGCTGCCCCAGGTACAGGTAGGGTGGCCACGTCCAGGCTATGGGGCAGACCCCCTGCCCAACTCTAGGGCCCTACTGCCCCCACAAAGTGCCCCGCAGACAGGACAGGGGCAGAAAGCCCTTTTACATAGAATCCTAGAATTTTCCTCCTTGTTGTATTTTTTTTCTGGGGGAAATATGTCACCAGGGGAAGACAAGTCACCCTGGGACACCTGTGGGAGGCAGGGGATGTCGGAGGTGCTGGCTGATGCTGGCAAGACCTCCCAGCAGGGCTGCTCCACACCAGCCCCCCAGGCCAGGAGGCTGCAATTTTGTTCCCTGGCAGGGGACGGAGAAGGCTGGTGGCTCAGTCACAGGTCACGGCATGGCCAGGCTATTTAGCAGCTCCATGCCACCAGGCTCAGCATCTCCTGCCTGCCCGGGGCATGCTCCCAAGGCTCTGACACCAGCAGAGGATGCCAGAGATGCATCAGAGGCAACTTGGGGAGAGAGATGAAAGTCCTCCCCGGGGAAACATCCCTCAGGCTGGAAGTTTTCAGACCTGACATTTCCTTTTCTTGAAAAGAGGTGAGTTTCCAGGCACTGAGCCTGGATTTCACCCAGCTGGCTCCCGGCTTTGCCCCTGCCCCAAGCCTGTCCCTTTGGGGACGGCGCGGTGCAGGCCTGTTGCACTCTCAGAGGAAGTTTCCCACTGATGCCAACTGCATTTTTCAAGCTTTCTTTTCTTGCTGAGCCCCAATTGCCACCCACCATCTCCTCAAGCCTCCACCTGCTCCCAGGGCCGATGCCTGTCCCACATGCCATGAGGCTGTTTATGCAACCTAATTTTTGGCCAGACAGAGCGGTGGAGGAGCCCTTCCAGCCTTGTCCCAGCAGAGAGGGTTGGGGGGCAGCTCCTCTGCAAAGCGAACCTGCTCAGCCCGTGGGAGCAGACCGTTGTCAGCCCCTCGTGCGTCCCTGCCGGCGCCGTGGGACACTGGGGCCAGAGGGTGCAGGGGCAGGTAAGTGACAGCTTCCCCAACTGCCCTTGTGCCCGGCCCGTGCCCGCCGGCCTCCCCGGCAGAGCAGTGATAAACCACTGCCGGCCACCACCTCAGGATTACTCGTTACTGTTAATAAAAACCCTCCGCTGTTCGCCGCCAGCACGACGCAGGATGCCACTAGGACTCGCACAGGCACCTGGTGCCAGTCCCGTGTCCCGCTGCCACACGCCACACCAGGTCCCACCCACCCCCTCCAAATTCACCAGGGCCCAGAGCACATCCCCTCCCACCGAGGGCAGGTCCAGGTGGGCTGGGGGTGTCAGAGCACCACCCCCTGGGCTCACCCACATCCCCAGGGATGCTCCTCCACCTGGAGCTACCCCCAGGATGGAGGAGACACGTGGAACCACACGTGAGGCTTCGCCCATGGAGCCAGACCCGCAGCCGCCTTGCAAGGGATGCTTAAAAGGCCATCCAAAACATATGCACCCAGGCAGAAACAGGACATGGCTTTGCCACCCATCCCACCAAGGGGCATCACTCCCAGGGGTGGCTTCTCAGCCCTCCAGCCAGGCAGCATTTGGCCATGCCATGGGAAGAGCCATGAGGCTCTGGCTGAGCCGTGCGGGGAGAGGTCACGCTGATGGATGGAGAGATGCCCACCCCAGGCAGGAGAGGCCCGGTACGTCCCCAGACAAGCGGCACCAGTGCCACCTCTTCTACCCTGCCCCTTGCCTTGGGGGGGTCTCTGGCAGAGCCCCAAGCACACACATCCCACTGTAGTGGGGCTTAGAGAAACCCTTCACTGGGGAAACCAGTATGTCCACCACATCCCAGAGCTCCCCAACGTACCAGCTGAGGAGCAAAGATGTAGGTCACGCCCAAAGGGAACCAAGAGCCCCAAAATGCAGGTTGAGGTCCCAGCATCAGCACTGGGCACTCCCCACAGACTGGGAGGCACCGGGGAGCCCGTCTGCAACCCCGTCCCACAGCAAAGGACAGTGGTACCCGGACGCCAGCAGCACAGCGGAGCCAGATGCCCCCGGAGCATCCCTGGGCACTGCTACGGCTCGGCTGTAGTTGCCACCGGCTGCTCTCACACACAGCGGAGCAGGAGCAGGGCCAGGAGGAACAAATAAAGTCATTGAGGAGGAGATGGAGGTGCCTCAGACAGGCAGAGGGGTCCCCAATCCCCCTCTCCCGCACCAAGTGCCCGGCTCGCCTCACCGCCTGGCTTGTGGAAGGGTACAGGATGGGCCAGTGTCACCCTGTCCCCCTCTGTCCCCAACCCCGTACCTTCGATGCCGCTGATGATTTTGAAGCAGCGAGTAGTGAACCAATAGGAGATGAGGAGGAGGATGGCAATCAGGGAGGCATAGAGCAGGCTGTCGTTGTGCAGGGTTGTCCTCTCCATGGCTCCATCCCCTGTGCCCGCTCACGCCCCTCACCCAGCCCCGCTGCACTATCTGGGGCAGCCCTGTCCCGGCAGTCCCCCTCCGGAGGAGCCGGCCACGGCGGGCAGGGAGGCGGGGGGCCGCACGGGCAGGCAGGCAGGTAATTGGGAGCGGTGTGTGAGAGCCAGGCTCCCAAACCAATTACCTTAATTGTGCTCAGGCAGCACATGGCAAACAGTTAAAAATAACCCTCCTGGCCCGAAGGGAGAGTGGCACCATCAGCCAGGAGAAGGAAGCAGGGGGCAGAGCACAGATGAGGCTCGCTACACGTGTGGTTGAATCTCCCTGCCGTGAGGCCAGCAGGGCATCGCCGCAGCCTGATGGCAGCTCTGAGCTCAGCAGTGACCCCAGGATCCTCAGGGCTCAGCCCTTTCTGCCACCTCGCAGGAGGAGCTGTGAGTCCTGGAAACCGGGCTCTCCAAGGAGCGATGCCGCAGCCCAGGAATTGGTAAATGCCAGGATCTCCACTGGGATGCCCGCACCCGTCCTTGCTCCAGACACCGGGCCTCGAAGAAAGGCATCTCTGCAGAGAGCTGGGTCTGGCAGAGAGGTGGGTGCTGGCATCTCATCCCCTGCACCCCAGCAAAGCGTCTCCCTGGGGATGCCCAGGACCAGCCTCCCCTTTTCTCAGCTTGGAGCCAGAGCCAGCCCAGTTCCTGCTCCGCAACACCAGGGGCATGGTGTCATTGTGCAAGGGGCAAAGCGCAGTGCCACTGTGAATTGGGGCACACTTGCTGGCGGACCCCAAGCCCCAGGGGATTAGCTGCACCCGTGCCTGAGACACCCCTGGCCCCCACACCGTGCTTGGCCTCCTTGGCCACCCTGTGGGACGTGGAAGATGCCGGCCCCAACTCTATCACCTTGACGCCTCTTTGCATACAAGACCCCCCTACCCCCACCCCTACAGCCAGGGGACGTGGCCACCCAGGTGAGGAGCACAGCATCACCCCAGCCGTGCCCCTTTCAGGGCACAGGACCCGGGCATCCTGGTCCATCCCCCCTTTCCTTTCTCTCTCCTCCAAGACCAGCTGCTCTGAGCATCCACAGGGGACGCAGGACAGAGTGGCAAAGTGACCCCGGCATGAAGTCACAGCTCGCCACTTGGCAGGGCGGCAGGTCTTGTAACGCTGCCCCGTGCCAGGATGGGCAGCCCAGGCTGGCACCCGGTCGCTGCCGCCTGTCCCGCTTTGGGCTGTGACAATAACAGCCGTGAAGCGTCCCCTGCCCAGCCAGCCCCGCTCCGGCTCTCCTGTGCTGCCGGCAGCGCAGCCCTGCCACCCGGCTAAAATTAACCACCCCACCAGCCACCCGCTGGGTATAAATAGAAATGCCCAGGAGCGAGGTTTCTTGCCCAGAAAGCGGCTCCGTGCACACAGTGTGCCACGGCCACGCACGGGGCAACACCCAGAGCTGTCGGGTAGCCGGGTGGCTGGTCCCTCTCCCCGTCCTCCCAGCACCAGCAGCAGCTGGGCACGGGACAGGAGCAGATGGGGAGGGAGCAGGACAGTCACCCATCGCCAAGGGACCTGTCTCTTCGAGAGGAGACCACACACCGTGACCGCAGCCAGGCTCTGTCCTGCTTGGGAGCCATCTCTGTGGCTACCTCTAAGGTGTTCTAGCCCAGTGCCAGGTGGGGCTAGGGCACTACCCCCCCAAAATGTGCCATGGGACCAGCTGGGCCACAGCAGAGGTGATGGTCCCAGGGCACAGCTGGGCAGCAGCTGGCCAGGTCCCTTGGGTGCTGCTGACCCCCTGGGGGGGCCAGCCTGATGGATAGGAGCCTCTCCTTTTTTTGGTTTTTTTGGTTCTCGGGGCCATCATCCATTAGGGAGAGTTAAATTTAGGTTACAGCTGATCCCTTATTACCTCGCTGCTAATCAGAGCGCGAGCAGATTATTAATAAGCACATTAAAATATTGGCGAAACGCTATTTTTGGGAGGTGAAGTCACAGTTTTAATCTGGTTAATTGATTGAGTCATTTCTCTTTTCCCCCCATCGGCGACCCGTCCTTGGCTAGCTCCCCAGAGCACCCAGCTGGGAGGGCACCCTGCCCTGGAGCCCACCTGGCTGGGCACCCCCGTGGTGACCTCTGTGGGACGTCCTTCCCCTCTGCAGGGAGGACAGAGGGGCTCATTGCTCCCCAAAAACAACCTATGAGGGAGGATAGAGGCTAGGTCGGGGGCAAAATCCCAGTGACCCGTGTGCCACATGGACCGGAGCAGTGGCTGAGGAGAAGGGGATGCTGCAGAGGGGAGAAGGGCGTGCAAGCCCCACATCCTGCTCCCAGCCCCAAGCTCTGAGCTTTAGGGGGGCACAGACCTGCCCAGCTCTGGGTTTCACCCCACTTTGGCTTCTCCCACAGCTCAGGAGGACACCGAGAAGTGAGCGAGCAGCGGGTGCCCCACTGCCAGCCCTGCCTCCATACCCATCCCAGCGCCACGCAGCACGGCCACCCTGCATGGTCCCCAGCAGGGCTGTGGGGACAGCACAGGGCCACTCACGCCACGCATGGCCAGCCCAGACACCTGCTTCTGGGTCCCTGCTACAGACCCAGCCCCATAGTGCCCAGCTGAAAAGCCCAGGACTCCAGGACAAGGACCTATAGGACATCCTAAGCGGTGGGGGTGGGAGCACCCCAAGGTCCCCTTCCCGCTCCATTCCGTCACCTGCAGCTCTGCCCCTCACCCCCCAGGGGCAGGAGCCAGGCACCCAGGGTCGCAGCGCACACAGGACCATGATGACCTCCCTGAGATGTGCCCATTGGGGTCAGGAGGTGGCTCTGGGTTCCAACCCAGGAAAGGGGGTCCTGGCCAGCTGCCTGGGCTACATGAGGGCATGCGGGTCCTGCCAAGGCAGTGACAGGGAACGGGGGGGCCACTCAGCTGACTCATCCTCTGCCCACTCCACTCTGGGCTAGTTGGCTGGTGCCCGATGGAGCCAACTAGCGGGGATGGACCCGGCGCTGCCAGCGGGCACACCCAGCCTCCGGCGCCTGGCACGCCGCTCCGCCAGCCCCACGCTCACCCTCACACCTCTTCCATCTCCAAGACGTGGGCTGGTGTGGAGCCCCGAAGGGGCTGCAAACTGATGGGAAATGCCCACGGGAAGGGTTTCCCAGGGCCAGGCGACCCTCCGTGGCAGGGCTCACGTCCCCGCGGGCAGGGAGGTGGCACGGCAGCTGGGCACGGCTGGCAGGGGGGACACTGCTGGGTCCCAGCCCCCAGCGCCGCACCAAGAGCATCCCCAAGGTGCCCCCGCCATCCCTGGCCCCAGGGATGGGCACAGGCTGGGGACGCCCAGGGGCTCCCCCAGGTGAGGAGGGGACAGAGGCTTTTTCTGGGCAGGCTGGTCCCCGGTGAAGGCGGTGCAAGTCCCAGCCCCGCTCCAAGGCGTGACGCTGCCACATTGGCCCAACAAGGCCTTCCCTGTGCTCCCGCCATGGCGTGTCCCTCCCCAGTGCTGCCGTAGCCCAGAGGGGCAGGCCAGGGGTCCCCGGTGGGGCCAGGCCATGGGGAGGGCAACTTGCCCTCAGGATGGGGGCATGGAGACAGGGGCAGGAGCCAGGCACCCAGGGTCACAGCGCACACAGGACCATGATGACCTCCCTGAGATGTGCCCACTGGGGTCAGGAGGTGGCTCTGGGCTTAAACCCGGGAAAGGGGGTCCTGGCCAGCTGGCTGGGCTACACAAGGGCTGGCAAGGGGATGCGGGTCCTGCCACGGCAGTGACAGCGAACCGGGGAGCACTCAGCACACAGGTCTGCCTCCAGGACCAGGCAGCATCCCAGGATAGGAGCACGGGTGGATGCAGGCACCAGGGTGTGTCCCTGTCCCCGCGCACACCCAGGGCTTCTCCGTCCGGATGGATGGAGGGCACAGCCCCGGCCCCAGAGGCGGCAGATGCCTGACATGGCAGGGAAGGGTCGGACCGGCTGCGATTTATTTCCACAGCAGTTCTCTCACTGCACCAGTTCCCTCCCCGGATAAAACATTACTGTCACCCCAGGTCTACAGGGGACATCCAGGGGCTCTCGTTGCCTCCTGTGAGCATCTTCAGCTTTGCCCCACGCAGAGCCCAGCGCAACCCCCCCCAGCAGGGCAGGCAGACCTTGCTTCATCCACCTCAGCTATTGCCACCAAAAAGCATCAGCTTTCAAGCACAACATTAAAAAGGAAACAAATCTCCAAACTTCTTCAAGACGTAGGAGTTTTGAAGCGTCTGCATTTTCCATACTTTGTTCCAAAAGCAAACTTCAGAAATGAGATTAATTCCAGATTTAGCCAGGTCTAAACTGGAAAGTCGGTGAAGTTGTAATTCTCTTTTCAAATTACTCAAACCTGGGAGATGCTCAGAGAGAAATATCGCTTGTCAGGCTGGCTCTGTCTGTCACCTGCTGCTTTATACTCACATTTAAACTCCGGGGGGGCAGGCGGGGGCTGAGCACAAAGCCCTGCGCCATCCCCGGGGCCCCCGCGCCTCCGGCAACACCTGAATCCTGCAGCGACGCTCAGCACATCGCTCGTGCTCTCAATCCTCCCCTTCCCTTATCCAACACGCCGCTCACATTTAGCTACACAAACACAAGCCTAGAAAGAAAAAATCACGGTATCTGCAGGGACCGCTGCGGGATTTCTGGCAATCTGTGACAGCTCCGAGACACACAGACTTCAGGAGAGCCGAGTGATGTGTCCCCATGAATCTGAAGAGGATGAGGACAGCCTGGATGGAGTCCTGAGAACCCTGGGGGTTGGTTTATAAATATATATTTTCACATCTTGCTTTCCTAAGCTCCTAAATTATCTGTCTGGGTCAAAGCACTCGCAACCTACTGGAAAATATTCTTCCACGTTATCTCGATACATCCTTTAATGACTTCAACTGCTTCTCAGTGCCACCAGCCTGCCCCGCTTTTAGCTTTGAGCACCAGGACAAATATTTGACGAGCAAGATAAAGAGGGAAGCGATGAGAGGATGGCAGGGCAGGGGTCCTCAGGGCTGGGATGGGGAAGGTTTGGGCCACCAGTGGCTAATGGCTCCCACAGGTGGGGTGTGACAGTGATGAATGGGCGCAGCACCCAGACCCACCGCTCCGGGAGGGCTGGAGTCAGGTTTCCCACCAAGGCAGAGATAAGGGGAACCTCGGCTCCATCGTCATCGTGTGCCGAAACAAGGCTTAGAAGAATTTTAATTCATAATTTGAAGCCAAAGGCGACTCGGGTTTAAATCCGGGAGACGACTCTAAACCAAGCTTAGAATAAAAAAGGAAAAATATTAACCGGCCTGTTCCCTCAGCTCCTTGAGATTAAAATAAACCCAGCAGCACTGAGGATCGCGTCTATTGATGCAGTCTCACTGCACCGAGAAAATAACTTCAAAAGGCCCCAGTGTGACTGTCAGCACTGGATCAAAATAAACAAAAAAAGCCACCACCCTCAAGCCCCCCAAGCAAATAAAAGCACCAACTGCTCCGCAGAGCACTCAACCATTTGCACATCGCTTTATTGCTAAATGAGATATGAATCCATCTCCCTACCGACAAAAATAACATTCTTAGAGACAAAGAGAATCAGGAGAAACAAATACAGGATTTGTAAAATATCCACTGAGCTGTAAATACACTGCAGCTGTTTTAGCATCTATACTGCAAGACTTTAAAAAGAAAAAAGCCCCAAACTTTCAGCAGATTTAGGGCGCAGACTGCTGCTACCTGCCATATTTGGGTAATGACAGGGTAAAAAAACTCCACAATATTAAAAAAGTACAGAAAGCAGCAGTAGCAAAATGTACATGTGTCAAATATACACAGTATTAGCTCAGCAGGGCTGCAATACTTTTAAAACTTCAAGCAGCTACTAAGCAGGGTCTGTTTCTTATTTTAAAGGTTAATGTTTTAAAAAGTGGTGAGCAAACAAATATATTACAAATCCTTTTTCTGATGAAACTCACCGAGTGAGACTGTTTTGAGGGAAACCTGTGGCTTCTGTCTGGAGTTTATTTTTGCAGTGTCTGAAGCCCTATCAGGTTATGTTTTGTTACCATTTTCTAAAACCAAGAAACATTAAATAGTGGGTTCCCTTGAGATGAAGGACACGATTCGTGTTTTTCTCTAAGAATTTACAATATACATATAAGAAGTTAAAGTAAATTGGAGGAAAACACAGTGAAAGGCAAACCCGTCGGGATGAGAGCGATGACGGCAGCAGCCCGGAGTTACAGACCCTGCTCGCGGCAGCTACAGGACTCAAAGGAATATCCCACTGCGAACACCTTTCTCTTCCTGTGGCTTTCAGAAAAGTTTTCATGAAGAATTTAATTAATTAATGTTTTTTTAATTGTTATTTACAGGTATCTTTACCAGACAGGTAGACAAAGAGCTCACAAGCTCCAGGTAGGTGCTTTGGTGGGGGTCACGGCACCGGCAGCCTCTCTGTGCACCACGAGCAGCATCTTTAATTAAAAAAACGAGGAAAGGCAAAGACTCCTACAGGTTGTGATTCTGTGGTCCTGGCCCAGCTCATCTCTTCCCACCGAACGCTCAGAGAAGCTCTCTGTGTCACTAATGGGCAAAGCTGGTCCGTGCTTATTTATCTGCATCGCTGGAGTGGTGTTAAACCACATCATCGTTTGAAAGACTCCTTTGGCAGTTCCATTTAAATGATTTTGCTTATTTTACATATAAAATTTATACAAGATTACTTGCAAAGAGGAGGAATTTGTGGGGGAAAAAAAAAGTCAATTGTGTGGCAAAAGCTGAGACTATGAGACATAGCTTTTCCATATGCAAAGTGAAGCAAAACACTTTGTCCAACACGGAGGACAAGGAAAGAACTGGGATTCAGTTTTTATCTTAATTTTGATGGTAGAATGCATTTATAATTAATCTTCTGCCACTAACCTGTGGGAGGTAAAAGCCTTGGGGATGGTTTCAAGAGTGGTATTGGGAAGGGGAGATGGTAAGTAGGTGTGACGTTGCTTGAAAAGGGTCAAAGCAGAGCACAATCCTTATAAACGTGTTTCCTTGGAAAACTTCAGGCATTTGCAAGGAGACAAAACTATGGAAAACTGAGGAACTGCCAAAAATGCAATCAAGAACCGGCAGATTTTTTGTCTCCTTTTTCAAGGGACCAGAGAAGAGGGAGGAAAAAAGAGTGAGAGGGGAAAATACCCTAAGAAAATTAGTTCCGCATGTTAAAAAGATTATTCATTTAGCCAATGTAACTTGACTAAGGTTATGCTCATGACAATGTATACGGCAGTATTTCAGAAAAAGCAAAGTCGTGTTACCCAACCTTAAAATATAAAGCAGATGGTCTTCTCAATAGGACTGGATTTTTTTTCCTCCCTACACTTATTCCTCATTCCAGCCTCTAGGATGTGAAACTTCAAATATTTATATGGGGTTTTTCAGGTTGAGAACCTTTTGGTTACTGGACATTTTTCAACTCGCTGCATTTTGTTGGTCCTCTTCCCTTTAAAGAGAACATAAATTTGAGCATTTATTGCGAGCAAAATCAACCTGAAACTCCATTCTATTGGGAGAACTCCAGGTTTCATTTTTCTGGTTTGTTTTCAAACTCACATCAAAATGACTAACAAAAAATGGGGAAACATTTAAGCAGCAGACCAGTATATGTAAATAGATGCAATCCTATAGCAAAAAGAGCACATGATTTTAGTATAATTACTGTGCTTATTGAATTTGGTCATTAATTCAATATACAACAAGCACGCAGAAGAAACATGGTTCAATTTATGTAATAGTCCGGCTAGGAACTGTGTAATTTTACAGCAAGGTCAAAAAAGCCCCAAAAAACCAAAGGGACACATAGACACTCACTGAGAGGATGTGATTTTGTTTCCTGATGTGTTTAACGCAATCGAGGTAGAAGCTCTTGGGTTTTGTTTGGAGAAAGGCCGCAGCAGAGGAACACTGAGGCTGGAGCAAGGAATTAAAGAGATCTACTTGAATCAGAAAAAAAAATATATCCAAGAACGACAAGTCTAAACAGAGGAATTTATAGATCATAAATCACGACACTAAACTTCTGTGCGTAAAATGAATGGGCTGATGCTAACGTAATCACTGCACTGTTTTCTTTAAATGTCCAAGAGTATCATTTTTCAGGATCTCTCAGCAGGAACCATCAACATACACACGATAAATATCATGATAACAGCCTTCCCCTGCAACTGCTGCTGCTGAGCTTCTGAATGGTAACTGTCTAATACAGCCTGCACTCAGGAAGACACAAGTGTAAAACTTTTAACACACACTGCAGTCAGTTCTCGGCTGTTTCCACGCAAGACACCAACACTTTTTTCAAGAGGAAAAATAATAGATGAGGAACAACCTGAAAGAGACTGTCTGTACATAAGTACCTTCCTGTACGAGTTAGTGTCTGTAATAAAAAGTACAAAAGCATCCTCATACGGTAGTATTATTTGTATTAATGAAGTAGAAGAGTTTCAAGGCCACCTCTTTACATACCTCATTTGCATTGTTTATCTTTGCTATAATCCACACCCTTCCTTTTTTGAGCAGAAAGGAACAGGAGCAATTCTTTACACTCCTAAATTTTTCGGAGGTTTCATTTCTCCATTCAATTTTGCAAGTAGTTAAAAAATTAACTCAAGAAGACAAACACTTTGCGCCAATTATTATCTTAATCATTGTCTCCAACCTAGGATGTAAAGTTATTTGAAAATAACTGTTACATTTCAAACTGACCCAGGGCTTAAAATCGATTTGAACTTGACCCCCTCCCCCCCAGGCTGCCCACGCAGAGGTGAGTTCAGGAACATCAACCCTTGGGTGCGAGACCTCCCCAAACCCTCCGAAGCACTTGGAGACCTCCAAAGCCGAGGAAGACGCGTGGCTCAGAGCTGTGATAGGTGGGAGTTAACTCATCTCCCCATTTTCACATGGCTGGTTTTGGCACCTCGGCTGGAAAACTGAGCTCTTGACAGAGATTTACAGGACGGCGTATATATTAAAAAATCTTCCAGTTTAACGTCAGCATATTTTATGGCTCTGAAAGAAGTAATTTCTGGGCTATATCCCACCTGGTTTATACAGCGGCTGTGGGAGCCAAAGGAGTACAGATGGGGAAAGGATCCGCGTTGTCCTATGAACAGAAGTGCATCCAGGGCAGCAGAGCACACGTGCAAGAACACGCTCTTGTAGCCGCACACGTTACACGTGCAAAGCTCTCCCTACGCTTGCACGATCGCATGCCAGTGAACACCGTGTGCTCCTGGAAGAACTGCATCCAGGGGCTTGGAGAGTCCCATCCTGAGAAGTACCCAAAGCCAAGGGGACGGGTGACCCAGACGAGCTGGGAACAGGGAGCTCAGGAGGTGCCGGCCCATCTCAGCTGTTCTCTGACTCTGAGTCCCAGAGCTGTGACCCCCCCACTAAAACTGTGGGTCAATCACCAGATGCTTACAAAAGCAGAAAAGAGTTACTTTAATTTGGACTCGGTCTGACCTTGAAATTTGAAATCCCCTAGTGCTCTCTCTGAGCTTTACAAAACAACATTTCACCACACGTAGCCGCTAATGAAAAAAGAATTACCCAACAACCAGCACTGGAAATAGGATATTTCTCCTCTTGCTTCCAAAACAGGGGTGGAATGAAGTCAGGGAGCAAGCACACTACCGGACTAATTACCTGACAACTTCTCCCCATTGTGTTTTGTGAGCCAGAAGACCATCTGACACTACCAAGAAGATTAAGAAGATCTACAGAAGTAAGCACTTTATCCTGGACCCCTAAAAAATAACGTACAGATGCAAAGTAGCAAATAATTGCTCGGTCAGTAAAGCAAAGAAGATGATCTCTGGAAGAAACCGCTAAACCGCTTTTCCAAGTGAATTGTTAGTGCTCTTCCAGGGTCGGTGATAATCCCCACGTCCTGCAGGACAGTGGCCAGAGAAGCAGAACTGGCCCATGGCATCCAGCAACCCACCTTCAGCTGGCTCCTGCTGGACAGAAGTCAATTAGTCCCCAGGACTAATTTTCCCTCGTTCTTTCATAGAGTTGTGGTCCAGCATGAGTCACCCCTCCAACAAAACAAAACCTGGAATGGGAGCCGGCCCATTAACAGTTCTTCCTCCTCCTGTTCAACTTGTTATCTCGGGACACAGGAGGAGGTAGAGCAACCCGCAGAAAAGAAATGTAATCTTCTGGAAAGAGCAGAGCCATTAGATGTTATCGGTTTCCCCCCCCCAAAAAAAAGGGGAAAAAAAGATTGAGACTATGGGAAAGCTCATGAATTGAATTCCTATAGCACTTCAAAGCAATTTGTGCATGAATGCAAGCATTTATTCTTCTAATTAAAAAAGAAAAAAAGCAAGCAAAATAGCAAGACATCATTTACATGAAAGAAGGGGGAATGAAAAAAAAAAAAAGCAACACACAACAAAACCAACAACCAAAACTCAAACAAAACCTCCAGTGTTAATCAAGAGCAGTGTAGATCCCAGCCCAGAAAAAGGAGAGAAAGCTCCAGATTTAATGAGGGAAGGCGCTGAAGAAGAGCAAGACTCGCCTCAGCATTTTCTGTAGCGTTCCTGCCAAGCCACCCCACTAGAATTTCTACATCCAGCCTTCGGGAGCAAAAAACCATCGGATGTTTTGGAAAGCAGAGTCCTTTATCTTGCACCCTCATTGTTTTACAGACAGAAGAGGCCTCAAGCCAAGGCTGCAGGGTCCTTGACCGCGAGTCCCAGGAGATGGGACGATGCCACCAAGGCAGCTGCTGAGATGGACAGAGCTGGGGCCAGAGGGACCTGCCGCAGACCAAGGTGTGCTTGGCATCAAGTAAAAGAGTTTCTTCATATTTTGCTTTTCAGTGGTTTCACTTTGTTTTTCCAAAGGAAGTCTTCCTAATAAAAAAAGGAGAGAGATGGCTCTCTGGCATATCTCCCTTCTCCATGTCTGCACCAGGTGTCCCCAATATAGACATCCTACATATCAACTATGTGTCTGCTTCTCCATATGAAGAAAACCAGAGAGTTCAAGTTCCCTCAACATTAACAGCGTCCAGGTGGAGGCTATTCAGGTATGCACAATTATTTCAGTTCAACAGAGTCCACGATTTGATATAAAGCACAAATTTTTGTAGACACTCTACTGGTCTCATAGACTCCCTGACAAATGTTGTCATTATTCAGGGAGTCATTTAACCAGGGCTCCAAAATATAAAAACAACCTCAGCTCTGCTTGATTTTCTTGCCACAACTTTAACATAGATCATATTTCAAGAAAAGAAGACTAAGTAGCATCAAAGACCGATGAAAAAATCAGAACACAAAACAGAATTTCTAATCTCCTGCTCTAATTATTTGGATCTTGGCAAACCAGTATTTATCATCTTAAATAAATACATAATACACACAATGAAAACAATAGTGTAATTTACTACAGCTGAATAGTCTACAGTATTCCCTAACTAAAAATAATCACTTCAGCTCTCTAAAAATTAGTTTTGCTGAAGTTGTTATAAATATATTTATCTTTCAAATACTAAGTAGCAAGAAATTAGACTGAACCTCAATTTCAAAATCAGGGTATGCACTCTTCTGATGAGCTGCTGATTAACAATACTGAGATGAACAACATTGGAATGATTTCTGTGTTTGAAAACGGATGCTACAAATTAGCAGTCAAAATTTGTAGGAACTCCCCTCCAAAAAAAAGTCTCCAATCTTTCACCCGTCTAAAGACGACACCTCAGATTACAAAGCAGGATATTTTTTAGTTTCCAACATAAGCACCTTTTCCTCAGTCAGTGAAATCTCTTTTTGCAGCTATTCCAATGCAGGGGATACTCCTTGCCATGTGGTCAGATTCCTGCGGTTTCACATTAAAGCCGAACATCCTCGGAGTCGCTGCAGGAGGAGTTTTCTGCTGGGGCCGTCCCAGATCTCCCACTGGTTACCCTGGAGTTTTCAAGAGAGAAACCCGCTACTTCCAGACCTGCACTACTACGAGCTCCTGTAAGCAGTTATTTTTAAGAAGACTTTGCAAAATATACTGACTATAGGATAAGGAAGGTTGATCACTTGATGAGAGCACCAAATACATGCCCACATAGCATGGAACAGAAGTATTATACAGATATTGAGAAATAAATATTTGATTTACCTTCAATCTGATTCCTTTTCACTCACAGAAGAGAGATGTAATTTTTTTAAAAGAATATGTATAAAGACTTACTCTTCTAATTTATATTTGAACCTGTTCTCCATTTCCTGAATCCCTCCTCTGATCTTAAAGGAATGACAGTATTCAGTAACTGTGCTCCCTTGGCCCTTTGAAAATACCCTTATATTATTTCTAATGTTCCATTTCTTTGTGAAAATGCTGAGAAAAGGAGCAAGAACACTGCAGGTTGCAAAGGCCTTAGTGGGGTTTTTTTTGGTTGGTTGGATTTTTTTAAGAGATTACCAAAAGAGAAGAAAGCACATTCTTTTTCTAAGAAAACCTGGGATCCTTTAACTGAACATTCATCTGCTTCTGCAGATTGTTTAATGAGTTTAATGTGGGCCCACCCAGGTGTCAGCACAGCGGTATCACCCAGCTCGGGGGGACAGAAGAGCCCAAGAAGATCCAGAAGATGCTGCGCAGGAGGCTCTCGCATCCCCACCCAGCACCACCATGCTGCCCCGGGCCAACACTCTGCAGACAAACATCCTTCATGTTCGATGTAATCATTTGTCAGAAAAAGGAAAAATAAACCATTCACCTTCTATCCACACTGCTCAATTACCTGCTGCAAGGAGCTACCTTTTCTAACTCCCTGGTTTTGGTGGTCAAGATGGAAAAGCATCTTGGTTTTCCACAAAAATCACAAGGTTAACGGGCCAAAACCGTAAAGCACCTTCACATGATGTCACTAACCATATAAAAAAAGATCATTACGGTACCTAGTCATGAAATAACAGTCCATGATCATCCTCATCTGAACTCCCAGAGAGGCAGGAAAATATACACCCCATCAACCGCTTTACCCGAGTTATCCTCGACTGCCAGTCGTTCCACACTAGTTGAGGTAGAAGTTTATTTCTGGATATTTAGAAAAACATCAGGTTTTTAAGGGGCTGTATCAGTACACAATCTTGTCATAGGATTTATCAGCCAAGCCTCCAACTCTGGCTGGAAAAACCATGCGTTTCTCAGACAGGATTTTTAACGTGGCCAATATTATTACTGAAAATATAGGAAAACCTGTAAGAAAAAAATCACAATGCAAGAGAGCTGCAAAGCAAAGAGGAAAGAGGAAAAAGAAAACCACTTTCGGGATGCTTAAAACCAGCCTAGATTATTATTTTTTAAAACTTTTTTGAAAATAGGTTTTCCCTCTATTTTGAGTTGGTTTTACCCTCAACGCAACCATCCAAGCCCAAAGACGAGAAGAACAGGCTGACTGAGAACTGCACTGTCCCGGCTCCAGAGGAGAGAATTAAAATCTAGAATTGACTGACATCAGATTTACATTTTGCAACCTAAAAAACCATACAGTAAGCACACAAGATAATTGCTACAAACCTACAAGCACAATCGTGGGGACCCTGCACGCCCACACAATCCTGTGATTTATGGTCACCATCGCACCACACGGCGAGGACAGGAGGAACAGAGGAACAGAATTTGGGAATGGATTTCCACGGTAAAAAAGGAATTTAAACTGGAGGGAACCAACTTTTCAGAAAAAAAAAACAACCCAAGAAATTTATAATGGCAGTATTAATTCCTCTTATGACATGACATCATTGCCAGTTGGGTTGTACCTATTAAAAAGATCAAAAAGGGACTCATGTGAACACACATTGTTAAAATTAAAACAATGACAGAGGCAATTACTATTTTTCATTCCTTCTGTAAATATTATTACAGGCTGCTTTTTAGAAAACATTTACAAACTATGAAGTGAGCTCCACTGCTCCCGGTAAATGAACATAATTAAAACAATTTCTGGTTCAAAACAGAAGAGAATTATTTGACCTTTTTAAAATCTCGATTCATGTTTAACTTTGTCTAAATAAAATATTTTGGAACCTCTGGAGAAAAGGCTGCTTATTTACTCAAAATAAATCTCTGCTGTGATTTCCTTCAGAAGATACTGCTTATATGAACTCTCTTATTTAAGAAGCACTCATGCTGATGTGTAGTGTCATCTTCATTAAAAATAATCAAGAATCCCTAGGCAGACATTTGCACTTGAAATTATAAAATCTCAATGTTTCATAGAACTGCAAGGTTCCCTACCATTCATTCATATTTAATTTTTGAGGATGCTTCAGTGCACATAAAATATTTATCAGTCAAAGGGGTTTTCAAATTAGAATCTTTAATATTAGCTTCTTCCTCAAAATAGTTTTGATTTCATTTTCAGTAAATCAGCCAGGTTTTCATTTGTTAAATTTTATCAAGTTCAGAAATAGAAGATGTCAATGAAAAGCCTGTACTCGCTCCACGCTGCTGCATTTGAACAAACGTGATTCTACTAAAACCTGCAATTCTTTTAAAGCATTATATAATAATTCCCCCCTTTACGAATACATGATGAATCGTGCTGAAAAGGCATCAAAATATCTCCCTGGTGGAAGCACCAGATGTTAAAACTGAGCATGAAGCCACGAGTTGGCCGAGTCTCATTGGGTGCACGAGCTCAACAGGACTGAGTGGCAAACCTGAAATTGAATTAAGGATTTAAGGCTGTATAGAGACCACCTCCAGCTCAGGAAACTAAAGAAATTCCCTTTCTTTTGCTTTTCTGTGCAATTATCTTTGTGTTGCACATCTGCCTGAACCCGGGGAAATGACACTGTAATCCACTTTGGTATCAGGATTAGCAAGTTCAGACAGCAAGGAGAAATAAAGGCATTAATGTTACTTTGAATGTAGACAGAATTGAAGTAGATTAATGCTACTCAGGGAATAAATATTCCTGTTGTCAGAGACAGTTACTACGCTGGAATCAGGATTTGACAGTCAGAAGGTGGGGGGAGATTTATTGGAGAGGAAAATTTTCATTATGCTGATAGTGAAAATTTATCTTCACAAATTAATAAATAAATGTTAATTTTAATAGATTAATAAGTTGCTGATACCCACAAATTAACTTCACCGCCCTGTTTCGGCATGTAATCTGTATTTAAATTTCCAAAAGCTTTCCACGACACAATTTAAAATGTGTTTTTTCACAACACAGTTTTCGCTACACAAAGACACCAGGAACAGACAAACCTACGCTGAAAACAGCTTAACGCTCCTTTCTCCCCTCCCCAGCTCAACTTCAATTCTTTCTATGTCATTTCACTGTGAAATATAACAAGGACACTAACACAAGGCTAAGGTTACAAAATCAAAAGCATCAGGCAATATAAAAGTTCAAAAGATTCCAACAAGTGATGTCCATCCTAAAATAGATATGATAAAGCACAGTAAGACGAAGTAATGGCATGAATTTCAGGGTTAGGAAGAAGTCACAGAATATCGAATTTCTTAAAAAGAAAAACGAAATCTTCTGAAAATCTTGAAAGCCTCAGCTCCATGCAAGGCAAAGTCCTTTCTCTAGTGTCTCATCACACATTAAATCAGGGCTTTAAACAATATGGTATATTTCTGCTTCTCCCTACACTTGCAAATGAATGAATAATAAGCGGCAATATGAAGCAGCTGTATCTTACCGTGGAGGATTTACAGATTTTCACACTATGTATTTTTTTAAGTAAAAATTATGATGTGACAATTATAGCCGTTTTACTAAGTAGACGCCACCAATTCAAACCTGTGTCTTCTACATTTCCAGATGACATCCCTGTCTTTACAGCGTCCCTCGCCCCCACGTGCCAGACGTGGCTCCTGCCTGCTCCCTCCTCCGCCTCTCATCCACGAAGGGAAGTTTCCAGTATGAGCATTATCTAATAAAAACATAAATTATCCGGACAAAAAACATACTGCAGCATACGCTCTGTTCCACATGTTAAGAATTACGAGGTGGTGACCTTTGCATCAAACTACAGAAAATTGGAATGCTAACCAAATCCTCCCCGAGCACGCAGCAGCCGGCCAAGAAACATCCCAGCGTATCATCTGAAGATGAATGATAATTACAGAAGTTTAAACCAATTTACAAAGGCATTCTATTGGATAAACATAGCAATCACTAGTTACTTATGTTAATTCAATATTTTTTTCATATATTTGCATCCAATTTCCACCTGTCCATAACCAACCACAAGCTATTATTCTTATAAAAGTGGTTTGAAAATCTGATGTCTTGCTGCAAGTTGCTCCTCTATTCGACCAAAGCACCAAGGACACACAGGTTTCCTTCAAAGCACGAAAAAGCAGAGCAAAAACTTTATGATCCTTTTCAAAGTATAGAACACATTTGCATGACAAAATTTAACAATTACAAGGAATTGGATTTTTTTTTTTTTTTATTTCATTACACTAGCAATAGAGGGAATGAAGCAGAGAATCATTTCCAGATGGTGTCCTGGTTTGGTTTGGTTTGTCAGCTCTACAGGGTTTGGGAAGGCTTCGTTACTTGATCCTGGAGTGTTAACAATTCAGAGGCCCTTTTTTCCAAACCAAAATTAAATACGTACCTTCCTTCTACCCTCTCTAACCTTCTACACATCCCTCCTTGCTGAGCTCCCCAAAAGTTTCTGGGTTAGTTTTGCTTGTATAAAATGCAGCCCCCTGGAAAGCAATGAAAAAAGAAGCCAAAACTTCAATGACCGATTGCATCTTTGGTTTTTATTTGCAAAGAGATACAGTTATCTTTAATCTGGATAATTAAAAAGGGTATTTTAAGTGCAATACCTGCCCCTTACTTCAATCTGTAATTTTATAGGGGAAATTTCAGTGCTCCTCTCACAGAAAACAAGCAAAAAACCCAAAAAGGTGGGAGCGTCCTACAATAAAGCGTTCAAATACATAAAGTGTAGAAGAAACTGGGTGAAAAGAAGGCTCCTGAATTAGTTTTATGTGTTTCTTGTTAAAAGAGTGGACAAGAGAGGTACACTTTCTACAATGTCAATACCATTTTAAGTTTACAACTTGCAAAGTTACTTAGTTTCTTTTAGAGTTTGGCATGTCCTGTTCAAGCACCAAAACAGACCTCAAAGATGGATGGAGGAAAAACTCAAACCCAAACCAAACCAAACAGCAACCGAAAACTCAAACCCTGCAAGATTCAACTGCTGACAAAGCCCTAATGTAAACGTATATATTGGTTAAAAAAGCCCACCCAAAGCGTACTGAGTATTTATTCCATCTCTCCCAGGAGAGACGGCACACACCAACCTTGGCCATGGTAGGCATTTGCCACAGCCACAAGTTTGAAGAGGACCTTCCAGCTGCCTGGAACAGCCTTCAGCTCCAGAAATGCTTGATGGATGGAAGCTCTCTCCTTAGCAGGAACGTGTGTCTTCTGAGGTCACCACTAACCAGAAATGACCACAAGCCCTGGTTGGGTTTCCACAATGTTCTTCTCAACCTCTACAGACTAGAGTCAATCGAAACGCCCTAAGATCTAAGGACTACTTTTTAGAAACACAAGTCTTGCACACAAAGAAAATTCCAAGGTCCAATTTTTCACTCATTAACCTCTTTCTGGTTGAAAATAAATGGAAAGATGCGTTTCAAACACTAATCTAGTGCATGTGCAGTCCATGGGACCAGGCTCGATTTAGTCTCCAACCCACACATGGGATATTGGGTCCTCAGCACCAACTATTCTGCACCATCAATCTCCCCCACCGCACTGAAAGAAGACAGATGCACCCAGGAAAGGGCCTGGAAGAAGCATGATAGCTGTGTTGAGGCTTACACTTCAAGCAGGATTAAAATGTCTTTTTCTCTCGCTGTGAAGTCTGAATTCAGTCTTTAAGCCTGGGATAATAACCCTTCATAAAGCAGTATTTCTTTGTGATTTAACAAAACAAAGTTCTGCCCGGAAAACATTTCCTAGGGTTCTTTAAACCCTTTCCCCCGTTGTTTTCTAAGTCTTTGTCACAAATACTCTCGCATCTTTTTTTCCTGAAAACATCGCAGACAAAAGCGTTTTACAAATTCAGAAAGTCACTAGTCAACCCTAGCTACAACAAAATACAACAAAATACTATTTTTAGCTGTTTCATGAGTTGCACTTGGGTCTGAAAGACAAAGATGGCTTGAAACCTTCTCCCAACATTAGCACAACGTGCAGTCGAGGGACCCCCATGCAATTTTGCTCTGCTTTCCCCTTGGTTCACCCTGGGAGCCCATAGCAGGACTACCAGATGCTAAGCCTATGCTGAAGGTAAATTCCAGGTGAAAAGCTATGGATGGGTCAAAGTCTTTCCAGGTTTGGAAGGATCCACAAGCAAAGCATTTGGCAATCTTGAAAAATAACTCTCTCATTGAGAAGAGCTCTATACTCCTATGATGTTCAGTAGGGTGTCCCCGAGATACACGCGGTGTTGAGTAACCTCAGTGTATCTTCCAACCTATGTATCTATCACACCTCCTCCAACAGTCTATCTAAAAATAAATAAATCTCTGCTATCGGGCTTACAGGTCTTCTTACATCTCTCTTTGTGCATTCGATGCTAATAAGGAAACCTTCCGATTCGTGCTTTGTGAACACAAATAGTTAAACAGCTTCCAATCTGTTTTGTCACCCCACACGCTTCACTCTGGTGTAACCAGTCACACTCAATGGTTATTGCTGGAGTTCCATCCCAGTAACCAGTGTAACCAGTCACACTCAATGGTTATTGCTGGAGTCCAATCCCAGCAGCTCAGGGAGCTGCTCCAGCGGCAGCAGGGCGAGGAGGCACCTCTTGGCAATGCGCTTTTCACACCAAAATAAACGAGAATGAGCCTCTGAAGGATGAATTCTTTGAGACTGGCACACAATAATTACCCGTCTTAAAACTGGCAAGTTTTTAAAACACAGTTATTCTTTACAACAAACAGTGTAGTTTTTACATAGAGATATATATATATATATATAGATGTGACCATAAACAGTAAATCTGCCTTTAGAAATACCCACCTTAGCACTTCTGCTGAGCCAGCACCACTGTTTGCTGGGGCTGCGCTGAACCCCTGCAATCCCAGGGACTCATTTCAGGGATCCAGTTTACACTAGAGCCCCACAAATAATTGCACCAACACACCAACTAGTGAGGCAAACCTCAGCAGAGAGACGGAGCAAACGGCCAAGGAAAGAACCTCTGAAGTTCTTCAGCTACAACACCAAGAGATGCGCTGACACGCAACGGGGGGGGCACGGTGCAAAGTGACTTCCAGAAACCAGCATAATGAAGCTGGACACGCAGAAATCCAGAACTCATCACATGGCATGTTGCAAGAAAGATGACCTGCTAAAAACAATACTTACCAAGCAGTACAGCTGATGAAATCTAAACCCCCATCAGGCGGTTTTTAACTCTAACACTCATTTACTCATTGCTTTGTGCTTCGCTGGAAGCACACAAGGCCCTTCCAATGAAAATAAATCACATTTGCAACCCCCTCGAGGCACTTACGCCATTACAGTGATGGAGACCAGTACTGGTGAAAATGAGACCTGGGTTCCCGTTTCTTTTCTCCCAACTTTATCCTCCCTGTGGCTAAACTGCATTTTGCTTAGTCTCCAATCTATCTGTTCTATGACCTCTTGAATAGCTGCATTTAAGACAAACACCCTCATTAAGCAGTTATTGTTCCACCTGTTCTGAAGATAAACATTAAAAAAGGTACAAAAAAGATTCCGTATTTCCTGTCTGCTAAACATTCTCCAGACAAAGTACTCATGAGAATAAATGCATTTTAGCGGGGCTCTGGCACAGCCTCTGTATGAAATACGTGTTTTCTTTAGCACTGAATTTCAAATTTATAATTAAATTGCTGCTTCTGGAACATCTTGCTACCATTTTTTGTTTTCGGGTTGATTTCGTTTAATCTCAGATAAAACAGATTTGCTACAAGGAAGGGACAGAGCCCCTGGGTGGCAGGAGCCAGGACTGTCACAGCTGCATGGGAACACACCACCCTCCACCTCCCATATACAACAGTGAATCGACTTTATTTCAGCATCTCACAACGCACACGTAATGACTATTTTCTGAGCAAAACAGTTGAATATATACTCTGGGATCAATCTTAAAATTTCAGCCTTTAAAGAGAAATAAAGGAGTGCCATAAGGAAGCTCCACACTGACAGCACGAGCACGAGACCGGATTTCAAAATTTCAAAGTGCACAGAAATTTCTGGCAGCTGCGGAGACCGTTCCTGGGAAATGACACTCTTGACACCGCACCGTCA
This sequence comes from Xenus cinereus, assembly GCA_025774025.1. Classification (NCBI taxonomy): domain Eukaryota; kingdom Metazoa; phylum Chordata; class Aves; order Charadriiformes; family Scolopacidae; genus Xenus; species Xenus cinereus. Next base: position 32,505,326 of record JAOXJK010000004.1, on the reverse strand, counting down.
CACGGGAGTAGCAGCAAACACCACCTTGCGTTCATAAATAAATAGTTTCCCATTTCCAAAAGCAGGGAACACCTATTTCTCAAAATTCTCACAAAACCCACAATATTAAAGGCTCTATCAGCGGAGAGTGCTGGAAAGAGCCGGGGAAAACCCACCGGGATTATTACACCAGAAAATACAGAAATTGCCGAGCGCAGCCGGCCTCCTGTGAGGAGCACGATTAGCACGGTAGTTTAATTCCCGCGCATCGCTCCAGCCCACCTGCATTCCCGCGGTGTCAGACGGCGACCCTTTCTTCGTATATTAATTTTACATGCTCCTCTCCAGCAGGCAGGCAGGCAGGGAGCTAACGAGCAGTCCCCCAGGCTTCGGCTGCAGAGGAAAACCGGCAGCGGGACCACAGCTCTTGCCTAATAAGATCTTCATATGAGAAGGCAGAGGAGCTGCCCAAGAGTAGCAGTCAAGCTGGTTTTAGAGAGTTTTATTTATTTATGTCGAAGCAGCCCCTTTCAGATGCAGAAGTTACCAGCGCACGATGGTGTGGCGAAAAGGTCTTACATCAATAAGCCAGGGCCGTGCCAAATTCCTCCAGATCCATCTCCTGTTGGTTGTTTACGGATGGTGCGGCAGATTTTTTAGGTTCATGAACCACCGAAGTCTTTGTGAAAGACCAGCAACTGTTGGCTTAGATAGCTTTCATTGGGGAGATCCTAATCTCCCGCATTCAAAAAAGGCTTGCTTTGATGTTCAGGAGATAAACCCCAGAGTATTTCACTTGGTTTGAAGTATGCCAACCCCCATGCCATATTCTGCATAAAAAGTTGGGAAAAAGAAAACAATGCATGGAAATAGCACTATCCAGCTGGAAATGCTTCCAGGACCAACAGGGTACCACGCGGCCATGGAGAGCACACAAGGTCCCAAGATGACAGTGACCTCAAAACGTTCCTACAACAACTTTCCCTTCCAGGTATTCCAAACTTCATGGGAAAACAAAGGTAACCCACGCACAGCAGCAAGAAACACGTAAGATAAGGGAGTTATCTTCTCCATCTAGACAGAAAAACACTGAAGAAGGAGCAAGCCATGAAAACCCATCCAAACGTTCATGAAAGCCCAGGCTAAGCTCAGGGTGGGGGACAGGAGTCCTGTTTTACTGCATGGATGGGTGCAGCCAGCTCCGAGAGCCCAAAGGATGGCCCACGGGCCTGGTGGCAGCGGAGGGGCAAGCGAGACCCTCTCCTCTTGGCAGGCAGGATCAGCTCAACCGCTTCGTAACCCTCCTGAACGCGTGGTTTGCTACTGGCTGGAGGATGAGTTTGACAGATCTCACTTCAATATCCGGATAGGACAATTTGACAAACAGTTTAAAAACAAACAAAAAAAAGTCATCAAAGGTAGCACACTGCCTATGTTTTAATAAATATGAAATATAACACCTACAGATGCTGTAGCAGAAGGAAACGCTCCCACTTTACTTAGAAACTGCACCCTTATCAGCCACATCTCACCCTACAACTCAATTTATGAAGATTCCTTCGGGACTTTTCCCTCAAATCAAATATAGATGCCAGGCACCAATTAGTACCAGGCCTATAAGTTTATCAACTGACAACACTCACTTTTGGAGGAGAAATAATTTGTCCAGACATCTAGAGTTCCCAAAAAAAGTGGGATGACAGAGAGAAAAATGAACAAGACAGGACTGTATGAACTGTAATCTCTTTTTCTATCCCGTTACATGGATATAGGGAACCTGCACTCACTTTATATTATGTTAGAAAATAAAATAAACTTCATTTAAAACTGTCTGAACATCTAGCATTTAATCTGCTTTATTACCCGAGATTAGAACCATTTATCAAAAAGAGGCCTTGTGCCAAGTATTTCACTCTATTTTAAATATTTATCATCTTTGCCACATCTTGGAAGATTATTGTCCACTGCAGAGACTACATGCACCTTAACGCCCTGATCAGCACCTCCATTATCAGCTGAAGAGATTTCTCAGATTTAAATTTGTATTCCAAAAAGACAAATTTCTACATTCTGCTTTTGCCTGGTGACATTTTTAACACACGCAATTAGAGGAGGAGGAAAAGGAGTGAGGAGAAGTGAGAACGTCCACAAACTACCCTCGAATGAGCTGCAGTAAGAGCAGACCTGGCTCCACGCTGCTCTGACCACACGTCTCTCTGGGTAGGAACGTACAGAGCAAAGGAAACAGCAAAAAAACCCCTGAGCACATTGCCATTTTGGGGGGATTTGCCAGGACAGAAACAAAAACCAACACCACATTTTGCACGGAGCAAGAGGTTCTGTTCTGATTTTACAAATCCACTATTTATTAACACATTCATTCCAGTTGATTTTTATTTTAAATACAGGCTCCTCCCCAAAAGCCACATTTCTGCTTTCAAAGATTCTTAATTTTCCTTTCACTAAGGCACTATTATATTTCCTTGTCCTTGGAGAGTTTTATCTGGGATTATACATATGTACCAAAACACAGCTGTTCCACTTCTTTTCTCCTTTATTTTTTTCACAGAGAAAAACCTGCCTCTATCAGCCACCCAATTAGCTGCTCACTATCAAAAGACTGCTCTGGCCTTTCATCTTCTTGAAAACTGGATTCAAGTGAGAGGGTGTCATGGAAACTGTGTCTCGGGTCATTTCCTGTTTCAGTTTTTAGTCACCAAAAATAAAATAGTAATAACAATAATGCCGAGCTTTTTTCTGATTAAAAAAAAATAATGAATACTTATTATCCCAGTCTGCAAAGCATGCAGTGGCTATATAAAAAAAAATAAATATTATTCTCATGAGAAATCTTCATCTGGCAAACTAGGAACCCGATTTTCAATTGAACGTTCAACTAACTCTCCCGTGAAGAGACTGAAGATCAAATGTGAAGAACACAAAACCTGCAGCAAATATGCAATGGAATTAATGATTTTTTTTATAAAATAAAAAATGAAATCTCTACCTTTCAGATGGGTATGGTTTTTCTAGTTCACAGTACTACCGTACAGCATGCACTCTGTGTTTTTCTCTAAGTATTTCACTAAGCAGGTAAGACAGAAAACTGTTACATTATTCTATAGGGGATTGTTACCAAACCGTAGAAGTTTCAGGTCTTTCAACTACTCCAAACACGTCCTTTTAGAAACCAACAATCTCAATGACCTCTTGCTTTTGCAAAAACAGCTCAAAGCTCGCTGAATTTCATTCTTACAAAAGAGTTGCACTTGGCTGGTAAAGCCACAAAAAACCTTCTGAAAGACACCAAATTCACGAAGGTGACAAATTTCAACCAACTGCTTGAGGTTACAGGTAACATCGTGTGGGTGCAACCAGCCCAGGAAAACCTCCTGAGAGATTTGCAGTGATGGGGCATGTATTTTTGTTTATTTATCTGAAACTAGCAAGATATTAACATGAAGCTTTATCCCGAACCCACATGCAATGTGCTAAAACAAACTAGACTACTTGGGTGACTGCTGGGAAATCCCTGCCCCCTGGATGAAGTTCCTGCCAATATTCATCAGAAATGACTTAATTCCCACAAATTCTGAACGTAAAACTCTCACAACACCTTGCAACGTACAGTTCTTATCTATGAGATCAATCTCAATCCAAGCCATCATTTTAATATTGGTATGGTTTTGAGGAACCGTAATCAGGAGAAATTTGGAGCGGGGACACTGTATGGTAGAAAATTGCCAATTTATGTATATCCACGTTGTTGAAGAAATGGCTAATTTCTGACTCCAGCAACCTGTGCTGCCATCTCCAGTTTCTGAACCCTACAGGACCCTCATTTCTTTCTTAAATTAACACACTACAGCCACAGGCTCTTAGAAATTCCAGGTTCATTCTATCTAATGAAGCAAGGACAGAACTCAAAACTTAAAAAAAACCACATGGGAACGCTCGCTAACTAGTGAGCTTTTATCCTTAAGATGGGTGGTAAATAAAGGTAATTAAAAAATAAATAAAAATCACTCAATGATTTACAAGTGTCTTAGTCCTTTGCCAGATTTTCTTCCATTTTGATGAAAAAAGGGAGACTATAAGGTTGCACATATACCCACATAATGCAGTTCATCCAACATAGAGTTAAATGGGGGGGCTAACAGGAAAAAACAGAGGAATAGCTCTTACAGGAGGCATTAAATCGAGGTTATCATATATATATATATCTTATAATATATATATATCACTTAGAGAGCTTTTCTATGGTAAGAGGAGCTGAGGAAAATGAGCAGTACCTGGAATGCATCCCTATACAACCCACCCAGAAAGTGATTATCATTCATTCAAAAATTAACAGGTTGGTTGTTCATTTGGTTTTATACAGAGAAATGCTACGTGCCCCTGCTGGGGCTGCTGCTGTAAAGGTGTTGAGTGATTTGTCTCAAAAAAGCCTTTTTCAGTTCTTCAGATGAAATTCTCAATCGGAACAACGACATCAACGTATAATATCTCGGTTTATCCTGAGACAAGAAGTGCTTTCAAGTCATACGGGAACACGGCGAGAGCCCAGCCCACCGCCTTCACTTTGCATGGCCTTCACTTTGGCCACGCATGTTCTTCTGGCAACATATTCCAATTGAATGCCTTCACACCTCTTTGAAGGTGCCTGGGTGTGACCCCATCCTCAGCTGTCGCTTTCAGCCACCGCACAACCAGCTGCTTCACCCTTTGGGGGAACCTGCAGACACTCAAACCAGACACGGGCCTCCTTTTGCTCTTTCTTGACGTGATGGAATCTCCAGTTGTGACCACAGCTGAAAAACCATCAGCATATAGGAGGAATCGGATAAAGACAGGAGGCTGGGGTCCAAGGCAAGCAGAGGTGAGGGACACGGCGAGAGTTACTGTGATCAACACACATCTGTCTGGAGGCACCAACACACATCTGTCTGGAGGTACCCGACCACCAGCAGCCCCCGGCTCTTCCTCACCTGGCTGGTTTGTTAGAAATACGTGAGCAGCACTCACACAGCAGCAAGAAATTACTCAATACACAGAGCACACCCACATTTCCCATCAGGGACAGACCATCTGACCAGATCAGAAACCCAAGCACATCTGTCCAACTTTATCAGCCTAATTAAAAGCGTGTGGCTTTTTCTTTTGCTCACCTATTTTATTTTATTTTTTATATATAATCTTTCCTCAGATGGCTCCAATCTGCAATGCATTTTCTGGGGTCCTTGCAATGGGACTAAAGTGATGCTCTCTCTGCTTGTAACCCCCCAGAGCACGTGAATCAGCAGTGACTGCAAAAGGAAATGTCTTTAGCAGAGAACTTCAGGATTTTTTTTTTGTGAAGTTTAGTCCTTTTTGCTAGTGGAAACTTAATTAAATGTCTGCTAGATTCTTGTTGTCGTGAAGACGTTTGCCACGTCGAAGTGAACATTATCTGTGACCTTGCAGCCTTATTTTTGAGAAAGAAAACCTTTTTCTCACCAAGAACCTGTGGTGCACCACAGACAGAAAAAAATACCAAAATCCAGCTGAGGGATTAACTAAAAGATGAAAGATAACATCAGATCTCAATTTAAAAAAAAAAATTAAACTAAACAAATGAAATGCTATTCTGGTAAGTGACCACTACAGACAAATCTGATCCGTGGACCAAACCAGAATTAAAGGGGCTACCTGGGCTGGGAAAAGTTGTCTCCATTTCAGCGGGCCGGGGAGCCGCTATTGTCGCCGCAGCCCCACTTGCGCTGCCAGGGTAGCAGAGAGCTCATTGCGAATGCAAAGCCCCCCAGCTGGGGGTAGGAAGAACTAAACGTGTTAAATGCTCGGCTGGTGAGTGCCCGCACCAGCGGCCCCCGCCTCGGGGAGCGGGGTTCCCTCCCCCACTCCCATCTCGCTCCCCATTATTCTCCATTCAAGCTGAAAGCCAGAAGGTCTTTTCCTCTGCCGCTCGGTGTCAGCCAGACTTGGGAAGCTCCGCAGGAATTGCTGAGAGATCCAGAAACGCACAAAAGCCTCCTTCCACAAAGCCCCCTTTCATCTAGGCAGTGTGTCTATTAAATACGTCCTGTTAATGTGCATACATTTTTATAAAGAGATTATAAAGTGGAGACTCAGTCACTAGCTCAACTGCACAATAAGATTTTTAAGTCTATTACTAGAAAACCAGGGTTTAAAATGAGTAGCTGGGAATGTTTCACAACTCCTCTGCAGTAATACTCAAACAGGCCGGGTACCCACAACGGCAGATGAAGGTGTACTTCGTGCGTTTTAAGGCTTTCATTTCTTTATCCGGTGCCACGCAGGCGCCTCCGACCGCGACCACTCTGCATCCAGCACCGTTCAGGGATAAAACGGAAAGGACGATTCAAGCCCTGACTGTACCTGCACCCAATATGATGCTCGGAGGACAGTAGCGTCTCTGCTCTGGCGGGCTGGAAAAAGGAAAGTTTAAAAAGTAAAATAAAATAAAATTATGGTGTCGGGCTGAACTGGTGAGCTGCCGTTCCTGAGCATTTGCTCCTGCTCTCATCAAAACCAAAGCACCAAAGAGCCACTTTATCCACTTTCTCCGTTTTAGTCCCTTTCTACATCTTTTTCCTGCCTTTCCTTTGCCCGCAGGAGCTCAACATCTCCCAAAGATTTTGAATAACTAAGTCAGGTAGATACAAATTCCTGCCAGCCCTCTGAGAAAGCAAGTTATTTTCTGTTCACCGAAAGGCCAAAAAAAAAAAAAAAAAAAAAAGGAATTTGCCTTTTTTCTTTCTGCATCAAAGCAAGGCCACAAGTTGACAATCTTCACCAGCGTGGGTATGGCTGTAGGCCAGCTTCACATACCAGCCTCGCCACGCCGCCAGCCCACAGGCTTGCCATAGCAAGGTTTTTAAATATATTTTTGGACAGGCAGGCAATCGGACCTGGGGCTGGACGCTAGCACTGCCTCCAACCTTATTTTCAGGAGCAAGAATCCCAAAAAGGCCGTGAATCTGTTTTCAGTGTTAAAAAGAAACGCCGTCTCCTAGCAGCAGTGGCAGAAACCCCAGCGCGGCTCCTCGCTGCGGACACAGAGAAAGAGCCGATGGTTGCAAAACTGCGTCCTTCCAGCTCCCTGCCAGTCCCTCGGGGATATCTTTTCATCGCGGGCAAAACTCCAGGCGATCTGTTAACAATCGTGTTATTTCTTGCGCTGGCCAGAGAGGTGTGTCCCTCTGCCACAGCACAGCTGCCAAGCGACCACCTCGGCCCCTCGCCCAGTGCTCGCCCAGTGCTTCCAGTACACTGGTGGTACTGGAAAGCAAGGAGACAAGGAAGGGCAAAAACAAGACAAAAACAAGCAAACAAGAGCGGAGGAAATGGTGGAGTGATGCTGGAAGGCAGCAGAAACCCAGCTCTGCCGCACCTTCGATCTGCAGGAGAGAGCCTCAAGTACAACTCCATGGGAACCCCCTGCAATTCCCAACGTGGCAAGGTTTTGGGTCAAAGGCCTTGAACACATAATAATATTTCTCTATATCAAAGCTGCATCAAGATATGGATTAATAAAAACCAGGTAAGAGCCTGGAATAAGCCTGACCTACACTGTATGCACATATTGGAATAGGCTACCCAGGGAGGTGGTTGAGTCACCATCCGTGGATGTGTTTAAGAGCCGTTTAGATGCAGTGTTGGGGGATATGGTGTAGGGGAGATCTTTGTAGAGTAGGGTGGATGGTTGGACTCGATGATCCCAAGGGTCTCTTCC
>JAOXJK010000004.1:32484148-32494460 GCA_025774025.1 Xenus cinereus | reverse complement strand
TTCTTTGGTGTGAGGGTGGTGAGAGCCTGGCCCAGGTTGCCCCGAGAAGCTGTGGCTGCCCCATCCCTGGAGGGGTTGGAGGGGGCTTGGAGCAACCTGGTGTGGTGGGAGGTGTCCCTGCCTAGGGCAGGGGGATTGTAACTAGAAGGTCTTTAAGGTTCCTTCCAACCCAAACCATTCCATGATTCTCTACAAGACCTGCTGATGGAGCTCCAGAAAACAAGCAGCTCTTGGGCACAGAGCCCCTTCACAGTGACCTTCCCGACCACAGCAGGATTGCACGGAGAAACGAGGGGATTTACCTCCACAGGAATAAAATCTGCCTCCAAAACAGCCCCCATCACTGCATGTGCTTATGTTGAATGCTGAGTGTGACCTGGCTCTCCCATCTCAGAGTGCAGCATTACTGGAAAGGGTTCAGCACACAGTAACAGGGGCGAGCAAAGGCTTGGCACAGCATGCCAAGGATGAGAAATGGACAAGTAGACAAAGCCAGTCCAAAATGAAAAGATTATCAAAAAAGAAGGTATGGTGCATCAAACCCCAAACGGCATAGAAAAAAGCAGTAGAGAATAATTGTTCATGGTCTGTTCCAAGGCAAAAATGCAGCAAACAAGGGAACTGGCAAAAGCCAGGCTTGCTGCAGACAACAAGGTAGTTTTCATACCTTGCCTGTGGTTCCCTCGCTGCAAGATGTGCAACTTCAAAAAGTGATGAAAAAATTCAAGAAAAAAAAAAAGTTTTTGAAAACCCAAATGCAAAGTGAACAGGTCTGTCCTGGAAATCACCTGCCCTACAGACTGGCGGGGCTGGGAAAGCATTTTGGGAGAGCATCGCAGCTGGGTCTCCAATTATTATATGCTTCCCAAAATGTTGGGAAGATACCCACGCTGGTCCAGGTGTCTGTTTGGACTGAGCAGGTCCCTGGGTCATGTCCCGGCCCCTTGCCCCATCCACTTTCTCATGTACATTCTTGTAGCACCTCTCAGTCAACGGCACATCCACCTGCCAAGGAACTGCTCTGGGTAATTCACCACCTTTTGTTTCCTTAAGCAGCTGAGAGTAAAGAGGGCAGGTCTTTAAATGCGACATTTGGGTTAAAAGCAAATGGTGGAGCATGATGGAGCAGATGCTCCTTGTTGCTGGGGAGAGGATTTTGGGGTCCCAGAGGTCTCCACAGCACCCAACCGTGACCAAAAAGGTGGGAGACCCCAGGGTGCAGAGCGTCAAGGGTATTTGGGGATCCTGGTCACGGGCAAGTCATCGAGGGGGAAGCTTGAGTGGATCCAAAGTCCTGGATTTCAGCCCCAAATTTGCTTCAGCTTCACTTCAACCTGAATAAGAGCAGGGCTGGTGTCCTGGTGTCCACCCAGGGGTGCAAGATGAAGCCCACAGAGGGCAGGGAAGCAGGGGCTGTGGATTAGTAATGGGTATGCTGGGATGCGAATGTGCAAAATGGTGATTTCGCTCTAAACTCATTAAGTTTTCTCATTGAACAGAGGCGACAATGGTTATTACCTGCACCAGATCATAGCAGAAGAGCAATCGCGAAGCTTGAAATAGATAAAATCCCAAGTCATTATATTAGCAAATTATCTGTTTGGGTCTGTTTCCTATTGACAGTATTAAGCCTATTCTCATTAATATTTCACTCTTCAGGGAAATTAAACTTTAATGAAAGTATGGCACTTACAATGCCAGCCTGACGATTCAGAAGGGAAAAAAACACCAGCAAGGCCACGGCTGTCTGAATTATCCCTTGCAAATAAGTCATCGAGGAAGCAGAGTCCTTATTTATCTGAAAATTACTCATGAGCCCAGACCCAGCTTCTGGGAAGAGGCAGGTTATCTGTGAGTATTTACTACACCAGGCTTTGCATGTCATGGTGTGACAACCTCAGGTAGGACAATACGGGGCAATACACGGTGGCCATGGTCCCCCTCAGGGTTATAGAATTACAGAATGGTTTTGGGTTGGAAGGACACCTTAAAGGCCACCCAGTGCCACCCCCTGCCCTGGGCAGGGACACCTCCCACCACACCACGTTGCTCCAAGCCCCCTCCAACCCGGCCTTGAACCCCTCCAGGGATGGGGCAGCCACAGCTTCTCGGGGCAACCTGGGCCACGTTCTCACCACCCTCCAGCAAAGAAGTTCTTCCCCACATCTCAGCTCCATCTCCCCTCTTTCAGTTTAAAACCATTCTCCCTCATTCCATCGCTTCCCTCCCTGATCCAGAGTCCCTCCCCATCTCTCCTATAGGCCCCCTTTAGGGACTGAAAGGCTGCTGTAAGGTCTCCCCGGAGCCTTCTCCTCTTTTAGTACCAAATGCTACCCTCACACAAAAGGAAAGTCTGCTATGATAAAATCTTACACTCCTGACGCACACAATCCTTTATTTTCCAGCAGATAAAAGGCCGAGAGCCCTCCTGGCTCTCCATGTGATCTTCCCAAGGGTTGGTGAGTCTTTTCCAACCTTGGCTCAGAGCCTGGACTTGCTCCAGGCAAACAGGTTCCCACTATAGCTATTTCTGGGAGCCTGTCCCTTCTCCCCTCCACCCCATCACCACAAACACCTCCCCAGGCTTTGTCTGCTATTACTTCTGAGGCAAAAATACAGCCCAAGAGGAAATATTTCTAATAATTTTTTTTTTGCTGAAAGCGAGAGAAGGAGGGACTGAACCAGAGACAGGGAAGTCGTGGGAGCACCCCAGCCCTTTGGTGTGGTACCACCATATCACCACCATCAAGCCGAGCTCACCTTCGCACACAATCTGGTCTGAAATCCATCAAAAAGTGGTGTAAAATTACTCTTCCTAACCCTACCAGGAAGAACACACAAGAAATTCTGTTTAAGGCATTCCAGATTCTAGAAACCTTTATGGCAACTTCCAGATGTGTCTGTTTGAAAGCCTTTTTCCCTGGCCTCATTCCCACCTGTGACGATGGAAAGTAAAGCCCAAAATTCCTCTTGCATCGCAGGAGTACGTGCAAAGGATGGCCAAAAACCGGAAAGAAAGCACTGGCTAGAGAGCTCTGCAGAAATGCCAAAAGTAGAATTACAGCTTTTCTCAAAAAAGCGGCTACGGCTTTTCTGCTCTGCAAGTAGAACGGCTGCAGCTTCAAATCCCATAGTCAAAGCTGAGCAAAAGCCTGTGCTCAGAGGGAAACAGCGTTAGCGAAAAAGCTGGTTTTATCAGCTGCTCCTGGCTGAGAAGCTGGCAAAGGGAGAGGTAATAGTTTGTTTTTACTAATGATTGGAATTGTGCAAATATACTTTTGCAAAATCACTCGGGAGACTCTACAGAGACCTTCCAGGCAGTTGATACAAGTAACTCCATTAAAACTTTTCACGGGACTGGAAATGAGTATTATTGAGTTATGACACCACGATTATTTCAACAGGCAATTCAGATTTTCTCTGCTAAATTAGACATACAGTATCATATGGAAATCTGTACCAGGGAAGAACACATATAATGCAGGATTGGAGCAATGACTTAGCGTTCACTCTGTTTTATATTAGAAAGGACATACCTTCACAACAGACACCGGGTAAGTATCAATGTTATTAAACTCTGTTTTCCATGGGAAAGAGAGCACGAGGATATCCTTTCAGATTTCATTAACACTGCCCATTACTGAACAACTAGAAACTACAGGAAAGCGATGACTGCAGAATGCAGCCCCTCCATACTTCATAATTTTATGCTTTATTCTGCATGAAGCCTACATTATAACAAGGGGGAGTATAATCATTAGCTGAAACCTCAGCAGACTTTCTGACACACAAAACAAAGGCTGACACGCCAAATAAGCTACTTAAACTTCAATTTTTAAGCTATAGTATTCAAGCACAGGGGAAAGAAAAAAAAAAAAAAAGAAGTTAATATCTTCCTGTTCAACTACATACAAATATCTCATTCCTGGGACATTATCCAGCTCTCAGGGAAGTCCCCAGCAAAGCCCCCACAAGCTCTGACCTGTGAAATAGGCTTCACAGAGAGCCAGGCTTCCACTCACTCAGGGGTAGCCCCGTACCGCAGCCCCGAGCAGCTCAAACTATGCAGTGTCCTGACAAAGGACATACAGAAATTTGGAATAATCCCTTAGAGCTGGGTGCTTCCACCCATGACAAGGTTCCAACCATTTGGGGATCTGATAGGGGTACGAGCAACCTGGTCTGGTGGGAGGTGTCCCTGTCCATGGCAGCGGGGTTGGACTAGATGACCTTTAAGGTCCTTTCCAACCCAAACCATTGTGTGATTCTATGATTTCTTTGCCAATTTTTCACCAATAACCGATGAACAGAAAACAATGATTGTTAAACAAAAACACCCACGTCTTAACACTTCTTTTATCCACGGATATAAAATAACTGGTAAATACACAAAACAAAAATATCTTGTAATACTTCACCTTTCCTTCCATTTTCAAACACCTCTTGCCTTTCTGTCTGAAAGAAGGTGAAGCACTCAATTTTATTTGACAGTAAGCATTACATTTTTTCTCAGCGGTGCCTGGCCACGTTACTGGTAGCAGAGCAGCTTCTCTGCTGCATCCACATCACCAGCCACTACCCGTTTCTCCTCTGCAGAATTAAGCCAAGAAAAAAATCTGGGATAACACGCGCTGTATTTACTTTTGCACCGCCTTAACGTAGGTGTTATCAGCCCTGCCACACCTCAAGAGATTCCCAATCGCTTTACGCCGTACTTGGATTTCTTGCTGCTAAATAACCCCTCGGGTCCCCGCCAGGACTGGCAGGGTCCTTCGTCACCGGCAGTGCAGGGGACAGCTAATTATCTAGCAACCCACCTTGCCACACCGCACTCGGAAACTTTTATCTGCACAGGGCAGCTGCATTCTCCCCGTTTGAAGGGGAAACGTCAGCCTCGGCTAATGCAACAAGACTCACATCGCTAATGACGTCCCGACACTTTGAAGGAACAACTCAAAGCCTAATTAAAAATTCAGATTCGGTCTCCTACGCGCAGCCATTTTCGCTGCCCTTCCACCAGGACCTCTTCTCTGTCTTTTTGAAATGTTTCATGCTGGGTAAAAAAAAAAAAAAAAGAATCTGTGTGGAACAGGATGAAAAACTGCTGCAGTCGTGGGCTTTCAGAGAGCCTTGAAAAAGGCTGCTGGAGCTGGATTCAAACCAAGACATAATCATGTAAAACAGATGAGGTTTTACTCCACTGGTTTCTACTCTGTAATTATTACTAAAGCGCGCATTACTGCCAAATAATAATTTAAAATTAAAAAAAAAAAAAAGAAAAGATATAGTCAAACATTTATCAGCCTTCCTTACTTACATCTTCCTATCGTATTTCAGTTTCATAAGCTGGAAACAACGTGAAAATAAAAGGGGGGGTAAGGGAAGCTGTTTTCTGTGCTGTCATGTGGTTGAGGGTCCGCAGCAGAGGTCCAGGTTTCAGACGCGGCGCTGGAGGACTTTACCTGCAGTCACCGACAGATTTCTTTATAAACAGCCATAGAAAGAAGTGGGGAAATGTGTGAAACCCCCAGTTTTGGGGATGGAGAATTACAGTTCTGGTATTTCAACTGGTCTGCAGAACAGCTCAAAATGGGATTTCTCTCTCCTAAGTCGTAAATCCACTGTCATTAGCCAGAAGACCATCCCATCAGGAAAAAAAAATACAGTATTCTGGCAGTGTTCCTTTTCAAAGAGATTGAATAAATGGACAATTCCAGTGACTACAATTCTTTGCCATCTCTCAGAAATCTTCAAAGAATGTGGATTTTTCAGACGACGGTGTCAGGGCACCCTCCACCTATAAACCCCGGCACATCTCCCCGTCTCCGTGTCATTCTGCTCTGCGCACAATCTGTTCTTCTTGAAAAACATATGGCCAGGCAAGTTATCAGTAAAACAGATAAATAATACACTTGCCAATCAACCTGGAGAAGCTTGTACTATGTCGTTTATTATTTTACACATGACATCAGCTGAGCAAGTATTAATATTGAAAAAAAAAAAAAGCCACACAGGGAAAAAATGACCAGCAAACTGCTGTTTTCAGAATCAAAACACACTTTTTTTTCTTCCAACCTCCAAGATCAGTAACAGACAATGAGCAAGGGCTGTGCTTCCTTCACAGAGTAAGTGTAAAGGATTAAGATGGCAGAGCTGCCTTCAAAAATATTCGAGGCCCTGTGGGCCTATAACTTTTGCTACTATCTGGCTAGAAACATCAACATGCATTTTGAAAGTTATAGAAGCACTTAATGCTTTTCATCTTCAAAGCACTGCTTAATCCTTTCAACTCTCACTGCCAAGTATTATAGCCCCATTTTGGGGGCGGAGATGTTACCTTTCCCCACACTCTCAAAAAATAGTCCTCACCTCGGACGCCCCGTGCAGATTCAGAGGGTTAAACCTTGCCAAAACCAAACAAAATGCTTGCAAAAGTTCTGATTTATTCTTTTTCTGCCTTCATCTCCCAACCAAAGAATTTCAGCTGTTTCAACCAACAACCTACTCTGTAATTTCAACGTCAGAGAAGCCAGGCTCAGACGAGGCAGGTCAGAGACGGTGACACTCCACCAGCAGACCAGGTCATGCCACAACCGCCAATTTAGTTATAATTTTAGTATAAAGGGGCGCTTAGGTTTTAATTACTGCTGAGTGTCGTCTCTGCCCAGGAGAATATATTACAGGACTGTCACGCGAGCTGCTCATTCACCAAGCTCCAGCACTCTGTGAATTATGCCATTCGGCTGTTTAAGATGTAGTTGACTGAGTAACGACAAGCGATACGGCTGCTCAGAGTGGTGAGCGGAGCCGTGATCGCACACCATCTCCCAAGGATACAGCCTGCTGCCAAAAGCTGCTCCTGGTAACGACACGGACACCATGAAAATGTGCTCTAACTAGCAAAAAAAAAAAGAAGATAATGGTTACAGGTGACGGTAGGTATAGTACCCTGCACCCTGCTGCACAGCATCCCCGCCACTGTCACAGCGCAGCACCCTCCGTCCCACAGGAAGGAGAGGGAACAGTAAGAGATCCCGGTGCGGCTGTGTCTGGTTCATTCAGCAGAAGTATTGACAAACTTTGGGAAGAATTGCTCAGGGCAAAAAAAAAAAAACAGGCGCGAGCACGCACACACCACCCCATACCCCAACGCATCAAAGGAAATACATGCGATACTAAGATACAGCAATGGGTTTGGCAGAACTGTCAAATGGAGCGGGAACATTAATTAATTGGTGCAATAGAGGAAGCCAGACAATCGAAGAACTTTCTATATTTAACCGCTCCTGGAGGAATAGCACCCAGGAAGGCAAAGCACAGATACCAGGAACTCTCACACCCTTCTGCACTGTGTTCTCGCTAAGTGAACAAATGGGATACAAACGATACAAATGTGTACATTTTAATTTGAAACTTACGTACAAAACTGTTAAACTGCTGTTGGATACATTCAGCAAGTGATGCATCTTAGGAGTTGTCACCTAGGATACATTATCCTCCACTGCTCTACGCGGTACCACTCAAGGAATAAATTTATACATGAAATCCGAGCACTTACACGGGCGAGAAAACAAAGCATTATTTAAAGGTAATAGATAGTGCACTGATGCACTCATGCAAGTGTCTATAAATAGAAAGCTCTGGTGTGAGTGCCAAAAACAACTGTCAGGCTGATGCTGGCATCAGAAATCTCTCTCCTCCTCATTTTTCCTGTAGCTTCAGCCTTCATTACAGTCCAGACGTACGTGCACCTCGTTGCTCTCAACAACACGCTGCTGTTAGATTACATGAAATACTGGTAGAAGAAGAATGTACTGCAGGAAGTTGGTACTGCACAGAAGGGATGGATCTCGTTTATAGCACTGATGGCTGCTCCAGCAGAAATGAAATTTATTTTCTATCTCACAACTTCCATATTCGTTAAAAAGGCATTTAAGGCTCAGAAATGTCATGGTTCTCCTCTTACCTCTTCCATTGCTCCTCTAGTGTCCGCTCTGGAGGCTCCACCTCATCCTCCCTTCCTGCCTTTATGGAGGCTCCGTCTACAATTTCCTCTTTTCCAGCCTCAAACACACCCAAACCAACCTCTCACCTTCTCTCTATTTAAGCATTCCCACCTGCTCCTTCACTCATTGGATGCTTCCTCCCCACCTCCAGCTCCTATCCTTCCTCCAAAGCCCTCTCCCACAATCATGTCCCGCTCCGGCGGCTGGTGACACCACCTCCTGCCTGTTACCAGGATGTGCAGACGTGGGAGCCACAACCGGCAAGGACCGAAGCATGAAGGGAGCACGCAAGGGAAGTGTAAAATCCTGCCGCTTCCTCCTCTACAATCGACGAAACTGAGTAAAACCGCAGCTCCCAAATGGTTGGGTATTAAACCTTCCTCTCGCGACCGCAACTTCCTCTCACCAGGTCCCGATCCGGGGCCTGCCTCCACATCGCCCTCTAAACGCAGGAGACGACACCCTTAGATTTATACCCAATTAAAACCCAAAAGCGCTGTCGATCTTCCACCGAAATCCTCCACTGCTCCTTTCTGCCCGGGCCTGCATCCTTGCCTGCATCGCCCCAAGCATCCCCACGGTGCCCACGGTCCTGCGGCACAGGCCGCCCACCACCGGGCACCCATCAGCCCACCGCCGCTCGCCAACAGCCCCGCACAAGCGGAGAAAAGGGTAATTCCACGCCAGCTACACCCGTCCCCGCCTGAGCAAGCTTGGAAAAATCCTGCCCTAAAATCGAGCGCGAAGCGCGGGCTGCAGTGACACATGTCATAACATTTTTTTTGTTCTACAGTAGGAGGTCAGCAAAGAAGCTTCGAAAAATCAGGGGAGGTTTGTTCCCACCGGTTTTTAATCTTAAACAGCTGTAATAATGTTACAGGGGAGAGCAAAGGACAGGCTGCGCATTAGCTTGATGGGAGTTAAGGCAGCCAAAATATTAAGCATATAAAAATAGAGCTCAGTATGAAAAGGGTTTTCAGAGTGTAACTGCCAGTTTCACCGCATTAAATTACTTTGGGGCCTTAAATATCCAACTAATAGTAAACACAGTTTTAAGGTGATTTGCATCCTTCTGCACCGGCATTCGGATTGTTCCCCAGTTCCTATCATCGGCACAATTCCTGGAAAGAAAACCTGGCTCATCCTACGTTTAGCTAGTGTTCCGCAGCAAGGAAACCACCTATATTTTACGAGTTGCTTTTTCGAAGACAATACGTGTTGAGATGATCGTATTAGTTGTGGTTTTTTTAACACCAGAGACAGATCTAGCAACACAATTATATGGACTTAATTTGCATTAGCCAGAGACTGCACCATTTACAGGATTATGCTCGTATCTTTTGAGGGGAAATACATACATGCATATGCACGGCATAGAGAAAAAAAAAAAAAGTGACTTCCTTGAATTCAGTACATCAATAATCTACCTTGTTAAGTGAAGTCATTTAAATCCTCCGTCTTCTTAGCATCAAGGACAAGAGACAGCTCAGTGTTTCCCCGGACAAAACGCAGCCCTAGGAGGCCGGCCAACACAATGATGTTTCAGAGGTGAGAGAATGAAGCCAGTTTAGAGAAGATAAAAGGCCATTTGGGTAGAGACCCCTGCTGATCCTATGAAAGTGTCTCCTTTTCAATTTGGGAGGCTTTTAAAACTGCATTTGCTACTGACCATACCTTCCCCTGAAAGCCGCCGGGGATCTGATTTCGCTTTTCCCCCCCCAGGGAGGGTCGGTGGCCGATAGCTGTATCGCAGGTACCAGCACACCCTGCAAGTCCGACCAGTCCCTGCACAAAACACCCCACTGCGACGCAGCCTCGACGGCCGAGATGCAAACAGCTCCTCATCACCCACCTTCACCCAAATCCCGACACTGAATCACAGCATCTGAATCAACTTGTCCAACTGCATGCTCGGGCCGGGAAGCCTTTCTTTACCCCGATCGGAGCGTTTTCGGGCAGGACCCGACTCATTTCAGGTCCCTGCCAGGGGGCAGAGGGGTGCTGGGGCGGGAGGTGGGGTAGTGCCCAGCCGCAAGCCCGACGGCCGCCCCAGGGCCGGGCTCAGACCCCGCTGCCTCCGGGACTTGGGTCGGGCGTTTTCTGCCCGCTTCTATTGTGCAAATTACAAATAAACCAGGAGTTCCTCCGTTTCCCCCCCTCAGTCCGCCTCCCTCCCTCCTGCCACGGAACAGCCCGGGGCTGAGGGGAGCCGGGGCCGTGGGGAGAAGAAGGGGGCCGGGGAGGAATGCTTCTTTCACATTCTTCTCTATTCTCCCTTCTTTCTTCATCATCGTCTGAATCCTCTA
>JAOXJK010000004.1:32434815-32464080 GCA_025774025.1 Xenus cinereus | reverse complement strand
TGCTTTAATGATGAGCAGTACACTGATTACTCCTACATGTATGTAGAAAGTGCATAAATATATTTTTAAAAAAATAAAATGAGAAATAGGACACTGCTGTAGAGAACGGTTTGCTACCCATAGAGGAAAAAGTAATTTTCCCTGACAATTTTTCTATGAAATAGAAGGGGGGAAAAAAAGAAATTGTAAAGCATCCACAGCGTTGTCTTATAAACTAAAAGACAGGTTATGCATACAGGTCTGAAACAGTTGGTATCTAGAGCTCTAATACAGAAGAAGTTCATATTTCTAGATTAAAAGCTTGAAAAATGCACATGACATCCCCAGACATGCATTCATGGTAATGTTAAACATGCAGTGAAGTGTTAAGTGCTAGCAGCAAGTTTGGCCCACAATGTATTGGAATTATAGTTGCCATAACATTGTAAAGTTTAATTACAGAATAAATGCACTGGAAATACTTAATAATCTCCCTGGGAAAATAGTATTCCCTGGGAATACTATTGATTTTTGAAAGTGGTTTAAATCACTGAAATGAAAGAGTAAATGCAGCATTAAAGTAAATCAGTAATAACATCTCTTTAGACATTATTCCATCCTTTACTGTCATTCTAAAGCAAACAATTTCCTCTAATTTTTCTTTTTTTTTCTTAAGGTTCTAGTTTTTCCATCACAAGCCTCGAAAAGAACTGAAGAAAGGACTTAGAAGGATGTTTTTCTGAAAGTTATCAAACTCTTTTCTGTGACCATAAATCATGGAAGAAAATTTTTTAAGTCTGATAGGATAGACTGTTTTCACAGTGAGCATCATGTCTGTTTCCAGACTTGGATGGAAAGAAAATAAGAGAGAAAGGAAAAAGAGAGTAAGAAGGCATAACACTGGCTCCAGATCATCTGGTGAACTGCACCTGTAAGGGTTGTCCCTCTATCAGGAGATCAGAAAAGAGGCAAACATAAACTTAAGATCTGGATCTCAATCTTCCCTGTCTCTTTGGTATTCAGGTCAAGCTTTTCTTGTAGTTACTTTACAAATGGATCTGCTGTAAAATGTAGAACCCAAATGGAAAATTCCCAGATTCCCTGCTGATGTTCTTCTGGGTTTGGCTTCCAGCTGCCCACTTGAATCCACATCTGACCTTTAAAAGAATTTGGGAAGGTCTTTTCTTTCATTTTTTTCCTCTCTTTGGAGGGTGTGCCACTCCCCATTACAACTACAGTACTTCATCTGATGGTTTCTCTTACATAGAGAAAATCATTCATACTACCATGTTGTATATACTTTGTAATAATAAGGGGAAGGCTTGCTTTTTTTTTCAAATATTCCTCAAGTAATCCCCAACCTTAATATAACCTAAAGGTTTTTCTAGGTCATTAATTATATTCATCCCAAGATCACTACCAAAGTTGTCAAACCCTTTAATAAAAAATTTTCACAGAAATTTCAGCTTCCAAAAGTGGCAGAGACACATTAAAGAGGTTAGAAGAGAGAAACAAGTATTTGTGCTCCATAAAGGTTCTCTTCATCCTCATTATTATTATTATTAACTCGGTGAAATCAGTATAGTAAAGGAGAGAAAAATGTCAATAATTGTTTGCCAATGAGTGTTTTGTTTTAAGCCTATATATGACCAGTGGTGGATAAAACTTGTTGCTTTAAGAGGCAAAGTAGTTTTGGCAGAAAATAAACCCCCTTGCGTTCTAACACTCCTCACCGAGGTGGGAGACTGGAGGCGGCTGGGTTTAAATTCTGTGTGATGCCCAATTCACCACTATCAGTCCAGTCACGTTCAATATCATAACTATCACGGTTCTGGATATACTAATAGTGGACTGCACCTTCAGTCTAGTCTTGCTCATGAACTAGCACGGCACTCCCAAGTCTTTGGTTGCATTGAATGAGAAACCGTAACAACTAGCTACTTAAACAGTGCAGTTCATTCAAGCAACAGATACACAGGTTCTTATTGTTTGCTGGTAAGAAATACAGTCTGTAAAGCACGTGCAAATAAAAGTATTGTTAATTGTACAAAAAGCACAACAAAGTTATAAACAACACAGCCTGGCTATAAATGTAGAGAAGTAACTCTATAGAGAGATTGCTAAGTTTCCCGAGGAAACATTCAGTATAGTCTGAGTCTTACCCAAAGGCGTCCCTGTTGGGGGGAAGAAAGTTCCAGGCCGTCAACTGGTCCTGGAAGTCAAAGGCAGTCTGCGATAGAGTCCTCCTTGACTTGTTCCCAATGGAATTAGGTCTTCCCTAATATCCCTCCTTTATTGGGCCATTTTTATACTATTTTTTTTACCTTAAAGGTGGAGTTTGAGTGACTCTAGTCATAAATACCTTCATTAAGATTGGCGTAAAACTCTCTCGTCTCGCATTTAAAGGTAGCATTTATGAAAAATTCAGGGCACAGACTCAAGGAGGAGTGGTTGCACCTTGGAGGCTGGTAGCCTTTGGGATGGAGGTTTGTTTTGGTGTTATAATGACATCATAATGAGCAAAGTTTGCACAAAGGACAGCATTTTGTGAAAATCTGACAGCCTGTTGGCTCAGGGTAGCAAATATGCAGTTTATCAGCTCCATAGGACCATCTTATTCCCATACCTGCTTCCCATATGATCACAGATCCTGGCCATAGAATCTCCACTCTACTTCACCATCCGTACTGCTGTGCAAGCAATATTGTTCACGGAAACACCACGAAACGGATTCCTCGCATATCAGCTGCAGCTATATTCCACCCTGGAAACTTTTCAATTTTATACCTTTCCTTAATGTGTGAATAATGCTGTATTTTTAATATAATTTCACTTTAGTGATTATTCCACAAAACTCTAAAGGTTTGGACATGAGGTTGTTCATAATAAACAACTGGCGGTTTGTATGTCTATCTGTTTTTTCCTGAGGTTGAAATCAGACTAAAAGATCTCCCTGTGGAGACTGAGAGGTGTCTGTGCTTTTAGAATAGAGGGACTTGGTTAAAAAGTGAGACTGATATCTAAATAATCCCTGGGACTTGTTTCTGCAAAATTAAAAGCAGGATTCGTTTTCCATATTTTTATTTGGAACAGCTCTGTGCCAAACCCACTTTAATCATTTAAGCTGAGCTAAGTCTTGATGGCACATGAGAGCCACCATGAGACATAAGTTCCTTCCACTTTATTCATTCCCTCCCGGTTCTCTCCAAGTTCTCCTTTTCATCCAGCTCCCTTCAAAACAATCCCTGTCTTCAGCAGCATCTTCTTAACTCCAGCACTTCCACTCTTGCCATCATGGGAGTCTATTGCCATTTCATTTCTGCCTCTCCTTGTTGGCTTCTGTGCAGTATGATGCTGAGCTGTCCCCAAAACTCAAGGGAGCTGTACTTAATTTTAGAAAGAGGCCCAAGTAGTGAATTTCAGATCCAGATCCAAATGTTTTCCTGTGTCTTTGGCCTTTGTTGATACAGCTTTCCAGCTTTGGCACTCCCAAACTTATTTCGTACATACACTCCCCAGCGTGTGGGAGTGCTGTTGTTTGGGTCAGAGAACTGGAATTCTGGAGTCAGGAACTCACATTCTTCTAAATTACCCCCTTTGTGGCCTTTATGACTAGCTGCTAACTTGTTTATTTAAATGACACTGACAGGGTGTTTCTCTTTTTTTATGCCAACTTGACACATAGTTGACATAATTTTTGGAAGCTAGGTTTATCTAATTTAGAAACCATTAGCACTTTGAAGCTATGAAAATTGGCATCGAATTTCTTAAGTTGGCCTCTGTGAAACTGAATTTCTTAAGTTGGCTCCAATAGCAACTTTTGAAAATTAGATGTTAATACATCCAATTTATCTGTCATCTACCTAAAAAAAAGGCATATTTACTAGCCTTACAAGATGGGGCTTTGTTGCTTTTTCTTCCAGACCCAGCTGCTTTCCCAACCTTCTTATCTTCCTGACATCCAGATGCTCTATTCTTGTGATCACCAAGAGGGTTGTCAAAGGTCATAGCATGCCCATCACTGAACTAGATTAGCTTTGCAAATTACAGAATCACAGAATCACAGAATCATCACGGTTGGAAGGGACCTCTGACATCATTGAGTCCAACAACAACAACAAAAAAAACAATAAAAAAACACAAACCAAAAAAACCACCAAACCAACAATACACACAACACCCCACCACATCACACCCACCCACAAACCAATAATCTTGGGCACTAGAGCACGTCTACACGTTTCTTAAATACCTCCAGGGATGGTGACTCCACCACCTCCCTGGGCAGGCCATTCCAGTGCCTGACCACTCTCTCAGTAAAGTCATTCTTCCTAATATCTAATCTAAACCTCCCCTGCCACAACTTCAGACCATTTCCTCTGGTTCTGTCATTATTCCCTTGTGAGAGAAGGCCAACCCCCACCTCTCTCCAACCTCTTTTCAGGTGGTTGTAGAGGGCCTTGAGCTCACCTGTCTCAGCCACACAATGGGATGAGCAGAACCAGCTCTTCCGTGCCCTGTAAAAATAAGTTTTCCTTCTGAAAGGAAGCTGACCTTGTGAGCCCTCCTCTGGGGCTGGGAGATGCCATGCTGCCACTTTTTTAATTTCTTCCTTTCAGTTGCAGAAAAAAAAATAGGGTGGCAAACATAACTTTAAAGATGTCACCAAGCCACGTTGCAGAGACCTGATAAACCTCAACAGGGGTAAACCCACGCAGCCCTCGTAAACTCCATCTTCAGGAATTTGCGTTTCCCATCCCGTCAGACACCCTGCTCCCATCCCTTCCCCGAGCTGCCGTTTCCCGGCTGGCAGCGGCAATCGCTCGCCGGCCAAAGCACGGAACTCTTCCAGTGCCGGGGCGGGGTTTGCCGCTGCTTTATCTTTTCATCTACCTATCTGGTGGGTGTGTTGTCACACCTAATTAGCTAATGTTTTAAAAATACTTCAGGATCTTCAGACGAGAGGTGCCATAAAAGTGCAAAGCGTTATTACTCGCTGGCAGAAAGCTCACAATTCCCATTTCATGGGGGAAACACTCTAAATAAAGAGTGAAAAATCCGCTTTTATCAAATGCACTGAAAAACGCATCAACTAAAGTGTTGAAAATTTTGGTGGACTCATTAGTCTTGTCAATTCTTGTTTGTTATTACCTGTGAATCTTGGAGCATTACAAGCCCTCCACGGTGCATGGTATGCGAGTGATGCATGACCCTTCATTTCTGGCTAATGGGGGACTCATAGTTGGTGACATGGAAAAATTATGTTTGCCCTGGAAAAGGCTGATTTGGCTTTGGGAAAGAAGAGGTGATTGTGCTGGACATTTCTGTTGTTATTTTCCAGGGGGGGAGTTTTACATACAAGCGTGGCACAGTGATGAAGAGCGATGGCCGCCGTGTGTGGTGGGAGGTGGGGACATCGCTCTCAGCCCAGGGAACCTGTATTTCCCCAATTGCAGCTGCCTTGCTATGGGAAAATAATATTTAGAGTGGTGTTTCCATCGTTTGGGTGTAAGACAAGATAAAGCATCCATGCTGCAAGCTGCCTTTGGTTTCTTGGCTGCTTTTGAGCTCTCCCGGGGCAGGTGAGGACGGAGGCGTTGGCAGCCTGTTCTGGCTTGTCCTGAGGATTCGCTTCTTGGTTTATGCTAAATCCCCTTTTGTGCAATGCCAAAGGTGGGACAAGTTGTTGTTTATTTTAAATCATCTCCATTCAAAGGAATGCAGCTTCAAAACCAGGGAGGGGAAAACTTTCACTGCCTGGTGATTGTTTCCCTGTGTTTAACTGGGTCCCTGCAGAAGAAGTCTTCAGCTTCTTGATGCTTGACTGCACGTGGAAAGGAAGAGCTGGACCCAACTTCCCAACCTCCAGCTGCTCCAGCCCTGCTGAGATACCTCACGGACAAGGAAAGACTTGAGCTGCAACGCTCAAATGGGTCTTGCCGTAGCTTATAGCCGGGTGTTTCATGTTATAGCACGTCTGTCTTTTCCAAAGAGTCAGCTTGGGAAGCAATCCAGCCAGGCCACTTGTTATCTTAACTCTCCATTAAGAGGAACAAAGTTCACGTGTATCCCACTGCTAATTCAGCTCGTAGCCTGCACCTTAACCAGGAAGCATCTCAAGGACTTAAGGGGCTCTGTCAATGTAGGCAAACTCCAGGATTATTTTATCTCATGATCCAAAGTCTCTTTTCATTTGCACCAGCAGATAATTGCACTGACATGTGCCACTATATTCACAGGACGATCCAGGTCTGTTTATGCCTCCTGATATTCTAATGGTAACTGATTTGACTCTATCAAACATTTTCTTTTTCAGTTCAGGGGGTATTTCCCTTGATAATTAATACAGTATCTTTCTACCAGCCTCAGCATCACTGCATTTATGTGGAAAAACAACCCTGAGCGTTCTTTCTAGTACTTACTTGTCTTCAGTGGAGAGGCTGAACTCTATTGCTGCAAGTACTTCTCAGGGAGGAACATATCCAAAACCTGAAATTACTTCCTGGCCTCTGGGAAAAGTTCAAAAATCTCTTTCTGTCCCTCAGGCTCACCTCTGCTCCCAGTTTGCTTTATAAATTGCACGTCTTTGACACGAAATAAGAACCTGCCCTGTCACCAGGCTGTTCTCCAAAGGCTGAATTTTGTAATTCTTGCTCAGGCAGCGCTATCAGAGGTCAGAGAGAATATTGCCCCATTAAGCGCTGATTAAACATTGATGAGGGACCTCCTCTCCTCTGACTGTTTCCAAGTACCAGCAAAGCAAATATTTCTGTCAACGTTGACATTGGCTGTGTACATCCGGTCGTGTATTCAGCTCCAGCATTATTTTATAAGGTGAAACTTTGGTGGTGCAAGGATAAAAAGCAATTAATGCGTTTCGATGCAAATCATCTCTTAAGCCTATTTTTAAAAAGGAGATCTGCACCCCCTCTGCTGGGCTGCTTCTGATATGCAAAGATTTACCCAAAAGCAAACGCTGGGTGAGGAGATCAGAAGCGACTACGAGTGTCTTGGCAGAGGAGGAGGCAGCTTTGCAGCAGAGATCAGCTGCTCGTTAGTCCGGCTTTTGAGCCAGGCAGGAGCAGAGTATTGCTGTGATATTTAGGGAAGAGCGTGGCCTGCCAAGAATTAGGAGGAATGTCATATCTGTAACGATGTAGTTATTCTGCACCCACACAATAGACAAGTGGAAAAAGGTTCAGCGAAATGATAATGGATTTCTAAAATAAGATGTATGAGGAAAGTTGGGAAGTATTGACTTTGCTTTGTACAAAGCGCTGAAGACAGATAAAAAGCAGTAACAAGCCTCATAGGTTATTTTACGTAAGACAATTAAAAGCTGTTTTCCACATCTACAAAGAATAAAAGTAGAAAAAATCAGTTCAATTCACAGCAAGAGAGATTTATCTTAGAACCATAGAACGGTTTGGGTTGGAAGGGACCTTAAAGATCCATTGACTTTGCCAGCTGAAGTAAAAAAAAAATCCCATTCAGTACATCCCTTTCTGCTGTTTAACCCCAAAATTAATTTCAACTAGAAGAAAATTTAAACCCAGGCAACACTAGCCATCACTTGAGCATGTGAAAAAACACTTATATGAGACCCAACCTATATTGTGTTGTAGGGCAGACATTTCCCTGAGAGCCAGATGGGTGGGATGCAGAAACCCAGCTCAGTTTTTGCTCCGCTGGCTCCACGGAGCTCATTTGCACCACGTCAAATTAATGTCCCCAGGGTGCCAGTGGCATCACCCCAGCACAACCTGGGCAGGACCCCACTACTCCCGCTCCAACACGGACCCAGCATCTACTTGCTGGTGCCTCCTCACTGACTTGACTCCAAATTATTCAAGCCACAACAGTTTATTTAAAGACAAACTGTCAACCTAATGGTGAATAAATTTATAACCCCCAGTTTATTTGTCATTATTTTTGCTCTTTGGCTGTATTTTACATTTTCGTTCAGACAATGGGAACCTTTGAAGTCAGCTTCATCTCAGATTCACAAGGCTGTAAAAGTTGGGTTTTAAACAATGCAAGAGAGAGAAGTTATTCTTTTATAAGCTGTATTTTTACTGTAATATTAAAAAAAAAGAAGATACTGTAAGAATACAGCTTCTGATCGCTGACTTTATTTTCTAGGAATTTGGAATGAGGCTAATAGAGAACTGATGAGTTAAATAATCTATGTCTGTTGAGCATAATGGTGTTTTTAAGTGGGAAATTTAAAAGAAAGGAGAAATGAAAAATAACTTTGTTGCTCTACTTATTGTTGCAACATGGTACTGGTGTTCCCAGAATATACCAATATCCAGATGTAGAGTCCAGTGAACAGGATATAGATAAAAGGCTCTAGCAAAAGCCTGAATCCAAACCGGGTACGTTATTGCAGCCCCAGAGCCCCACAAGCTGTAACAGCAGCGATGACGTTGCCGTTTATGTAGAGGTCAAAGACAAATGATGTTTGTGTTTGTACTTAAGCACAGTATTTCAGGTATTTCAAATATTTATGCTTTACTCTTTCTTGCTACAATATCATGTTTAAATCCAATTACTGTTTGGGTTTGTTTTTTTTACCAATCTCCCCACACTCAGTTTTCCAAACCCTGGGATGTTCACCAAGGCTTGAGCCCTGTGCGATGTACTGGAGCAGAACCGTGTCACGGACCATCCTGAAGATGTGTCAGAGGAGAGAAAAGCTGCTCAGACTTGGCTGTGCCCGTCTTGAGACCTCAGCACACGCAGGGAAGGGACGTGGCGTTAGCTGAAAACAGCGTGGACTTGGCCAGGCAGGGCTTCACGAAGTCCAGCTCATATAAAACAGCCCAGGCAACACACTGGGCTCTTTTACGTCATTTATTTTCTGTCTTAAAATGTTTATTATTTATCTGACTACATATACAGCTAAAATGGTTTGACTTCTAAAGTGTGCTAAGAGCAATTATTCGATGCATCCACGAAGGGCTTTGATGCTATTATTTGCTCCTTTAATGGCACATGTAGCTTGTATTTCAGTTCTCCAGTATAGATTATAATGATGGAAATATTTGTGAGGCGTATAAAGATCACACAGCAACGCAACTCATTCTAAACATTTACAGCACATTTTAGACAATGTCTTTGTTAGTAAGAATAAATGAAGTTATTTTGTTTACTTGGATAAGGAACCGTGGTTTGCTGACAGATGTGCAGCTGAAGTATATTTCTGCTCCATAGAAGTTATTATGTGCAAGAAAATAAAACTAGATGATGAATCACAACTGTCATTGACGATGACAAAAATAATTGAGATCACATTTTGGGTTGGGTGCATCTGCAGAAAAGCTGGGGAAAATAAATACAGTACAACGCCCTCAGATGTTTTCCTGCGCTGAGGGAGCGGGGCTGAGAGACAGCCCACTGGGCAGGATGCGACCCAGCTGATGGGCCGTGTCGGAGCAAGGATCAATGAGGCTTCCTTATTGGAAACAGGATTTCCCCACAAGAAGGGGGTAACGGCAATCCACAGCCCACGATCACAGCTCCCAACAGCGAGACAATGCCTGTAGGATCAAATCAAACAACTTCCACCGGTATTTAGCTTTAACGACGCGGATATTCTGCTGGTGTAAAATAGCATCACTTTGTAAAGGCAAAGGGAGTTTGGCTAACGAGCACTGGTGAAGGAGGTAGCCCCCAAGCCCCACTGCACAACTGGTAACACATCCCCAGGGCCCAGGGAAATTGGGGATACCCCGTCCCTGGAAGTGTTCAAGGCCAGGCTGGATGGGGCTTTGAGCAACTTGCTCTAGGGGAAGGTGTCCCTGCCCATGGCAGGGGGGTTGGAACTTGATGATCTTTAAGGTCCCTTCCAACTCTAACCATTCTGTGATTCTATTCTATGATTCTATGAATGCCACCTCCACCAGTAAACCCTCCTGTGACAGCACTGGAAATGCTGATTGCGAAATTGGGGTGATCCACCAGGCTGCAGGTCAGCCAGGGGCACAACGGGGAAAGCTGGAGCTGAATTGAAGCATCACTCAAAATTTAGTGATTGGAGAAAAATGGGAAAAATATTAATTCATCATAGATATAAGTGAAAGATACACTGGGGTGACTCCATTCTTAAAGGAAAGACAACAGCAGAGGACTTACAAGCATTCAAGGTCAGGTTGGATGGGGCTCTGAGCAACCTGATCTAGTTTGAAGGTGTCCCTGGTCATTGAGGGGATTGGACTAGATGGTCTTTAAAGGTCCCTTCCAACCCAAACCATTCTGTGATTCTATGATTTCCTGGCACAGAGAATCCACGTGTCTAAGAGTCAGCATTGTTCTACCCAGAGTGCAGATGCAAGGGCTCCTCCTGCCCCATCTGAGTGATACACGGGGAACCTCAGCTCCCTCTCAAGTCCCAGGACAGCCCTTCTGCTGGCAGAGGTGAAGAGCAAGACGAGGCCGGATGTGGCAGGAGGAAACTTCAGGAGTTTTATTTTGCTGGGGCCAAGCCCGAGAGGTGCAGAGCTGAAGAACCCGTTGCCACACAGAGCCCTCCTTTTCCTACCTCCCTTTCCTGGCTGCTCTCTGCCCAGGCCAGCCTTACGAGAACTAGGGTTAGATATACGGCACCGTTATGGTTTGTATATATAAACCATATGTAAAGATATGCGTGTGTATGCATATACATGCTATACATAAGTATAGATGTACTAGTCTATAATATCATATAATACATTAATACAAACCCAATGTATTACATAATTAGCTACATATGCATGCCTATATAATTAAATCTTCATCATTTATAAATACTGCCTTTTGTTCTAGCAACTGCTTCTGCATATGTTTTGAAAAAAAAAAAACCATAAATAAACTAAATAATAGGATTGACTCTGATTCCAAGCTTTCCTATTAAATCCTCCCCAGGAGCTAAAGCCCCACAGCAGGTTTCTGAGCAGCTTAGGAGGCACGTAAAAAGTAAGCTTTGACTTCAACATCTACAAGAGCGGTCCAAAATTAGAGGGCAATTTTAACATTATGCTACTGCACGTGTACTGTCCAACCTGCTCAGAGCATGCCAGGCAGTGCTGCTGTGCTAACCAGCTGCATAAACCTCCCATTATTATTTCTTCCAGATGCTTCCCTTACGCCGAGACCGTCTTGATGTCTTTGAACCATTAAACTCCCAGCTCAGGCCGTGGCTGTGGGCTGAATCTCTCCCTTTAGTGTTCAATTCACTGTCAACATCCATTATGCAAACTCGGAGAGACCAGCGCTCTGCTGACCATAGGCACCGTCTCAAACCCAGCAGCAGGATGAAAGGGTTGACGAACGCAAAGGACAGGAGACAAGGAAACTGGAAAGAACGGGGGAGCATATGGGAAAAGTTAAGTTTTCATTCATCATGGCTACTGCCTGCTGACAACAGCTGTATTTCTGACTCGTGTTCAGCTTTTCCCTTCCCAGGAGCAACCATCGCTGAGAGGATGCCTTTGGAAACAGCGTTAACAGATGGATGTAGCCGGGATCAGCCATGGCTGGAAAAGTCACCGGGGCAACAGTGAAGGGAGGGACGGGAAAAGGACCATGGGTGTAGTGCTGAACCACGTTATTATTAATAATGATGGATTCTGTCTGGATTCAGGCACTACAAAGGATGCCCCATGTCCCGTGCAATCAATATTGCAAATGCATCACTTGCTCGTCTCTGGGGAGGTGCGGAGAGGAGCTGCTTGAAGGAATAAAAGAAAGATGCAAATCTCCTCTCCACAGAAAACACCGGCATTTTATTCCTGATGCTCAGATTTCCATTGCGAGCCATTCTCTTCCAGTATTTCTGTGCTTGGAGGGAAGCGTTCCCCAAATTCCTGTGGAATATGATTGCAACGTGTGTGTGCTTGGTAATGGAGCTCTTTAATTCAGCTGCAACTCTCACGCTCTTTCCCCGAGACTCTTACTGACAAACCTGCTCTCGCTAATTACTGTGCAAAGTCAATATAAAATGCTCATTCTGCTCCAAGCCCCATCCCAATCCTGGCCTGTGGGAGACTTTGTCCTGATAAAACAGCCCGGAGAAAGCCTCGGGAAGGCGAGGGGCAGAGGTCTGCTGTGCAGACAGAGCGTGCCTGCAAGCACAATGATGTTTGCAAAGCCATTTTCCAGGTATTTTGTTAATCCAAGACAAAGCACAAAGATTTACTGGGTTTTAAACAGCCAGTTCTTTCAGATATTTTCTGAAAACAAGCAGTGTTTAAAATTCAAAGTTCAAAATTAGCAGAGACTCCTGGATGGCAGGTAGCTGTGAGTCTCAGAAACAGCTTAAATGTCTGGAAAGTGTCTTTCTGGGGAAGAATTGAAAGATGAGAGAAAAATATTTCTCAGCCTAGTTAGATGCCACAGGAGGATTATAAATAATACAGACATTTTTGGTATCTTTGGGCTCACAGAGAATTCAGCAATAAAGCCAGTCACTAATCTAACTGTGACCAAGTGCATTCTCTATATCCGGCTTTTTCTATGAATGTTCCAGAATAACCTTTAAAATTTCAGGCTGTATTTCTTTGACCTAGAAAAATCAAAGTATAGGAGAGACTTGGCATATTTGCTCTTTGCAGTGGGTCCAAAGAGTGGTCATTTTGCGCTGGGTTCAGCGGGTCAGCCCAGCTCCGTAGGTAGGTTGGCAGGAATTTGGTTTCTCACAAAATATCCGTGGTGGATCTTTTCAGGCTTGGCTCCATGCTTTTATAATCTCTTTGCTTGGAATAAACACGTGGGTTATTATTATATTAGAGCCTGCACGAATTTCCACTGGGTTTCCCAGCGTGGGAAGCCTCTTATGTCAGCCCGGGGTCAGTGCAGACTTGTTTCCTTCAGCATAGCTTCCAGGGCTTTGAATTTTCAGATCTAATTGAAAGAATATCTACTTTTTTCTTTCTTCCTCCAATTCTTGTCAAAATTACGAGGAGAAGCTTATAGACCTCACCACCCACTTATGCTTTCGTCTCCTAATGATGAACCTAACCCATGCATTTCCAGCTCTGATATTCCTGACTATTTACATTCCTATGGCCTCCAAAATCAGTTCCTCGTCCTCTTGGGCGCACATACTCTGGCAGCATTTCAGGTTGTAATTATACTGGTAAGAAGAGATGGTGGGGAAGCTGGTTAATGTCAAGGTCTGCTGGAGGGCAGAGTCCCGATTTCAAGCCATCCCACTAAATCAAAGTTTGTGGGTTTTTATTCAGAGCTCAAGCCAAGATCCTTCAGCTTTCAGAAGATGAACATGCCACTGTAACGTAAACCGATTTCCAGGCAAGTTATTCCGCCACCGATGCTGGATACAGAATAGATCCCAATTTATCTTCAAGTAAGTTGTGCCCGTAAAGAGCCGGAGCTCCCAGCTGTGCCCGGCGGTGGGTGTCACGCCGCACAGCAGCCCGGAGACACACGTGAGCACTTTCTGCTCCACATCCAGCCTCTCCAGCTCTGATATAACAAGGAAATCCTGCTGGCAGAGGATATTGTGAACAACAGCTCACGCTGCCCCACTCTATACCTGTTGCTACTTTCCAGCTTGTATCACAAAGAAAATGTATTTTCCCCTCCTGGGATGCAAGTAGTATATTCAGAAATTCTTGTTCTGCTCGAGATGGGAAGGCACAGATTTTGTTTCCAAATATTAACCAAATTAAATGCGCGACTCCTGTTTGCAGGCTGATTGAACAGAGGCACAGGATGTAAGGAAAGGAAGCGATGCTACTGACTGCGAGGGGTTAGGGAGGGCTTGGGAGACGACTCCCAGGGGAAAAGACTTCATTGTATTTCAGAGTGCAACCGAACACATGATAGATTTAATATATGATTATTACAAATTAACCATAAATTGAAACCCAGACAGTTTCCTGTTCATGGGGGCGGAGATGGAATATTAAGTACTTCATGCAATTATGAGGAATTGTTTCCATTTGGCATAAATCATTCTCCAGTCTCCATTATCTGCCCGTAAAAAGCACAAGTGTCTTGGCTTCTCCATATAAATAACTTCCTTTAAAATTATTCTTGCAGGGTCTATGAGTGATGGGCTAATCCTGTTATGAGATTTTAATGCCAAATTACATATTCAGACTGGAATGATACTATTTAAACTACTTTACAGATGAAGAGCATAATCGTAGTTTTTCATTTCGTACATTTTTTCCCTGCTAGTGCCTAATATCATTTACATAGACAGGGCTGTCAGTAATAGACAATGCCATCAGTAATCCATGTACAATGCTTGAGCTCCTGTAGTACCAGGCTTTCCTCAGATATACCAGATTATAGTTTGATATCGATGCACATATATGGAGCATGACCTGAAGTAGTGAGTACGATGTGAGATCTGCCCCTAACTAAGGGATCAGCTGCAAAACCAGCCAGTGTGTTACACTGAGGCAAACGATTGCTACATCCAGCAGGCATATTTCTCCTTGATCCTTACCACTGGTTTTCATCTTATAAAAGCAGAGCTCAAAGTAAACGTGTCCCATGGGCAGAAAAACACCTGGGTGCTCAGTAGAAGAGAAAAGCTGTGATTTACAGTCAGATGGATATCCCCCAGAGTGTGGTATTTCCGTGATAAGGAGCAGAGATGATGGTGTCAGGGCCAACCATCAGAAGAGATGTCTCACCTGCCCTCTCCACCCGTGGAGTGAAAAGCTCAAGCCCCACACTTCGTTTGAGCTGGTCCAAACAGGCAGCTGTTCCTCCAGCTGCTGTGGGAGACCATGACAATAGGCGATGTCACCAGTTGTGGTCCCCCCTTTCTCCAGGGTGCTCAGCTTCATTAGATGCTGCAGAAGGGTTTGTGATTGCTCTGAACTTTGTGATGGAATCAAGACAATCTGCTGACAAAGCGTGAATTATTTATAAAGAGCATCCAGATCACTTCTGCAGTAGGTGTGCAATTACACCTGGGATCAGCTTGGAAGTTACTGGCATGTTAAGAAATACAGAGTAAGCTTGTATCCATTAGTTACCCTTCATTATCTAATTTTTGGAAGGAGAGAGAATTCAGAAATAAAATGCAAGAGGAAGTTTTGCAGTTAATACTCATCTCTAACAATGATTTTTCCACTGTTACAGCCATGCTGTTTGTGTATTTCAAGCAGAATGGTCAGAGGAGCCCTGAAGCAAAGGAGTGTCTTCATTAAAGTGTGTTTGTCTATATTTGTTTCAGAAAAGGAAAATCACTCTTCAGTTTTCTGTCATACAGAGACATTCAGGAAATGCAATGACTCAGAGCTAGAAACTTAAAAAAAAAAAAAGGAAAAAAAAAAAAAAGAAGATAGCTACCCTTGGTTAAATGCTAGAAACAGTAAGATAAAATTGATAGACCTGACTTGGCCCAACTCTTATGGCATGAGCTAATGTGCTTTTCCATTAGGTGCTAGCAAATTATTTTTGTCATACTTCAATACTTATCAAACCAAATTTTGATTTAAAAGCGATAGAAAACCTACAGAAGTCAGTATGCTCTGCAGATAGATGTAACTAATTATACAGTGTACTAGCAAATAGACTTACAAAAGAACCACTTAACTATCATAATTGATAACGATGATGATGATATCTTTTTAAAACTCCATTAATTAAATTAAAGTACATAAAAATGCATAAAATGCTACACAAATTTCTCTATATATAGCTTTATAATTAGTCTGAATAGCTAGTTTAAACCTATTTCTAAATAGTAGTAGCCAGTACAAGGTGAAAGGGAATTTCTCAGCTCCCTGGCTTTCCATGAATTTCGCTTAATGACAATACAAAGCCCACATTCCAGTTTTCACGGTAGATTATAAATCTCTTAACTGAATATGAAATGCTTTCAGATCTACGAGTGAAAAGTATAGCTAGATAAATCTAAGGGATCTTCAAAATGATGGGCAATAGACCGTGACAAAGTCTTTTCTTTTCAAGCCTTCGGGTCCCAGACAGATGGAAAACAGTGGAAATTCTTCCGATTGCTCTGCAAATTCCTGTTTCGGGAGAGAGGAGGAGACGACTGCTGGCAACATGCGGTTTTAATCAAAAGACCGAGGCGGCCATGGCACATTTGATCAAAACATGTAGATATTGAACCCAGACCTCAGCAACACACAGAGGAGGCTTCAGGTTTGTGCCACCATCTCCAGCAGAATCTCTCCTGGTTTCTGCTGATGCAAGTTTCCAGCTTCCAAACTAATATTTTACTTTACAAAGATGTTTTGGGTGCTAAAAAGATGGTGTTTTTAAAGCTTGTTGTCCTCTGGTTGGTTTAAGTGTTAAGAATTGCTCTCACAGGTCTGGCAATCAAACCTCAGGGTTTGAGATTTACAAATCTACGTACCGGTTCTGCCATGTCCTCACCAGTGAACATTTTGCTTGCCTGAACCTAATTGCACTTGTGAAGAAAGCCCGAACATGGCAGGCGTGGGGAGCCCAGCCAGCAGCATTTCCAGGCTGGGACGGAGGGAGAGCTCTTCTACATTCAAAACCATTCATTTTCCTCCCATTCTCCCCAAAATATGAGAGCAGCAAAACATATGGCAAAACTCAGTTAGTCACCGCAGCGGTAAAAGATGATTTTAGCAGAGGCAGATGCGCTCAGCAGCGTTGTGCTATGAATAGATTGGCTTTAGAGCGGCGTCCCATGGCCACAGTGCAATTTGCAGTAGAGAAGTCCATATAACGGCTTGTTTCCCTTCCCTGGTGCAGGTCTTGCAAGTTCTTACTAAGGCCAGCAGGAAACAAAAGTGGAGAATTTCTGGTAGCAGTGCAGATTGCAGTATTTCATTGTCTACTTTTCAGAAACCATAAACTTTTACAAGTGATCTGGAAGGAAGCTCATTCCTCTACACTCATCTGACAATCAGGCTTTCATGCAACAGTTTCAAAACTTCCTCCTTCTTCATCCCTCTAATTGAATCACAGATTTACTAGTTCAACAGGTTTAAAAAGATACAATCCAAGTTATTCAGTCTTAACGTTAGGCTTCATGTCAGTGAACATTCCCAATATATCAGAAAAATGTGTCTTTTCAAGTGACTTCCATTCCAAGGCAAAGGAGTAAAAGCCATGTACACCGACATCCTTTGAATGCATCACAGAGGTCCAAAAAGCACTTGAAGCAGTGACCAAAATCAGTATATTAAAAATTTGTGCTGACAAGCTTATATTCATTACTGAAGGAATGAAAGCAACAGGATGAAATTAGATTATATTCTTTAAAATGCTAACAAAGTGCTTTATGCTACTGAAAGTTGGTCATGAGACTTTTTCTTGTGAGAGCTGGATCCACATCCTGGCAGAGAAGCCTAGCTCTCCGATTTAGCGTTCCCGAGCACTCCCTCCAGCTTGTTTCAGTCTTTTCTCTCCCGTCAATTGCAAATCCTTCTCCTTTATTGCCTCACGTACTCCCCACCTCATCTCAAAGGGTGACTCTCCCATCTACCTTCCTCCTATTGCCCTTGCACCAATTCTGTACTCCTCCAGCGCTACACTGGCCCTTCAGTTCACCACTGGGACAAAACCCTTGCTGTCAGAAGAAAAGCAGTCTGGGTTTGATGGGGTTATTGCTGTTGATGCGATGCATTTTCTGCCAATTTAATGGCCTAAGAGGTCAGAAAAGCATCTGTGTTGGTACAAGAGAGGAGACAGGAGCAAGCAGCCCTATCAGAGGAAAAGGAAAGCAGAACCAGCCCTTGTGACGGCACCCAACTATTACACCCGCCTGGCTGAGCCAGCACACCGTACCCTGTCACTCACACACACAGAGCAGCAAGGAAACACCTTCACCTCCAGCCAGAAACACAACCACCGACTGATACAGAACAACTGACAGCCAAAACGGCAGCTGCGGTGTACTGACACGAGAACAAATTTCATATATGGGAGAGACACCATGAGGTCTTAGCAATCGCTGAAGTCAGAAAGGGTTGCTTTTATTTGAAAAAAAGCGAGAGTCTTGATGGACCTAGTTCCTCCCAAAAGTTAAAAATAAGAGATGAAAAAGAGCATGAACTCACAGCACCAGCAAAGTGTTCAGGACTGCTCAGCTCCAGCACTACACGATCCCTACAAGGATCCCTGCGATGATTCCCATCTTCCAGAGGAATTGGAATAAGCTGCCGTGCATTTGTCAGGGGAGGGATGGAGGAGTGGAGAAGGGAGAAATGCATCCTTGAGCTTTTGCACACTGACTTGCACAAGTAAAATGTCTCCGATCCATGCAGATATCTAGGCTGGAGGTATAATGAAATCTAGACCACAGGTTTGCCTTCTCTAGATAAATTTTTCTCTTGCACAATTTAAAGTAATGTGACATATAGGGGATGAGATTGAACATCATCTTATTATATCCACAGGACTGGCATTTTTATATTTACATATATGGAAGACAAGCTAATAAGCAAATAATCAAATATTAAAGTGTCAGCAAAATGTGGACTGGCTGATTCAGCTTTTCTCTGCAAGCTCATGATGGAGGGATCACATTGGAAGAGTGGGAAACAAAAACCCCAAACCATGAGAGATGTTATGACAGCAAAGCTTCTAGGCAGCTCCAGACATGCACACGGCGCTTTAAAACTGTAGGATGAGGCACCTCTCCCCTGAGGTTCTCATCACCCAACAGACACCATAAACACAGGATGTGAAAAACAGAATGGAGAAACAGTAAGGAAAAAAAAATCCAGGTGTGGAAAAATGAATAGCAAGGAAGAGGAACCATTGTTGAAAGGAAGGACTGAAGGAGAAAGAAAGTTTAGTGGAGGAAAGACTAACCCAGGCTAAAATCCATCTTGACGTGGGAATATTGCACAGCCCACCCACAAGAATTGCAGTGAATTGCTCTATTCTCAGCCATACTGATACGGTCAAACCTTCAATTCCTCTCTCTCTCCTCCCTGTGTTATAAACCAGGCACCCGAAAGATGATTCCAGGAAATCACAGCCTCTTCTTTGTAACCAAATACCTTTTTATTCTGGAAGAGAGAGGGGTTCTCTGTGGAGATTCGGGATATTTCCAAATTGGCTGAGGCTGTAGCTGTTTCGTTGGGATTTTCTGTAAAGACTCTTTAATGATCCTATAATATCTGGCTGCAAACACCTAATAGTTTGTATCATTACATATGACGTACTTTGAAATAGCAGCTCACCCTAATAGTTCCACCAAACACAGAGGAGACCGTTAAGGCTTTCCATACCAAAAAAAAAAAGAACCAAACACACATGGTACAAACACACACAGTACAAATGCCACTTGCTGAACCCAAGCAAGGTGTTTTAGATAAGGAACAAGAGTCTAGACACTGGCTCGGATAACATCCTTCCCAATCCCACAGCAGGGCCAGAAAGGTACACTCAAGTCTCTATGATGCCTCTTAAGAAAACAGTGAGCCCATAAAGGGGCCATAACTGATTAGACCAAACAGAAATGTTCTCTCTGCCTCGTGTGCATGTGTTCCCCACTTCAATTTCCTGCTAAATTCCCTCCTGTATCTGCTAATACCCGCAAGCAGAGCTGAAGACAATCAAATTATTCTCCCTAGAATGCAGAGATGAGCATACGGGCTTGTGGGAGCAGAGTTTGCTACCTGCCTGCCAGTTGGGTGTTACCACATGCCCCTCGCAGCTGAGTGAACCTTCTCTGCTTCCTCAAGTCTTTACTCAAACACCAATCAGTGGCCATTAGCATAATATTGTCCTAGTGAAGAACTGGGCCCACTGACTTTGAGGTAAGCCTTTGCAGACCTCAGGATGCATTTTTATAGGATCCTTCATTTTTTTATAGGATCCTTCATCTGCACCAGGTATGGGCAGAACCCAGCAGATAGTTCCCACCTGGGTGAGTGACTGACTGCCCCCGTCGCCATGGCAAATAGATCTCCAGATCCTTGGGATCGATGGCTGAACTGAGATTAATGCTTAATGAAACAACTTCTAAAATTCAAAGAGCCTCTGGCCAGCTCTGCTCTCCCTCCCCACCTCCGTGTCAGCTCTTCCTGCAGCCTTTGGAGCTGCTGCAGCCGGCCATCCTGCCCCCCAGGAGAAGTTAATCATTTAACAACAGCCTTGGCAGACTTCACCTGAGCTGTTATTTTGCCTGCAGCTTTCCTTCCCGCTTCACTCTAGCTCACTCCTTGCTGCCGTGCTCTAGAAAAAGCAGCTGGGCTTCATTACTCTTTAAATCTTATTTTGAGAAAGTGGGACAGAAACGTCTCATTTACGTGTCTTCTCTCATCTCCAAGTTGTGTGTTTTTCCCTCCTGCTTTAACGCTGCCTCTGATAATGACAATTACAGCCATCTAGCCACCTGGGTGGCTACAGATCATCTGGACCAAGAGCCCTATCAGCACAAATGACTTTGAATTGAACGTGGTAAAATAAGAGCCTCTCCTTCCTGGCGGGACCTGGCAAGGGCAGTGGGGGAGCAGAGCCCAGCTGTGGCAGCGAGGGGGGTGCTGAGTCAGCATCCCGCTGCTGCCAGGCACAGGGGCCAATGATCCAAGGTCTGCCTGCCAAATTCTGGTCCAGGTGGGCAAGAAGGAACAACTCACCCCACCCGATGAGCCCCCAAGAGCTCCGGTATCCAGCTTACAGGACGCCTCTCCTCCCTGCCATGCGGCAATGATGGGGAGGACGACTAGAGACCTGCTCCGCTCCCAGTTCTCAATGTACATCTGGGCACAATCTGGCTCTCATTTAACTCGACTGAACTTCATCTGCTGGTTTCAAAAAGAAAAGGTCTGTGCTTCATCATTTACTTTTGAGCACAAGAAGATACTCTGTTCTCCTCAAGAGACAGAGGTGCATCTTTTGAAGCAGAGGGCCAGAACTGGCACTGCTCCATAGAGCTAATGCAAACACATCCATTTACACCAATTAGGATCTGGTTACTGCAACACTATACATCAATGCATTTTAAAAATATCATACCATTAGGTGGAGTCTAGGTTTGCATGTGTTAGTATCATTGCACAGCAAAGGAGACAGAGAGCCTTAAATATTTAATTGCCCCCTTTTTTTAGCCTTATAGGGGAAGAGAAAAGTAACTGTGAGACTGAGGTTTTCTTCTTGAATAAATTAAGCTGTCATGGTAAATCAAAAACATGTACATCAATTCACTTTTAAAATTTAACAAGTTCATTCAGTTATTTCAAAAGTCTTGGAGAGAAATGCCTAATAAAAACAAGTTGTTCTGTGAGCAGCTGCAGAACTAGCAGAGCGTTTCTAACAGGTTTGTGTCGATGGCCCCTGCCTTCCACCCAGCGCATCACCCCGAGCTCTTTTCCTGCGGTCTTCTGCAATACTAGCAGTTCCCTGAATCCTTTAACCCTGCTCAGCTTCATTTCTGCAGCTAAATTAACAGATAAGGAGAGAGACTTTGCAAAAGATTTCACGAGTGTTATCAAGTCAAACCAGAGATGTTTAGGTATGGAGAGCAACATACAACTCTTAAGTCGCAATTTTCATCTACAGCTCTTAAAGACTTCTGAGATGTCAAAGTTATTATCTCCCTTCTTAAATTTGGGGAAAATGCAGTACAGAGAAGCAGGGCACCTTGTGTGATACTCCCGGCCTCTAGCAGAGGCAAGAAGAGAGCTTTCATTTTCTCAGCCCAACACTCCAGCCTCCAAAACATTTCTTTACATAGAAGGGAATATTTTTTTCCCCCGTTTTCTCCCCACTGTTAGTCCTTGACATGGAGGTAGTGTTGAATATTGTTGGGAGGTTTTATAACAAGAGCTTAGGGATGATATGATTTTTGTTTCTTTGCTTAGCGGATTTTTTTCTTCACACTTAATTTAAGCCAAGCTGTCTCTGGTGCCAGAAGGTCCAAGAGACCCTCCCAGGAGCACAGGCAGAACATGGTGAAAAAAGACACGGCGACAAGAGGGGACGGAGCTGGTTTGCAGCTAACAGCCCTGATGGACCTGAATGGTTTTGTGCAGCATGATACCACTCCATTTATCTGCATTCTTCTGGAGTATGGCAACCTCTCAACATTATAACAGAAAACTGGCGGCATTCACTGCCATTTATGCAGATTTACTAACAGTTTGGGCTAAGCTTAAATTGCAAATTAATTAGTTGTCTTTGAATTTTCCTTCACCTTTCCTTTTGCTGCAGGCAAAACCATCTTCTGTAACAGCGTTCACATTTTAATTGTTTTCAAACTACGTGTGAGGCTCTGTCATGAACACTGATCCCCTCGCTGTTAGCACTCAGCAGCAACTCTCCCCAGAACTCTTTTTTGACTGCCCAGACACGTACTGCTTAGAGAAAGGGGAAGATGTCTGCCAAACTGGTCTCTACTCTCGATTTACCCAGCATCTTATTTGTTTTATATTTAGGGTCACAACCTGGCAGCTATTACCCTCCACGTTCTGTTACACAAAAACTTGAAATAATTCTGTTTCTGAGGGGTTCCTTTGGGTTTTGCCTGGGGTACGATACCATCACTGCTGTGAGAAGCAGCAGTGTCAGTGGATGCTGCAATCCATCCCCGCAGGATTTAAGTAATGGTTTCTATTTCCTTCAGTGACCGTGAGTAAGTTAATTCACCTCTTCTGACTTCAGCTTTGGAGATGATGCTTTCCTTAGTAAAGCATATGATGTTTTTGTATGTATTGTCATTGGAAATGGCAGCTTTCACTTCAGTTTGAGACTTGCAAGAATTAATAGAGTTTTACTTAAAATCAATTTAGAACGGCGGGCAAGGACAAAACCATGCTGGATTCAGCACAGCACAAAGAATACCTGCCCCGAGGAGATGCTTTTGCTTGTCTTCACTCCTGCATTTTTTCTTTTTATTTCACTAATCAATCACCAATGGCCATTATGTCAGCTTGGCTGCTTCTGACATACATACACTGGTATAATTCCCAGTATGAATGGATGATTGGCTGAGGAGGGGATCTGGGTGTTGTCTCTGGAGCCTGGCCTTTCTTTCCCATTGTATGTGCCTTCCTCTCTTGCCGACAGCTGATCAGACAGTGGTGTGGAATGTGCTATTTAATTTCTCTGCAATGAATCCACCAGCTCTGCCCTGTCATTGCAATTAGTCATACCCTCTCAGCGCATTATAATCCTCACATATCACATCTCACCAAGTCGTTCCTATAGTGTTAGAACAAAGCTCGCTCACGAACATCACGAAAGAGAAGTATCCAGAGGAAGTGACTGCCGGGCCCTGAGTTTGGCAAGAAGCACCAGAAATAGCCAATTTGATCAAACATTAACCTCCAGTTAAAAATTAAGAACGTGATGGTGTCTTTTGTGAATACAGGACAAAACCTTCCTCTGCTGGCTCCGAGCTGGGCAAGAGGTATGAGCTGTCAACAAGCAGAAACAGCTCTTGCACCTCATTCCAGCCGGAGTGAAAGCAATGGTGTAAGCAGAAATAAATTCCACAGCAGTATATGCCAGCCATGCCTTGCTGTGCTGGCTCAATCCACGCCGCATAACACTGAACTCAGGGCAAATACCATCAAAATCAAAGCTGACCTTAACACGCAGAACCTAGCGCTTTTCTTCCCCAAAGGCTGCCATCATGGGTCCATTTAGGGGTGTTTGCTCCCTGTCTTGGTTATATTTCCAACATTTGGATTCGTCAATCCTTAACATATTTAATACTACTAGATTATTTACTCTATGTCTCCACTAAACTTTAATACCTACTCATTTGACCACTGAAAGCAGGAAAATTGGCATCTGTTAGTTGTGGGAATGTAGATTATGATTCATCACAGAGTTTTAGTCCAGCAAATGACAAGGGTAATAGTTATCACAAACCACCACACACAGTAATGACAGACAGCTGTTGCGGTAATAAGAGACCAATCAATAATTCATTTGATATTCCTTGTGCAATTAATCATGATAAATTAATGCAGCTTTAATGTGGCACTAACATGCATTTCCTGGGCTCTCCGATCTAATTTAACAATTAATGTGCCATCATTTTAAATTGCAGCTGTCCTTGCTCTGCAGACACACGGAAATCATCAGAGCTGCAACATCCAACAGAGATGGGATAATAGTTGGAAAGCTTTCAAAGACTTGGGCTCTGGGAGGCTCATCTGCCTCTACGAGCATTTTGGTTTTGTCCCCCACCCTCTCCCCAGTCTACTCAGGACTATTACTGTCTTCAGGGTAGAACAACTTTGCCTGCACCCAAGGAAGGCTGAGCACATATTTGCTGATACTAACTACTTTTTCATTAACCACAAGAAGCGTATGCTTTAGGGTTGTTTAAACTATTATACTCAAACACATTGAAGCAGCAGCATCAGCTATATCCAGGGGATGATTAAATACAGACAAAAGCTAGAGAAGTTGTAAAGTTGTTCTTAACTCACCCATCACACTGAAAGACTAGGTTTTTTCATTAGTAGCAAGCACTGAAGAGGAAAGTATTTGGAGCTGTTAAACTGGTCAGATTAAAAGGTTCAGAGCCATCTCTTGGAGAAGTGACAGACCTGTGGAAGGTATTTGAGGATGGGGAGGGGCGTGGGGTAAAACCCAAATTCAGGATGCCATATGGGTCATTTGTAGGGTGTTGCTATCAGGAGAAAAGGGAATGCTCTTCTCAGGAAAACAAAACATAATGACTACCTTGCTCTTCATGTCACAAAACATGGAGCTCTCTAAGAAGGCGTCTGTAGATGCTACCTGGCTGTCTCGGACCTATACCAAGAGTCTCCAAAATCCCTGACTCAGTGGCGTAGAAAAGCAGCATGCAAGGATGGCTGCTCCACCTTCAAAGCAACACACTCCGGCCGCCTTCTGCCCTGCTGGCTGCTCTTCAGAGCAGCTGGGAGAGAGGGCAAGGCAGGGACTGGGGTGCTGGCAGAGGTTCCCCACAGGCTGGGCTTCACTTCAAGGTGAATCTTGCAACCTTTAGGGCTATTCACACCAGCAGCCAACAAAACAGGGGATCGGGCCTTGAGATTTCAAGATCGTTCCTAGTTTTATTTTTTTATTTAAAAAAAAAACCCACAAAAGAACCAGGCGACCTAACTTAAGCATCAAGCACTTTGCCTTGGGCATCAATCTAATTAAGAATTTGTTCACACCTCTTTCTTATGCTTAAAGTCAAATGAAAGATTTGTTTGATTTAGCTGCTTTGCAAACAACCCTTATAAACTTCTGCCATTCTCTCACCTCCCTTTCAAGTGCTATCTTTTTGTCCTTGGATGCTCTAAATTATTAACATATTTTACAGTGTGCTCAAGATAAAAGAGATCTTTCAACTTTCATTCTCTCACCCGTT
Organism: Xenus cinereus; assembly: GCA_025774025.1. Lineage (NCBI taxonomy): Eukaryota > Metazoa > Chordata > Aves > Charadriiformes > Scolopacidae > Xenus > Xenus cinereus. The sequence continues at coordinate 32,438,828 of JAOXJK010000004.1, read as the reverse complement.
GGTTGAGCCAGTCATGTTGTTTCTCACTGGATACCTTTGATCAACCTGCTTGTCGGATGTTAAACCACAGGACACCCCTAGTGAGAAAAGAATCAGGAGGAAGCCTTTCAGCAATCCCTTGCCATCAGAATTTTCTGCTGAGCTAGGGCAGCACTTTGAAGTCACCCAAGCTTACGGCCAGGCTCTGAGAGAGGTCATCCTTAATGTTAAGAAAAGCGTAATTATAAAAAGGAGTACATGTTTGTTATAAATATCTTCCGGACCTAAATAGGCAGTGTAATACATACTGTTACAAATACTCTAGCAGTGGAAGTTGCTACCAGGGGTAACAAACCATTTATTGTCTTTGACTCCAAGACTGGTCACACTATGAACAAGGTCTTCTGTACTTTACTCACCCTTTCTAAATTATTTTTCAGCCTGTCCTTAACATGAAATGTCATTGTGATACAGTGGTACAGAGCAAGGAATACCATCCTCTGCAAGTAACCCTGCTGCTTTTCTCAGGATTATCTAAAGAATATTATTGAAAATGAGATTAGCACGATGTAGTCCATAGAAAGTACAGCAGACAGGAGACAAAGCACACTGAGCTCCACCTGAGCACATCTATTCTCGTCACTGATCTATATTATAGACTGAAGACAGCGTATGGTCTTTGCTATACTTCTGTGCTTATTCAGACACGTACTTGAAGCTGTGTAACAACATGGTCAGACATCCACACGCAAAAATAAGAGATCCTGTCTCCCATCTCCCCATTTATGTCCCCTTCTGTGGAGCTGCAGGGACTGATATACTTTCCCCTCTCTGTCCCGTTACAGCACTCAGCAGTGCAGTACCCCATTTCTTCAGGCACGATACTTTTGGATTTCTATACATATATATGATTTATATACATTTAACACTTATATGGGATGGTAGAGCTCAGTGTAACTCTTCTGCCAGTGATCGCAGACTGAAATATCCCTGAACAAGCAAAGCGCCTACACCAAATCCACCGGGACTTGCACGGAGCCAATTCTACCAGCAGCGGCTGTGACCTTTCAAAGATAGTATTTTGAAGGGGTTTCTCCCTCATCCTATGGAAAAGCCGAGGAGCTTTCCTGGACTATTACAAGCAGAACTCTACCTTTTGGCAGCTGGCTCTCCAAGAAGGAGCTGCTGAAGGCAGGCAGCAGCCCTTTCCCTGCCCCAGCGTGTCCCAGGCAGGGCCACGGGGCCATCTAGAGGAGAAGGAGCTCCAGTGCCACAACAGCCTTGGTGAGCATCTCTGGTGGCTTCAGCGAGGGCAGGCTCACACCTGGGAGTGCCGAACCAGTCAGGTGCAGAGAGAGGCTGCCGTTGATTAGTTTTTCTACAGGTATTTAATAAAAAGTGAGTGAACAACCTTCTCTGTTGATGAAACCACCGTGGGAAATACACTGCTTTTTCTCCTAGCAGGCACACAGTGCGAGCTACACCCTGCCTATAATATGTTACACAAAGCAAAGGTCACCGATAAGGGCTCATAAAGAAGTGTGAAATTTAAAGGACTGCAGTTCAGCATCCTGTTACCCTGTACACAGGAAAACATGGAGCTGGATTTCCAATAGAAAAGACGCGAGGCATTTGTAGCTGGAGATAATTTTCCACAGATGGTCAATAGGATTAAAGTGATATCATCTGCATCCTGACTGAAGTACAAACTGCAGCATCTCTCAGTTATATATTGTTTGCATTCCTGGCTGTGAACCGTTTCTAGAAAGACACCATCAAAGATACCATCTATCCCTCCGGATGCCTGTCTCACAGAGCCAATGCCTGGTCAGAGCTGGTCCACGTTCTGTGCCAGCTGCTTAGGAATACCTCTTTTAGACCAAGAATATTTATTAGTTTTTCCAGATGTACACATATAGGTCTACAAAGAATCCAGCATTGTCCCCTGTTTCCCCTAGTTATGTTCCTTGCCCAGTTTAAGCAGATGTCAGAACTCAGAGATTATAATACACAGGAGATATAATAATTCCTTATGTATTGCAAGGCTAACATGAGAATTTTCTTAGAAAAGTGACCTTATGGATAAATTTTGAGGCTCCTGCTTTGCTTCAGAAATAGTACAATATTTTCAGAGCATGACCGGATTAGCTATGAACATTCAAGTACATTACAGAAACAAATTCTGGTCCAAACTTTACTCCCCTCAGAAGTAAGAGACAGGTCAAAATGAGAAAGGTGTCTCAGAAATGCGAAATAACTTCGCCATGGTCACACCGCAGTGGCCCAGCCGTGGAGAGGTGACAGATTATCCCCCCTCCAGATGTGCTCTTTTCTTAGAGACTGATGCCTGCAAGCCCCGTTACACACCTGTGTCTCACAGTCTTCCGTGGTTTTAGTCTTTCAGGACTAAATCACAAGATACCTGTTACTGAGAAGAAATGCCACGTGTGTTACACACACACAGAGCAAGCCGTGGAGCAGGTAGCTTTATGACAGCCACTCTCTTTGTCTGCTGTCACCTAAGAAACAGGTTTCAGAGGTGGGACACTCACACCCGTTTTATCTCTAGGTATTCAGATAATAAATATTTCTGAAGTTTTATTACACAACTGACATTTCTAAAGGATTCCCACAGCAAAGTGCTTGTGCCTTTCACCGTTGTTCTCCACTATTATGGGTTGGTTTTTTTACAGGACATGGTGTGCAAGTATAAAAGACACTTAGATCTCTCTTTAGGCAGTGCACAGAGATGTTAAGGGGCCAGTGACTTAAAGACTGAAAAAGTAAATTTCTTTTGTAATCTCAGAGATCTTTTGTGAATGTGATTCTGCAGACTTCGTAACACTGTGGCTCTTGTTTACTTAATGACAGGACCTGGCTAGCTCTTGAAACCTGAGCCTGGATCCAAGCTGTATGAATCTTCACCATCTTGTCTACCTACCTGTCATTTGCCCTTTTCCTAGGTCTCAACAGAGCTGTGTGAACTACTTAGTGATGGTTACAGCTGATAAGCCAGGCAGAGATCAGAAAGACGTACGGTTCTTTTAAGAAAACTACAATATGCCACATTCAGACATTTCATATCCGATGCAAAGACCAGAAGAACACAGGAAATTTGGAGTGTAAAGTTAGCATTATCAGATTTTAAATTCTGAACACTACCATAGCCTGATTTTAATACAAACAACGGCATCTCAATAGATATGTTGTCCTGTGCATACAAAACTACCTATTCCTTCATAGTACTTCCTGTGTCTTGTCATTGCTCTAGGCCCAGCAGAGGTTAGAAGACTTAAAAATACCAAGCTATTTAGACAGCAAGATCCAAAAAATTACACAGCAATAAACCACCAAGAGTAAGAGGAAAGCACAAGTCCTCGTGAAAAGCCAAGCTTGCATGCGCAAACCAGGTTCTTATTCCATTCCTGCTTAGCCTCTAACCGAAGCTGATGCCATGCCAACAAAACAACCAACCAAAACCCAACCAAGTCACAACTTGAAGAGTCGCCTGGTAGGAATGGTACAAAAACCCTTAGACTGTTAAAAGATAATAAAGTACTTGCTTATCTGTGCGTGCAGTCTCTCTGATTTAATCCTGTGATGTTTCAGTAGAGAGTTAGTCCAAGCTACTGGATTGTCCACTTCCTTCTCCCATAACTCTTCTTGGTTGTCACGTCCCTCTTCATCAGCTATTTGCCTTTCTGGTAGGAGCTCAGGCACATCTGTGGTTTGGAACAAGGAAGAAGATCAATAACGACTGAAGGAAACTACGTACAGCAGGAAAGGGTAGAAAGGATGCTTCTAAAACAAGCCAAAACATATTTTTCATTTTAAATGCAGGCCCAAATTTGTCATAATAGATGGAACTGCATCTGCTGGGAATGCGCAGGAAACATGCAGATTCACATGCTCTATAAATAGGGAAGTATTTGTATAACAAGTTGCAGAATAATGTAATAAACTACATTTTTCATCTGTCTGACAGCTCTGCCTGAAATCTAATCCATTTAAACTCGAACTTTATAGATTCTTCC
>JAOXJK010000004.1:32419202-32434715 GCA_025774025.1 Xenus cinereus | reverse complement strand
ATTCTTCCAAACCATTCTGGACAATTGCTTTTTAACCTGTCAAAAATAAAGTTTCTCTCTGAGGCTCTGAATGATGATGTTGTGTTCTGAATGAGTGAAATATCCTCTCCATCACTCCCAGCATTATCAATATTAACAATTCTGTCAGCAGGGTTCCCATTTGCTCTTTTATAGCTCTAGGACTCTGCTGTGTTAACAGTATTATAATTTGTTTTTGTCAGTTAAGTAAGCCCATATGTCTCCAATACAAACAAGGAACAGATTTATTGAGAAGAGGGTGCTATTTTTAAACATTTTTTCTGACTAATTTGCAGCCAGTTAGTGATGTCATCTACTTTGAATGTTAGAAAATCACAATGCTCCAAACCACTAAACTCTTGCTTTGTATACTATTCTGAGAAAAAAAAACACAACTAAGGAAACTTATATTTTTCACATGCAAAACATGTGGCTAAAATGTTTCAGGTTATGAAACGAGCCCATAGACTTACGAAGCACATGTATGGATGGCATTTTCCCTTTAAGGTCCTGACAAAAACATTTTCAATGTGTCACCTATTTTCTTTCCAAGCACAGGCTTGGTAACAAAAACAAGCTTATAAAGAAAAAAGAAATCAAGCAAGAAAGTTCACTGCTCAGTGGCGTGTTCTTGATGAACAGCTTCCCTTCTTTCTTGGGCTGACAAGTTTAAGTTCTGCTCCTTCTCTTGCTATGGAAGGTTCAACCTGCAGTGATTTATTGTGCAGGTTTTTACAATTTTCAATCTCTTTTGTCAAAAAAATTGACATTTCAGGAGGTGTTCATGTGACAACTGGCTACAGCTCCCTGAAGCTAAAGCAATTGGGGGGCATTGAATGGAGTCAGCAGCTCTGTGGTGGTTGCTGGAGTCCTCCAGTTACACCAGTTCTATCACCGCTCTGCTGGGGCAGGGATCTTGCTGGCTGCTTGGATTCGGCAAAAAAAAAAAAAAAAAAAAAAAAAAAAAAAAAGGAAGATTTTCCTTTTACTGTGTAGAGATTCAAGTTCTCCTCTAGGTCTAACTCGCAATAAGAAAATCTGGTCCAAATATCCCCTTTTAAAAATTTGTTTCCCCTGCATTTAGACATCAAATCATTTGAAACAAACAAATCTAATGCAATATTATTTGGACCTCTCATGGTCAGATATTTTAGCAATCTTAGGAAGTGCCAGTTTGTGTCAAAGTAAACTATATTAGAAATACTAGGAAGATTCCCTTGTCAGCAGAGGATGATAAACTTTGGAAAGCTCCCATGAAGTAATAAGTATTTAAAACCAGCGTGTAACAGCTGTATTCCAATGGTATCTCTACATAGCAACTTTACATCTGTTCCTTCTTCTCTTGTGGAAAAAAATAATAAAAAAAAATTAAAAATGAAACCTTATGCTAATAAAAGTGTGTAACCCACCTCCTGACTTTAGATATGTAGAACCCAATTCTCCTTTCATTTATGTAACTTCTATTTTGGTAAAGCTTCTACGTATTTGAGTTGAGCTGATCCCAATTTCCTTTGGTTAGCAAGGAGAAAAAAAAAAAAAAAGAAAAAAAAAATCAAACCTACAAACTCCAGCCAAAACATGATCCACTGAATTGTTTCAAGCAGGCTCTTACTCAATTCTCACTGAAGAAATGGTCATATATTGTTAACATTGACACTGCTGAATAGGTCAAAAAGTAACCTGTGACCATTACTAATATGCTGGAGACCTGCACATGTATTTATAATTATATTGATTTTTTTTTTTCCCCTAGAATCTGGTTCTGTCCATAATTTCCAATGTGATTTTTTTTCCCCTCAGTAGAAGCACATTTAAATCCACAAATGATAACATTAAAATACTTGATTCAAGACTTCCAGTAGCATTAAATGACAATGAAGTTGTGGCCAATTTACACTGGTGAAAGAAAGGAAAATCATGTCATATGTAGTCATAGGAAAGATTAATTTTTGTGGTACTGACTCTTTACCTGGAGAAGGGTGGTTTTCTGGCTCTATTTTGCCCATTTCATACAGTCCTTTAGCTGTTTGTTTCCTTTGCTTTCTGATAAGCAGAGAGATGGTAGCATTGCATCTGTAAGCAAAAATATAACTTGATGGATAAAATCAATTTAGCATACACTTCTATAAGACAAATTTATGTAATCGACACAATGACTCCTTCAGCTGTTGTTCACTTCAAACAAGTGCTTATAAAAAAAAAGCATTTCGAGGCACAGGTGAGCACGAGTTTTCTGAAGAAATGTATTTGATTTTTGGGTTTGCTCTTTATTCATGAGCCTAACTTGAAGGGACAGACACACACTTGTTTTGACCAGGATGTCATTCCTGTGTCTTGATCTATCTAAACTGAAAAAACCTTCCTTCCCCTTCTGTGACCAGCTTTCTCCCCACCCTTTGGTCTTGGAGTTCAAAGTAAAATAGTTTATGCTTGAGTCAAAGCAGAAAATTAGACTATCAAATCCTATACCCTAGGCCAGCAATATAGGACCTATGCAGGTCTTTTCCTCTGATCTTTTCCTAAGAACACACTTTAAATGAAAAACCTCTGGAAGATGCAAAAGCCACTTGCCTGAGCAGCTGTAGCATATAAAGAGCTGAAAACCACACAGGCTAGAGAGGCTTTATGCTGTAAAGTGCTGAGAGCTTCGACTCACCCTCCATAAAGCACTAATCACACAACTAACTGTACCATCACTATCAAGGCACTCTGAAATTAATAGCTTGGAGTTAATTGCCAACTTATCAATTTTGAAGATAATTATGTGGTAAGAGCGTTGCTGGCTCATGACTCGATTGCTGAACACCTTTCAGGACTGAGTCCCAGAAGCATGTGAAATGGGCTGAAACAACTTGCTTGTCCAAAAGATGAGAAATGTAAAATATAACCATGAGAAAACACCAAAAAAAAAGTGCTATGTTGCTTGTATCCTAACCTTTTTTTTTTTTTTAAAAAAAAAGGCAATACAGGTACACATAACTTTGTTCTATCATGATATGGTTCTTAGCTTTGCCACATCCCTTCCAGTTTCAGCAAATAAAACAACCTTGCTTTCTATTTTAAATTTGTTTTAAAAAACCCACAATTCTGAAAAGCAGTGGTGTACTACGGATGAAATAGTATAAAAGAGATTAAATAAAATTCTTTAAAAAAATCACTCATGTCCTCCACTTTTACTGTCCTGGAGTCAAGTATTACTCTTCAGTTTGACTTCTCATCACTTCTTCTATACTATGGCAAAATATAACTGGAACTGGAGAGAAAACTGATGTAAAGAAAAAAAGAGGCAGAGAATAACATCATTTAAAATATAAGCCAACCTAGTAACTTGCTTAATACCTGTCACTCTGCCTTGGCTTTTAGAGAGTATATTTTATGTTCATGCTTCCTGGAACATTTATTATTGTAGTGGGGGTAAAACGGTTCCTAAATACTCTGCTGTTAATCAGATGTTTTATTTATCTCTCACTAAACAAAACCTAGGAGTCATCAAATCAGAGCGTCTGGTCACTACCTTCTCTTTCAGCCACAAGATGGCAAACTAGCTTTTAAGATGCAGTAAAATCACGGCCCCGCTGGTTTTTCAGGGGCTTAGCAAGCCACATACACAAATTCTAACTGTACATTCTTTGCAATGTTCCCTCAGCAGCCATGGGTTTAGAGAGCACAGGGCGGTCAATCCATACGGTGGGAATGACGGTTATCTGGGAGAGGGAAAATGAAAAAGATTTAAGTACCCTCCTACCACGCACATCTTTATTTTGTGGATTCCAGAGATGGTCATGAGTGAGGAGAAAGACATAGGCCTGCAGTGTCAGGGCTTGGCTGGGAACTGGAGGCTTTTGCTTGTGTTTCTTTCTTGGTCCCTGGAATGCCTGCCCCATGGCTGTAAGCACAGATGCTGCAGAAATAGCCCCACTACCTGGAAATAATCACATTTTCGTGCCTTGCACCTCCCCATTTCCCCTGTGGTTCACCATCTTCTCTTAGACAATATTCGGTTCTTCCTAAGGATTATGTGCAACAAACTGCTCATTACACCAGGACAAATCACCAGTCCCTGAAGGCTTACACAGATTTAACGATGTAAAAATTGACTCAGTGCCACCGTAATTAGCGAACATGTAAAAACTCAACAGGGGCAAACTGCTCACAGTAATGTGAACAGCACATTACACAAAAACAAGCTGGATTTCAAACCTCTTTTATAGAAGTAATTGAATTTAGAGATCCAATTTTATGAAGAAAACACATTTAGTATGAACATTTGCCTTATTATATAACTGAAATTAAGATTGCTGCTGCTGCACTTATGTCAGCAAATTTGTGGCCTCTTTCCTCTCTAATCCCATGCCAGAAGTTAAGAACAGACTGCAAGCTTTTAAAAAACAAGCATGTTTTGTGAGCTGTTTGCAATTGATGGGGGGAAAAAAAAAAAAAAAAATACAAAACGAGAGGCAACCCTGTGTTTGAACCTGCAGCTGAATGCTTGGACCTGTCTTTGATCTATCAGACCCAGCAGTTCAAAGGCAAGAAGAAATCTGTTAAAAGCCCATTATCTGCTGCCACCAGGTGGCACCGAGATGTCCCCAATTCCCCATCACCAGGCATCTGGCCCTCACCCCTTCCACTCCCCCCAAAAATCAGAAAGTTCACCTTTGCAATTTCCTCTCTAGTTCTTATGAATTTAATGGGGGAGGAAAAAAAAAAAAAAAAAAAAAATCACTGCAATGGGAGATGAAGACACCACCCTCAGACCCTCAAAACAACTCCAGGTTGCCTGAGCTGTGTGCGCAAAAAGGAACATTCACCGCATTTTGTACAGTCTCGCAGGACGGTGTGCCACTGCATAATGAAACAATTATCAAACATATAAAACAAAGGACTTCTGTTAAAAGACATAAAAACAAGGAAGCTATGTCAAAGGAATATTAACCCTATATTCTAGGGGTTCCTTGTGAAAGAAAAAAATACTCTTAATTTGAATTCAGGGTTTGCTGTCCTTCAAATTCAATGAAGCAGTCCTCTCCTTGCTAATTGATGTTGAAAACAAACGGAATTCAACAGGAAAAAGGATTATTTTTTTTTTTTTTACTGTTATATAGTTACCACATAAGAAATAAGATAGAAGAAAACTCCAATCACCTCTGAGACACAAAGCAGCATCCTGGCTTTGCAGCTTCCCTACATTTTTTTCCACTAACTAAGCCACAGGAGAATTCAAGAGCAATATTTATGGACCTTGATCACATCTTCAGCTGACCTTAAAGGTGTGTAACTTCATAGTTCCAACAAGGAATTTATTCCAATAAGTCGGAGCTGTGTTTGGTAGAGAAAGCCTCCTTTCTGAGGAGTGAAGCTGCTGGTTTGGACAGGTCTCCTCCCAGCTACCGAGTGTCCTTTCCTCCCCAACCTGTGCCCCCATAGGTGCACTGTACAAGGCAATATTTGTCTTAGGAACAGAAAATTAAGATAAGGTGACACCTGCTGTAACTTAAGGACTCACAAGGACAAACATCCAGAACTTTAAAATACCCAAATATTGCCACTGCATTTATAAAGACCCCAAGGTGTAAATGCTCAGCAATTTAAGCTTACATATCTTCATCCCAGTATTCTGTTCTTTTCACGTATTTTGCCTCCCAATCGTGATTGTTCCCTGTGAATTCTGCCTCTTCAGAAACCAAAATGGCATAATTACCAAAAATTGCATTGAGAAAGAATTACATGCCAGCCATTAAATCATCCAAAGCTGGTGACTACCTAAGTCCTCCTGGTATTTGTGGTGCTTTGTAAAACATTACCAATTACCCAATTTGGATAGTAATTTAGGTACAGCAAAATCCAGCAGTAGGGTGTTGGCTTTCAAAAAGGCCACAGCTGAGACACACGCTTTCCTTTTCTCCTCTCGATGCTTTAACACTTGCAATTAACAACTTCTCAGTACGATGGTGCCCAATTCAAATTCAAACTTCCAAGAGAGTCCCCAGCCAACAAGGACATTCTCTGACCGGAAGGCCTTCGTGGCAAGGATCACAGAAATGGAAGGGACCTTTAAGATCATTAAGTCCAACCATTAACCTGACACTGCCCAAACCACCACTAAACCATGTCCCTTGGCACCATGTCTGCCTGTCCATCCCTTGTGCTGAGTTTGTACAACACCAGCACATCTCCTGACTCCAAACCAGACGCTGCGGGCCTGATGTCTACTGGTGTTAGCTCACATGGCTGTCCTGAGACATAAACCCACGTCAACACATCATCTTGACCACGAGTTTCAGACACCCAGCTAAAACAGCCTGACTACAAACACCATCCTAGTTACGCTGGGATAAATCTGGCACAAGGACAGCATCAAACCCATCATGTTTAATTTTGCTAAACCAGGTGTATCATCTTACACGAATCTTTGAAACGCTCTCTTGCTTTTCATATAGCTATTCTAGACCATGTCCTGTGGTAATCTTCAAATAAAATGCTTCTAATCCCTCTGAAAACATAAATACAGAAGAAGGGAGGAGGTTTTGGCAATTATAGAATTTGTTAGTTAATGCAGGCACTCACGTATAACTTTCACAAAAGAACATAATCGATTAAGTGGATTTAAAACCCTTACAGTATTAATGGTTGACAAATGACAGACAGAAATAGGTGCACAAAGCTCCAACAAACCCAAGAGGAATGACTTCCACAAGAAATTGTTGTCTGTTCACTACTGCTGGTAAAAGCAAAGACTATTTTAATATTCTGAACTTTCCTTTAAGTAGAAGGAAAATAAAGCATTGCCCAAAATTGTTTGTAAAACAAATCTTACCAAGGGAAGAAATATTCTTGCCATTAGGTAGCATTTTGTAAAGTCCATTGGAATTTTTGGGTGAGTTTTTTGCCTTAGTTTCAAAGTCACTACACAAACCTTGGAAATAAATGAAGCACAGTGCCCATTTAAATGTGATTCCTTCATGGTTCATCACATTGCTGTGTGGGCTATTCCCACTGTAAGCCTTGTTACTGCCTGAGGTATACTCTATACCTACGGTATCTTTTACTAAACCAAGTGAGAGAAATCACAACCTGAGTAAGGTAAAGCGATTTTCAGTTTCATGACAGCTTAAAAGAGCCCAAGCTGGTTCTGCCATGACCCTATCGTCTCTTGTGCTTTTGTCCACACATTCCTATCCCTCCCCAGGGTTCATCTGATCCTGCTGTGAACTGAGAGGGAAGCCATCAGAAAACCAATAAAATAAAATAAGGATCATTTTCTCCTAGTTTGGCTTCCTGAGATGGGACACCACAGGGTCAGGCAGGCACCAGCGCTGGGGTTGGGGATGGGGCAGGACCACAGCTGCTTTAGAGGGTTTTGAACTCCCATGGAAAGTCACCTATAATCAGAAAGCCTCTGGCAACACACTCCCATTCCCCTCAGGGCCAGGTCTGGCATCTACGGAATCTTTCTGTCACCACAGGGAAAGTAGGGAATGTGCCACTTCTTTCTCCAGGATCAGGGATGGGCTGGTCAGCGAGTGGATGGGGTTGGTAGGAGAGTACAACCTGCAGGAGAGCTGGGATGGACACAGAGCGGGGCTGCGGATCTGGGAATGGGAAGGGAGAGGAGCCTTCTCCTTATTCGCAGAATTCACATTGGGTTATCTCATCTGGAATAACCCTCCTTGCCATCATCCCAGCCCCGTGTGGTTTATGTCAGTCTTACCATTGACTTTGTGAGATGAGATTTCTGATGAGATGCATGTCTCTTCTAGAGTAAGGCAAGAAAGACATTCCTGGGTCTTACCGTGCCCAGGAAGAACTTTTCCTTCTACGCTGCTTGGAGGACTCCTACAGCAGTGTGTCTGGTTGGAGACCATAGCTCCATCACCATAAAACTAATAGCTGTCAAGAGTGCTGGAATCCAGCACTGACCACTTTCCTAAAGCCCATCTTAGGACGCTGAAAGAAGTCAGAATACCAAACATTTCTTTAGCAGTATGTTTTTATGGGAAGGAGGAAAATTAAAAATTGCATCCCCTTTACTGGCCCCCACCAGAAACCTGGCAAACCCGCACAAGACTTTTGTCTACTTGGGGCTAGCCAGCATTGTCTGACTTGGCGCCCTCCTAAAGCTCTGCATTATCTCATTCTTATTACTCCTGCTTCTATAAAAATAATTGATTGGGGGGGCAGATTAAATTGTAAACAAAGCATATTGGGCCAATGCAATTTTATACATAACAAAACACTGAATGACCCACTGTCTGAATTATCAAATCCCCTGTGATCCCACTACTGTCTATTATCTTTCAGGAAGTAACAATGAAAGTGAGAGGAAGACACCAGTTATGAAAAAAACATGGACTCTTGAGCTCAGTGATCAACATTATTTTTGTCTCTTTGATATCCTTCCAACCTCCCTTGCCATTGTAGTCCTGTAAAATGTCAGAAGCTGCTTGCCAGAGGCCTTTTGCTTTTAGCAATATTTAAAGCTGTGTCCATAAAAGGAAATAATTCCATTACAGATCTCAATTTCCTTCCATTCCACACTCAGAATTTGTGATGAAACTGGTCAAAGTTGTACCTGAGCATCGAAGGCACAACTAGATCAACCCTACTTTGAAGACAAACTGAAGATGTTTGTTTGGGGTTTGCAATCAGTCTGATTATGTACCTGAGCAAAAATTCTCCGATGAAATCCTGTTTCCACCAGCATGAATTAGAATTCAACTTCAGCAGGGCCAAGATTTTATCCTTAATGTCTCCCAGACACATCCCTATCACTCGGGTCTGGAAATAGAATGAGTTAGGAATCCACCGCACTAGTGTTACCGAGGCTGAGAACTTCTTGTCCTTAAGAAAACTGTCAGCAGCCAAGCACTGCAAAATTCTGGAGGGAAGCAAAGGCAACTCAACCAAGAAAGAGAACCTGACTCCATCTGCTAGTTTGAAAGCTAGCTTCAAAAATATTTCAACAGTGATGCCATGTACAACCCTAGCAGTACAAAAAGAAATACATCATAAAAATGATCCTGGCTTTTTTCTTTACTTAGAGTGAATTCAATGGTTTCCCTAGGCTATTTATTAATATAATAAATGACCTTAAAATATGTATTGCCTGAAATAAATATCATTGATTAGGTCAAATAAAAATATCACTTGGCCCAACAATGACAAATTTCCTGGCTATGCTCCTGTAGGCCAAGAACTTGTTTCATTTAGGAACAAGAGTTGCTGGCAGTAGCTGGGAAGGAAACTGCTTGCCAAATGTCTCCATAGGAAATTAAATAATTGAGAATATTCACTAGCAGGAAAAAGAAAATAATTGCTCTCTTTAGTACACAGGCCCAACCGTCCTGGACTTATGTTGCTTTTTCTGAAATAGTGGCAGTGAAAGCAAAATGTTCAGTGTAATTTGTTACCTGGCAAAGCCCAGAGAAGACCCTTCAGCTGGCTGGTAAAACTTCAGAGAAGAAACACAGGCCTTCTCAATATCAGGAAGTTCCGCAATGGAAAGTGGGGTCTTTTAAAACATTTTTCATCTAGATCCTGCCGGTATAAACTGAACCTGTGCTAACTTTGTCCCAGAGGAGGAACTTACCCTCCTTCCCTGTCTTTAATAGCAACGTAGGCAAGAACTGGCTGTGGATGCATTTGCATGGAGATTGGGCTTGATTCTTGTTTGCATGTGGTATCTCGCCCCAGCAGTGAAATAAAATAATACAGGAAATGGAGGAACATGGAGAGGCAGCTGAACCACAATTCTGATGGCCTTCTGAAAACACAGCTTTCTTGCCTTCTGGCTAATGGGAATTTCTTTACAATCACCAGACTCTGGACGCTTTCTGCCACTGTAATGGGCTGAAGCATCTCATTTGGTGAGTAGAAAAAAAAAATTTACAGGATCCATACCTGCACCTTCCCTCTGTGTTGGCACTTACTGAGCAAGCTGAGAGAAGTTCTGCCACGAGTTTCACCCTCCAGGCAATCTGTTCTGGCAGTGGATCATTGTAAAACAGAAGGATCAGGCTTAATCAGCGAGTACGACACACGCATCTTATAAAAAGCCTGGGGAAGGGGTTGCCCCACTGCTGAGAACCAGTGTGGCACTGCTGGGAATCACTGAGGAACAGCATTCCCTGCTAAAGGCCAGCCAGGAAGGAAGGTCAGAAATGGTCTTTGCTGGAGGCGGAGGAGTTTTAGGGACCTTCCTTTGGGAAAGAAGGTTTTTTTCCTCCATTCCAGAAATATCTGAGCAGGGGAGGAGAAAGAGACATGAATGAGGGTTTCTGGCTGCTTTTGCTGGATGGCTTGAATGGACAGAGCTTTGTTTTCTGTTTGTTTCCTTGAAATGAAGCCAATATTTGTTGAGCGGTCGTACTGTGCTTAGACTGGAGGGTAGAGAAACCAGCTGGTGTGTCGGAGAGAAAATACCAGCACTTCCCGTCCCCCTGTTTTATCTCAGCTGTGTTCACCAGAACGCATGAATTGCCCTAAGTCTCATTCACCGCTGCACCACTTATAAGACCAGGCCACCTATTTGCTTTCAAAACTTGACTTCTTGTTCATGAAAATTAAATCAGCATTCCAATTTACTTGTTAAGCAGGTTTTAGAGTTGTTTAGAAAGTTTTAAAAATTCTTAACATCTATTTATGAATAATAACAAGGAAAGAGAGTGTTACCTTCTGGGTGCAGGCTCTAACACACTGCGAAGCCATTTGCCTGTATAAAGATACACTGGTTTTTCACCACTTCTGCTGCGTCCGTGTTTGCTGCATTTTCTGTTACCGGATTTGAAAGCATCACCTAAAGAAACATGAACACACACACACGAGTCTGTAAAGCATAAGCTATCAAACCCCTGATTTCACACTTACTTAGTAAAATTACACAACTCTGTTCTGTTAAACTGGTTGCTTTGTGGCCAGAATAATCGCAGTAGCCCTTTAATTTAGATATTTTGAAAAAAAAAAAAAGGACACAATCTTCTTGCTCCTTTCAATTTTCCCCTTTATTATTTCATAAATCCCAGCAGACAGCTGTAAATGATACAGGACTTTACCGTTTGTTTTACTCATAATCAATACAAAGTTGTCTGGAAAAATCATGCATACACCTGGGGGACATATTTATTTATGAGGAGAGTACAGAATCATTTAAAGTGATGTCAGGCAGTGAGGCTGTAAATGAGGACAGAAAGAAGGGAAAAGAGTGCTCCAAGAAAAAAATCTGGTTTAATTTGTCTTTTAAAAAAACAAACCAAACCAAACAACAAAAACAGGGAGGGCAGTAAATCTGAAACATGGTGTCAAAATGAAACAACACTTTATCACTGATCTTAAGACTCCTCCCAACACTCTTGATCAAGACTGACAATATGATAGCCCAGAAAACTTAAAAGTAAAATTATCAGCTTCTTTAAAGCATTTTTCCTGAAGTGCAGAGAGCTCGGTGGGTACATGCCTCTTGAGGAGTTGACTTACACAAGATAGAAGAGTGTAAATCCTGAAGATCAAAGGAATCATTTAGCCTGGTCTATCTAAAAATTAGCATTGGTAACAACTCCAGTCGTAGTCATTCATTTCATCATCTGTTTTCCTCGGAGTTAAGGAGCTGCCAAAAGAGCCACTGGTGAAGAAGTGCAGAAGTGAAAAGAAATTATTCCTGTTTGCAAAGAACAGCCAACAGATCCCATTTACCCCAGCTCGGGAGTCATCCTGGAGTTTGCATTTTAGAATTCACAACTATTACAGAAAACACATTTTAATATTTTTCTGACAGAGAAGACATGTAAATCTCCATCTTTTTCCTTAAATAGATGGCAAGTAAAACGTTACTTTTATTGCCATTACTCAGGGTTGTCAGTGAAGTCCTCCCAGAGTGCTTCCCCACAAAGGCAGAACATTCTGATGCTGCATAACTTTAAGATAGGACAGCTTTGTTGCCAAGCACTAAAGGAACTAGAGATCATTACTGTTTGCCCTGTATATCTTGTATTTTTAAATGTCTCAAAAACACATCTACAGACTTCCTATCTAAGGGACTATTTGCATGATTCCCCACATTTGTTCTCATTATTCTACCCAGAAAAAAACATCAGTCCTGGGAAAAGCTGTTAAAATTTCTATATTTATCCAAGACTTTTTTTGACATTTAATGCCCGGGCTAGAACAACAGCTCAACAGTTCCTACCAGCCTGTTGTATTTCAGCCCTGCTTATTTTGATGACAAATGCACTGATAAAATGCGCAGCGGTATGCAGCAAGTCCTACCTGGAACATGTCCCTGCTTCTTATCCTGGAGAGAGATATGGCACCACTACCCAGGTGACCCACGTCTGATATCTTCCCCGTTCTCCTCTGTTCTGATTTTCCAGGAATTCACACATTCCTCTCCAAGGTTCTGGTTAACGGTGTATCTATATGGTCATTGCCATAACAATTTGGTGGGTCTGTCCTCTCCTCCATGGTGAAGAGCTGCTAGGTTGACAGCATCCACCTCATGTTAATGACAGCCCAAAAGCTTTGAACCCCTGCAGAATCAAACCTAGGCCTGGACAAGACTGAACCATCACCTGGGCTCCTGCCACCCTCCACAAGTCACTTGGAACAGCATCATTTTGAGGAGCGGAACAAACTCTCACAAAGCAGCCAGCAGTGAATAAACACAACGGCCCTATAGTCAGCAAGATGAGAAAGAACACCACGAGAAGTTATCCCCATATTCCTGCCAGTTGCTGCAAGAGCAGAATATGGGAGAACCAGCACACAACCCTTTCTGCACCAGCATGGGACCACGTGGCATTTGCACCATCGACAGCCGTTGAGCCGTGCACAGCAGCAGCTTCTGTACGATACAAACCAGTAAGAGCGCCAAGTCTTGATCCTGCTCTCTTAAGTGGTCTGCATATTTTCAGGACTGAGACTAACTACCAGATAAGAAAATAAATACATAAATTATATTGCAATGAAGTTGCCTACAAAGCGATGTTTGAAAGGAGTATTATTTATGCTGCAGTGCTGAGCACTCAGAAATTAGGAAACGCCAGATTTATGGCTTCTTGTGCAATCTTCATGGCTTGGCTGCTTAGGAAGGCTAGCTTCCTTAGGACTAGAGATATTTTCAGCATAAACGAACTTGTACCCACATACAAAAGTATTTTTAACATTTTTTATCAAATGTCTAATCCATTTGATGCCATCTATCTTGGGATATGGCTTATGTGAGTCTACTTTGGAATAATTTATTCCATTTCTGGCATTGTTTCCTGCTATTGCCATAATAGAGTGTCCAGGCTGCCTGTTTATTTGCATCTTCTCTAACGCTCCTAAGTTAGTTTGCCTGGATTTGACCTCTTTGAAATGCTAGCACAGGAGACACGTACACTGCTTTACAGCTCAGACTAATGGTGGTTTTACACACTCAGCATCCCACCCACCGTCAGCCCAGCAGCTCAGTCACAGGGTTTTTTTGCTGTTCCCAGTAGGACTTGCTGCCCTCTGAGCAGCCTGAACTCCTAAGGGGAGTTACTGGAATTAGCAGGCTCTGCAAGCAGCTCTCAGAGTGCCAAGGGAGGAGAAACAATGACCTTCCAGAGGAAGAAGAGCACCCGTTTCTCAGGGAGGAGCCAGTGCTCACATTGTTCCTGCTCACCAGTGAACTCTGTACAGATCTCTAAGGACATGACCTTCCACAGCCACAGATGGACTTCTAACTGGGGTCCTTAGAGTTCTGTATCCCCCTCCTTCTTCCAGGAGCCAGCATCACTGTGTGAAGTCATGTTAAAAACCTAATCATCCAGTTTCTTCCTTCTCCTTGTCTAGAAATATTCTTGTTGCGTTGACACAGATATTTTTCAAGGCCACCATGTCCATCCAACAAAGTAGCCGCCCAAATGTATAGAAAAGCATATTCTGAGTAAACAAGAGTCAGGTTCACACCTGTTGTGAACAGCAACAGCAGTTGTTCTCCCATATCTCTTCCATAGAAGTCCAAATGCATCCCCGTGTGATGCAGGAGGAATTACAGCAACGTGCTGGGTTGAACCAGTGCCCAGAAACTGGCTAGTCCGGGTGGATCCTGTGAGGAAAGGGAGGATTTCTATTCTGGACACTGCATGTTTGGCCTAAAAATGTGCAGAGGAGTGGCCGAGGTAGAATAGCAAAGGTTTGGATACAAACTTAAGAGATGGCCAAACTGGCAAAAACCTGGAGTTCAGCATGGAATATTCAGTAGAGCTTTTACAAAGCCTTTGTACTGCCTAAGTTGCCTTTTAAAAAAATAAAATTAAAAATCTCTAAAACATTCAAGTTCTTTGGTGCATAGAAGTACTTCAGAAGCAAGAAAATACACCAGGCCTAACCAAGGAGGAACTGCACGCAGCAAAGTTTGTTTAAACAACATTGGCTCAGCATAATGATTTTGGGTAACACCAATGCAAAACGGAGACGGCAGTCTTAAGAAAACAAGCCCCAGCCTTCACAAGCCACAATTGTGTTCATTTGCTGGAAAGATGGGTGTGAGAAGGTGAATTTAAGCAGAACGGGGAGGAAACGCAGGCCTTGTCTGGGAAGTACTGTGCTATCCTCTCAGGAGGTCAGTTATGGAGAGCTCAGGGCTGGGGAGATGGCACTGGGAAGGAGAAGCCCTGTATGAGGGCTGTGTGGGGTAAATCAGTCGATATCCCCATGGCAGCCTCCCTGGGCTGACTGCTGAGAGGGCCTCAGAGAGCCACGGCCTCCATGTTCCCTGTGACTGGGCCCAGCGGGGTCCCTCTCTCCGGCACGAGGAGCCCTCACTCCCAGACCTGGTTGTGGCAGTTCCCCACCTTCGTTTCCAACCCCCAACAGTCCTCCATCCCCTCTCCCACCATCTGCCTCACCTGCAAGGTAACACACGCCTTATTGGATCCAAACGAAGCATGTCTCCAGCCACAGAGGCCCCACCAGCCATGTCCTGTACAGCCCTACTCAGGAGATTCCCTGCCTCAACCTAGCCTTAGGAAGTGACTTACCCTTTCCTGCCTCTTCTGCCCTTAAAATGTGTGTGAAGGCAGGTGGGCTCATACTAATGGATTTTTTTTCCCAGGGTGCAATGTTTTGCTCGTTATCCTAATGATGGCTCTGGCCACCTGGCTCCTCACCTGGCCGGTGGCTGAATTCCCTGCAGCACAGCTGCGTTGAGGTGAGTGACTCATTGCTCTTCTAATGCCTTGGAAAACTGCACCTTTGGAAGACTCTAGTGTCTGAAATTGTGACAATATTTCCTTTACAGCCAGCTCTGGGGTGTGGGTTTCAAGATTTCAGGGTTTTTGAGGTCATCAAGCGTGGGGACGAGGAGGAGCGAGACCCGGGCACTTGCCCCAAGCTGCCAACAGGGTTATTTCATACCATGAACGGCACATTCAAGAGAAATTAGAAAGTTTGCTGAGGAGTTCTCTCTCTCTCTCTCCCTTGATGGCTGGGATCCTGAGAACTCCCTGCCCCGGTGCTGGAGCCCTGAGCCCT
>JAOXJK010000004.1:32397008-32418549 GCA_025774025.1 Xenus cinereus | reverse complement strand
TCTCTCTCTCTCCCTTGATGGCTGGGATCCTGAGAACTCCCTGCCCCGGTGCCGGAGCCCTGAGCCCTTCCCTTCCTCCCAAAGCCGCAGCGCTGGCAGGGTCCCACACTGGCTGTCCCTGTGGGGAGGGCACGGCTTCTGCTGGAGTGTTTTATATCGATATCGGCATCAGTACTGGTTCTTTAGGGTTATTAATGTTAATTATCTAGTCTTATTCTGTTAAACCTGTTTATATTTCAGCCCTTGGGTTTCCTTGTTTTTTCCTGATTCCCCTCCCTGGGCGAGGAAGGGTCATGGGGTGAGACAATAATTGTCTAAACGACAATTAGCTGTTGTGGGTTCCTCAAACCACAACAGCCTGGCACTGCTACTTCTCTAGGGACCTGGCCATTACAGACCCCACCATGGAGGCCTCATTTCTGCCTTCCACAGCCCATGGTCGACCCAGATAAGCTCATTTGTGTTTACACTGAGGATGGCTGGAAATAAAAGTTACCCTACCTCCTGTTAGGTACTATTTCAAAATATTATTGGACTTTTTTTTAAACTATGGAAACACCTACCGAAAACATTTGGGTGTGTATAGATATGTGTACCCACAAATCTAAACAAACATCTGCACATTGCACTCCGAGCACCAGTTGTGGTTTCAAAACTCATGCGCTTCTTATGAATCTCGTAGATATTTCTGGTTTGTTTTAAATTCCTCGGATGAGCAAAAGCAACCCAGCTTCTTCTCCATCCAGGCTATAGGTTACAGCTTTGGAAAATGTTCCTGTGTGTCTTAAGCTCAAAACTCATTAACCACCAGTTGCTGCTCTCCTCTGCAGGAGCAGATAAACCATGGGGTTTAGGGTACAAATCAGAAAATTAAGGCAGTACCAGGTGCCCAGTTTGAAACAGTCAGACACCATTCCAAAATGTGTTGCACTGTTAAATGGAAAATAGAGGACACCACAGATGCTTCTAATAACGCCAGTTTCAAGTCAATTTTCCCTCCTTTGTCTTAAAGAGCTTTTGATGTGTGGTCACAATATTGTCTCTCTCTCTGTTTTTAATAATTTTATATTACCTCAGCAATATAACTGTCCTGAAATATACTGAACTTTAATCTCTGAGAGATCAAACAGGAAGAAATATGATGGGCTAGAGAGTGACTGACTCGGGGGCAATATTCTCTCCTCCTATAAAAGATAGCCCACAGCAAGATAAAAATTGCTTCTCGGATTCCATGAACGTCACATCTTTGAGAGAGGCTTTCAGGCCCATGGAGAGAGCAGACGTGGGGCCACAAAAAAAAAAGCTCATCGCCACTGAAGATGCAGCCAAAAGAAAGCATGCTCTCCCAGAACTCGAGGATGTGGTTTGAGTGACTACATGCTTTAAGATTGGTCCCAGCACCCTCAGACCTCCTGGGTTTAGCCACGCTTTGCAAGTCTTAACAGCCCAGAAGTGTTTGGCTACCATCTTTTCGCTGGAATAAATGTGCTGGCTCTGTCTCAAGCAAAATAAATGTCTGCTGCAGAGGTGCAAGGTCACATACCATGAAGACACAGTGATACCTGGGGAGGGGAACTGAGGAATCGGTACGCAGATCTTACAGACACAAGGGAGGTGCTCATTCAAAAGCAGCTAGAGCTTCCTCTCCACAAGAGGTTTGTTCACCACCAGTTTCACCCAGTTTCCTCCTTTTTCCACTGAGGTTCTCCAGCAGAACCAGAGGTGGTGAAACTCAGTTTAGCATGGCTGCTCATTCCATTCCCTGACCATGGAAGGAATTATTGATATTCTAAAGAAATACTGGTTAAAATACTGTGACATAAAGATGCTGTATTTTTTCCAGCAAATAAAAAATTCACCTTTTTTTGGTTTATTGTAGTACTCTGGAACATAAGACAGTTTTTGAACAAAATTATTCTTTTGAACCAATGTGTTAACATGTCTCTTTTTGCTGGCTAGGGACTTTGTAAGACACGCTGTGCAGGCACCAGAACCCGTTGTGAACTTGTGCTGCAAGATCAAATTCCTCACAGGTACAGGCTGCAGGTCCAGGGTTTTATCAAGCTCATTAAAACTCCTAAGAACCCTCCAGAAAGTAGAAAGCCTGATTCAGGCACTGCTAAAATCAGTGCAAAGTCTCCTGCGGAGTTCGGTGTGTTTTATTGGAAGCCATGGAGAACAATGAGAAGACTTTTTTTCCCCAAAAAAATATGTATCTTCCTACTTGCTCAAACAACTCCACTTCGTGAGGAGACAACGCTCAGCCATAGTGAGAAGAGTGAATCCTGCCAACGAGGCAAATACCTCCTGACAAGCACAGTAACTAGAGCCAGTAGATGCTGAAGGTACTTATTCCATAGAATTGGGTCCACAGGGAACCGCATGTGTTTGTACTTGAGAGAGTTTTCATATCGCCGTCAGGAGTGTTTTGAGTTAGGTGGACATTTTAAAGTTCTCTTGGTGATTGTAGGTTACAGAACAGAACAACAAGCAAATGTAATAGAGTATTTCCAAGCCTGCGACCTTCTTGGATATCCTTATTCATGCAAAGCAAACCATAGATTCCTTTTTGACCATTTCTCGTGCTCTGGATAAACATATTCTGGTGTTTTCCAGCCCAGATTTCTGCACAAGTAGTTCTCTGCTTTACCTTCTGCTTTCAATCCAGAGAATGCAGAAACCCACTCTAATCACTCCTCTGTGGGAACAAAGGATACAAATCTCCATTGCAGACTCTGCATTTTGGTCTTTTAATCAGCAAATATTTATTCTCTCTTACAGAAATATAAGCTAACCTGGAGGGAATGAGATTCTCCAGATTGAGGGCTTACTAAACAGTGTTTATTTAGAGTTTTATTTCCAAACCTCTAGAGCTTCTCAATCCATTACTGCATTTCCACAGCCTTGGCTGTCCTATCTCTTTGAAGGAAGAAGGGATGATGATTCTAGCATGTAGCATTAGGAATCTGGAGAATTCCCTCTTCCTTCGTTTGCCACAAAAATGGCTTTCATCTGTATGTCTGCAGTCCCACCTGAGGAGTAATTCCTTAATTTCTGGCAACATTTATTTTCCACATTATCTAATTGGGTTGTAGAAGATTTTTTCCCCCCCTCTAATCTCTCCCTGATGAATTCCTGCCTCTCTGCGTTAGCATTTGTTCCCCACGCATCGGTTGTGAGCCAGACTGTGATTTCAGCCTCACAGTTCACAAACTTCACCCGCTGTGAGAGGGAGAGAAGGGCAGGAAGAGGTTCTTTGCAGGAGTCTTCAGGTGCATTGCTCAGTGCTGGTTTACATCTGTGAGTCTAAAAATATTTTAACTGTAAGAACCCAGCTTACTTTGAAATAAAAGAAAAAACCCTAAGCTGAGCTGTGAGTGGGCTTGCACTGCAGCTCCTGGTTTTTTAACATAAACCCACAAAGTGTGTGCGAGGGACTATTTTATGATTCTCACTGGTGCTCCACGAAGTATTAAGTTACTGCTTTCCCATCAGGGTGATTAAAGCCAAGAATGCAAATTCACAGCTGAGCTCACCTGCGAGTGGCAGCAGTGCCGTGGGAGCCGGTGTGCAGGGTGCTGATGTGAGGGCAGATTGACTCGAGTGGGGCTCATGCTTACCTTTACAGAACTGACCTGAGCTACGGCACGATGCCCAACACGTTCCAACTCGACCCGAGGGGACACACATCGCTTGCCATCCCCAGCCGGCAGAGCCCGTCGTTCCTGACGTCTCCTGAGCTGGTTCCAGTCCTGTCTTTTCCAGCCTGTGCCGATGAAAAGCCTCCTGGAGATACTGCCATTTGCTTCACGCGTTCACTCAGTGAAGGCTGTTGCTTAACAGCGATGAGCAAATACTTTGAAATCATTGACCATATCTCACATACTGATCATATCTCAATAGCTTTTTCAGTCGTGTTTTTGCACAAATGTTGGTGTATCAACTATGGCGCAAAGATTCTTATTTCTCCATTAATTTCATTTACAGCACGTTCTTTACCAAAGACTTTTCCATAACAGCATAACCTAAGACTTGTTTGCCTGCATAGAGTTTCCTCTGTTTCTGAAACCAGACACCTATGATATGGCAGACTGTCTTTAAACTGGCAGCGTTGAAATTTCAAGCCCTTAATGGCACAAGCTAAGAAATCCCATAGGAAAAATGGGTAGAAAAAAAAAGGCTTCTTCCTCCTCAGTGCATTTGATGCTCAAGATGCAAAAGGATTGTTTGCGCTGATGCAACCACTTGAAAAAGTAGGCAGGGGTAGATGAGAGAAAAGACGGATCAAGGACGACAACAGAGTTACTGTCTATTGAACAAGACGCCCAGCGAGCGCTGCAAAGCTGTGTGTGTACGTAAGGGAGAAAGAGCAATTCCCTCACCTCTGGTTATGGGAATAGCCATGGCTCAGAGAAAAACATCTCATCTGGTCCTGTAAAACACCTCTCTCAAAAGTAATTTTTTAGCATTTGGGTCTGGTAACCTGACGCAAACATAGAAGTTAATAAGATGTAATTGTTGCCTGCATCTTTAGCCAAAACTAAATTTTAGCTAACGTAACATATTTTCATTACTGACCCAGATGCAAATTCAAGCCAGGTGGAAGCTGACATCTCAGGCTCATAAAGTATCTCAGAAGTCACAAAAGTCCTTACTGTATCATTACTGACCGTCGTTAACCGGCAAGTAGAGTTTCAAGCCTGCAGAAGGTACCACAGAAGCTCAGACGATGCAGCAGGACATAGAACTTAAGCGAGGGGCGGAAAGGGCGATGCCGGCCCTCGGTGCGGAGCTGAGCAGCACCCACGAGGATCGCAGCCAAGACTGCACCATCGCTCTCCCGGGGCGGTTACGGCATCCCGCTTCTTTGGTGTGCCCTGCAAATATTTGCACAGTCAAATATTCGTTTAAGCCTCCGTAAGCTACCCCTCAGCAGTCTGTCTGCAAATACGATTCGCAAAACTCTCACGTCCCGTTCGAGCGGGCATTTCAGCAGGATCCCTACTCCGAGTGAGAAGATTTCAGCTCTCTTAAACCCGAAACTTTTCAAATATCTCACGCCAAGATGGAGGAAATGCCGGTATGTTTATGTTAAAACAATGTTTTAATAAACAGCAGCATAAAATAATCAGTGTTTAATATCATCTCTGGCATGTGAAATACAAAAATGCACATATCTTAATTATAAAATAGCCTTTGTTATTACATTTTCATGCTTGCCTAATTGAAATGCCCATAATTAATAAATCAATCATCAAGTAATACAGTGATTAAACGCATGCAGTGAAAACAAAGAAAAATATTTGTATAAGGTAGTGGCTGAGTATCACCATAATATATTTCAAGAACATCTACATCAGGTTAAAAATAAAAAAGAAACAGCCCAAGATATAAAATGCAGAGATGTATTTTCACTTCTGCTGTACAAAACATTATCACACTTCTGTGCAAAAAGATAAAAAATAGTCATATTATACAACATTGTCAACTGAGCAAAAGATTGTTTTCATTCCGTGTACAATAAAAAATACTATTCAGTACAAAAGAGAGTCTGTGGAAAAAACTGTCATGTACACAGCACTTCTGTAACTCATTAAAGTGGTTTCAAATGAATAATCTAGATTGCTTATACCTGAATGAATTTTTAGTAATTATACAAATGTCTTAGTTCTAAGTCGAAAGTCAACACTAATTCACATTATTAGACTTGATAGGCAAAAACTGCTATCAATGGATTTGCTGCCTGGTGGAACGTGAATTTCCCTTTTTTCAGGGCTACTGGAGTCATAGTGACTGAAATTACACATTGATCTGAAACAATAAATATTCCTGGGAAAATTGATTGTCATATATAAAATTGTGGTTTGGAGCCTTTCCACTAAACAGTTGCATAGCAACAAAAGGATATAGAATTTCTGCTTTAACTACTAGATTATGAAATGTTATCTTTGAGTAAGTCAATTCAAGGTTCTGAAATTAAAACCTTTTAATTTCATTTCCTTTAAGGCAATTTCTTAGAACTCCAGCCACCTTTAGCAGCCAATAGCAGATGGTGTTTGTAGACTGCGAGTTGGTAAGCTATTGTGCTGCTGAATAAATGACTTTTTTTGGTCTAAACTCAGACTCCCAACTTAACGAAAGACCAAAATCCTACCTGAAGTAATTTATCCAGCTCTCAGATCACATATTTGAAACATAATCCTTGACTGCAAAATTTACAAATATTTTAACTAGCTATTGGAACCGAAATTGCACAACCAGTAGATCTCCGAATATTTGCATCTCCTAAAAAAAGAGACAAATATTAATTTATGATTTCAGTATAAAAAAAGATTCTGTGATTTAAACCACATCAGAGGTTTAAAAAGCTGTGAAAAAGCCTATGAGAAAATGTTTTTCTTTGAAAAAAAAATAAAAAAAATCCCACTTCCCCTTTTTCGAATTGTCGGTGGCACTTAAAAGAAACAACACATCCATTGACAAAGCTGAGTTGTTCATACCACAATGATCTTTGTCTGGTTGAGTTCTGCCCATCCTGTTAAGCAGTTAAACTTCACAGAAGATACTTGCTGCAACGTCTGCTAAGCAACCAGGAGAATCTTTAATAAAATATTTGAATATAAATCTTTGCTACGACTTTTCTAGTTTGTATCGTAAATAGTTATATTTACAAAGGCCTCGCTTATTTACAATTCAGCTGAAATCATAGATTCATTTTGTCCATGGATGCTGGAGTCTCCTAATAGGGAAGACTGCTTTGAGTCAATTTTGTACGGTTTTTGAGTTTTATTTCCAAAAACTGTAATACCGATCCCCCCCGGATGATTAGGAATCGACACGTGGGATAGCAAAGGAATATTCGCTTCCTGGTTGGATCCCGAAGACGGCAAACTCGTGACGTGACCCGTGCTGGTGGATCCGCTGGCGCTGCTGGGAGAACGACTCTTTGGTGGAGGACAGTGCTGGATCACCCTGGGCGGACCTTGCGGTTGGTAGTGGGCAGCTGGGAAAGCAGCATATCCCGGTGGAATCGGGTACCCATTTATGGGGATATAGCGCTGGTTTTGAGGTATTGGTGGCCCGATGAAGCCGGCGATTTGGCCTTGGGGTATACCTTGTGCCGGAAACATGTAGTTGGGATACCTGGGATTACTGAGATTACTAACCGGACTGGCGCTGAGGGAAGTCGTTTGAGTGGTGGCATTCCCACCGGAGGGGGTAGTAGAACTCGTGTGACTTGACAGACCCTCCCACGAGCGCAGCCGGGCGTGGATTTCTTTAAATCGTGGCCTGCGGGAGGGCAGGTCGTGCCAGCACTCCGTCATCAGGCTGTACATCCTGGGAGGACAGTCTTCAGAGCACGGCAGCAGTTGTCTTTTCCTGATCATCTCTATGACTTCTTGATTACTAAATCCGTAATACGGCTGAAGCCCGAAGCTGAATATTTCCCATAAAACAACTCCAAATGACCAAATATCTGAATCGGAAGAGAACTTGCCGTACATAATTGCCTCCGGTGGCATCCAGCGGATCGGCAAGAGAGACTTGTTTTGAACTCTGTAATAATCTGCCGAGTAGATTTCTCTCGAGAGTCCGAGGTCAGAAATTTTCACATGAAGCTGTTCTCCAATTAAAATGTTGCGAGCGGCGAGATCTTTGTGGACAAAAAAATGACTGGACAAGTACTCCATCCCCGCTGCGATCTGGACCGCGATATGCAGGAAATCCCCGTGGTCCAGGCTGGATTTTACAGTCCCATCCTCATCGCTGCTGCACCCGACATCCGAATGCGGTGAGCGCATGATGAGGAACTCGTGGAGGTCTCCTTGGTTCATGTACTCGAAGAGCATGCAGACGGGTTGCTCCTGGGTCACGACGCCTAAGAGGCAAACGATGTTGGGGTGGTGGAGCTCGGCCATGAGAGAGGCTTCTTGTTGGAACTCTGCCCACTGCTGGGGGTTGTTAAAGTCTTTTAGCGTCTTGATAGCGACGAGCTGAGCGTGGTCCATGCCCGGAAGGTAGAGGTGTCCCTTGTAGATCTTGCCGAAAGCACATTCCCCCAGTTCTTCCATGAAACGAACAGCAGACAGAGGTAACTCCTTAGCCTTACTCTGTCAAAGAAAGGACACCAAAAGCATGTCAGCAAAATAGGCCTGAAAAAGTATTTTTAAGAAGAAAGTCTTTTTCGCGCGGGACATCAGCCAAGCAGGTGGACACAGGAGCTCCTGGACCATGGAGCTTTGGCAACGGTCCTGCTCAGCCCTGCCAGAGGCAGGCACCGCTGTGACAGCCTGAGGGACACCAGCACCCCAACATCCGGGACTCAGGGCTGAGTGCACCCTAATAATCTCCGTGCACCCTGCTCCAAAACTAAATTTAGAATTACTCTTTACCCTCCACACAAGGTCAGTAGCAATAGTAAGCATTAGATCTAAATATATGCAGGAACCATCAGCATTTCAGCAAGGGCATTTATATATTCGGGCTTGGGCATTTACATACTGAAAATTGAATAATTTCAGGAATTGTGGCAATTCACATACTTTAAGTAACTACATGCTGAAGTGTTTTTTGGGCCAGAAAACTCTTTCTTTAAAACTATGTCCTTGTAGCCATTTTTTCCTTGACTTTGCTATTAACCCTATTTCGACTATTTCTGCTCACACTTGACTCAACGTTCAATCCTGAAACATGAGGAAAGAGTCAGCCCAAAAAAAGGAGACACCGGTCAAAGAAGAAAGGCAAATGTTTTAAAAAACTCTTGTTATTCTGGGTGCTCATATTCACTTGTAGGCCATAAAGAATGTCTGAAAATAACACAACTTCCACATGTGCTTTTAACACCTACACCCCAACCCACTCATTCAGGGTCCTCAGCATAGCCACAGGTAGTAATTTAAGGCTAATGAGTGTGGGATCTATGTTTTGTGAATTAGTGTAAACATTAGCATTTTACATTCCTGAAATAATGTAACGGCAGCTTTACAGTGGCAATATAGGAAAAAAATTGACATTTTAGAAAATTATTTTTAAAATGACATTTTAGAATGAATGAATTCTAATCGCATTGACCACTTATGACTTTTAGAGAAATACCACAATAATAATAATAATAATAATAATAATAATAATAATGCCATTTAAGCAGGCAGCCAGTAGACTGTATGGTGATGGCAGGAAATTAGCTATATTGTTGAGGAACAGATGGTTTATATTATACAAATCCTTTAGGCTAAAACTTGTTTAGGTCTGGCATATTGTAAATTATATTTTAGTAATGAAAGTGAAATGACCTCTGTCTGACCTGAGGCTGGGTTTGTCTGTTTGAACCAACATAGTGGAAAACTATGAAAGAAAATGAAGTCATAAAGTTTTGGCAGGAAGGGCTCATTTCAAGTTAAGCGGTTATAAATCTGCTTAGTTTTTGTTTGACAAGTATTTGTCATACATCGGTGTACAAAATGTAAAGAAGTGTAAAATACATAGGAGGCAGCACGCCAAAGTAAACCGAGTACAAAGGGAGAGCAGTAAGAGCGAAGCCCAGCGCCTCTATCTCTTTATCGGCCCCTTCCATTAGGTGAATGACAAGACGAGCTTAGTTTATTATATTTTTTTTGAAGGCAATTAAAATCCCTTAAAACTGAAACAGGCTTTTGGACGAAACGCTAACGTTTTTATTTGCACGAGCAAATGCACATCCACCTCAGTCGGAGCTTGAAGCCGGAGCTTTACCCAAAGCTGACATTAATACTGGATACAGTATTTAAAAATAGGATTCTACTTCCTTTCTTTTACCATTATGTTTGAAAGGCAATCAAAATATTTGAGACGAGGCGAGCCGGGTTTCCAAGTAGGAAAATACAGAATTAGCATAAATAATATGGAAAGTTTTTTTTTGCAACAGATGACTTTGAGCATTAAAAGGAAACAGTGGGGTCTATATTTGCAAACGTTTCTGGGCAAGTTGCTCTCCTGTGCTGAGCCCATAAGGTGTCAGCAGTGGAAACTCCCACCTCATTAAAACGATGCTGACGTTCCCATTATCTTAAATTTAGCCAGGGTTGTACCCCCAAATACCTAGCGGAAAGGGGACCAAGAAGCAAATCCGAATTTAACAAAATATTCCATGGAGATTGGATGCAAGATGTGGTTTTGACACTTAATTATATGCTTTTTGCACTATTACCAACATTTTGATATGCAGCTACTCTGAGCTCTGCACGAAAGTTGAAATGAAGAACTTCAAAGGAAAATTGAGATAAATTCACTGGGGACAGCGTGTGTGGGGCTGAGGAGTTAAAATAAAACAACAGACCAAACTCTGACTGACCCCCCCGGGCAGACACCCCACACAACAGCCCTGCTGGCACCTCGACACCAGCACCCAGTGCCCGCAACGCCATTTAAAACAGGAATTCTCGTGTTAGAGATAAAAACAGCCCCGCGTGCAGTTCGTATTACTAACGGGCAAGAGCAGCGCTGCATTTTCCAGCAGAGCCACACGGTGGGTTTACTTTTATCCCCGACTTAAAAGCGAGCTGGTGAGCTGGAATTTTCCTCTTGCTGTGTCTGTGTCTGACTGCAGCTCCGCAGACGGGGGGCAACACCCCCGAAAGAGGGACTGGTGCCTGGGTGGCACAGCTCCATCCATCCCTGCACGCCCCGGGATACAGCTACTTCAGTGATTTTCCCTAGGCTGCCACAATTAACTCCTCACGACCCAATTCTATCAACTTGACATTAAAGATCAAGCAACAGCGGTATCCCTTACCTTCTTCATTGAACTTAAGAGCAAAACTGCTCCAGAATTTATTCAGAGATGGAGAACACAGCTCCTGAAGTACAAGTGTAAGCTTTCCTGATGCCGAGCGATGAGCTCTGCTGAAAGTCTTACCTACGGCAGCGATATTGGAAGGTTGGAGCTGGTATTGCTGCAACTCAATACAATCAGAATTTGGATTCATTTTGCTACGTCATTTTCTAACAAAGATAACAGCTTACCTGAAGGCACGATACCACAGTCTACGCAGTTTCTATTCTAATCCCTGGTAGATATTAATTTTCACTCTGAAATGCTTCAGAAGAACAATCTCCAGCAAGTTGTGGAAGAGAATTGGCATGAAAAACCAGGTGAAAACTCATTTCCAGGGCATTATTCTGCCTGTAGGTGGCAGGAGGCAGTTACAGCCCTGGAGGGTGTGATCCACACAGGTTTGCAAACCAGCTGCCCAGCCAATAAATAAGGAACTCAAGGTTAATCACGTTTAAATCTTAAATGGTTTTAAAAAAGGCTTCATGAACCTGGGACCAGGGTGAAGGCAAACAATACCAGCAGCAAGAGCCGCTGTGCATCAGCTGTGCTGGCCAGAACCACAGGCAGGTTTTTGAGGCTCTGGTTTGGTAATTTCTCTTTTTAAGGGAGAGAACGAGTAAGCCTGAAAAAACAGGGAACAAATCTTTCCAAAGTGATTTCAGCTGAGTGAAGGATGACATAAGACTACAGCAGACCCACGAAAAAAATCTCTCTCGAGAAAATGCTGAATCACGTCTTTATCTGCACTACTTTCTAACTGAAATGAGGTAATTTAGAGACGCTTCAGTAACGGGTTGATTGCTTTATTACGATAAACCTCCAGCTCCTATTTATCCAGATACACGGACACACAGGAATTACCTCCACAGGTCCAGCACGCTTGCTATGCTGCTGATAAAAAATGTCCTTACAAAAATCACAGCTAAAGGCACCAGCAGAAACTGCGAGTTCAAATCAGCTTAATATTTCAGCGCCAAGCTGGTTTCAAAGCATTTCACTCCCTGCTGTCACAGAGAGCAAGTGTGGAAGGAGAAACGAGGGATTACCTTTGGTTTGTAGGCGTTGAGCATCGACATCTCCACATTTTGTCCTCTCACGTGCTTGGGCTGCCTTTGAACAGGAGGGGAGGAAGACTTCTGATTGTTGCGGCAGATGCAGATGAAGAAGAAGAGCAAGGCTATGGCCAGGGGAATGGTAACACTTGGCACCAGGATATACAGGATTTCCATTTTATTCTTTTCCTTGGAATCCTTATAATCTGGTCAGAAAAAAATCCAAACAACAATGAATGAAGTATCCCACAGAGTCAAATACATCCCTGGGTCAATTATAGTGTTGAGTAAAATATCCAGGTAATACTATTGCAATCCACCTTCAACGCTGTTTTATTACCTTAACAGAGCAATTAATTTTGTTGAGTAACATTTCTATAAGAACACAGAATGGCCAGGAACAATTTCCCTGCATCATGTCAGTCCAAACCAAGTCCTGGTCATGAAATAGCTGAATACTGAGAGGTGGCTCTTGCTTGGGGTGAAATGAAGTAATGGTCTAACGCAGGTCCACAAAGAAGTTAATTTCTAAAATAGCTTACGGAAGAAAGGCTCTGGTGGGATTACGGACTACATTTTTTAATGTGTACATTAGGTTTTGGTGCCATAGTTTCCTTAATCCAACAGAAAAGTGGGGAACCACTAAAAAGGATGGGTTTATCCCCTTATTTATTTCCAGCTCTGTGTTCTCAACATCTCCTAGTACTGGCCAAAGCATTTGTGTGGCCACCCAGGGCACTGGAACAAACACCACATGCAACAGAAAACATATGTTCTAGCTAGCTTTAGGTGCAGAAGACAGACAATTAGGGACACCAGAGCAGAAGAAATGGAGAACACCTGGGAAACGGGAGAAAATGCATGGAAATGGAAAGAAAGAGAGAGAACCATCCTGGTTTTTATCCCTGGAAGTCAGGAAAGGGGTTCAGAAAGTCTGAACGCAGACAAAAGCTGTAGCATTATCTTAAAAAAACCTTCCATCCCGAGGACTTGGTTTTAATAGGATTAAGGGGCTAATGGGAAAGCCCATCCCTCTCAAACCAGGACACAACTATACGCTACGAGTGTGACATTTGCAGGGTGGCAAACGCTGGTGCAAAGGACACAGCGATGATAGTTGAAAGGAAAGGTAGAGCGTGGATAAAAACCAGAAGGATCCGGAAGAGGTTGGGAAGCCGGTTTATTTAACGTCGTGCAAATGGGAGCTGCAACGTTTGCTCCCTCCACACACAGCCAGGGAGCGAGTGATTAACTTTGGAAAGATGAAACCCTCTTCTACCAGTGCCCAGCGAGGGACAGCCAGGACACCAGACGCTCGCCTCCCTCCAGCTGGCTCTGGTTTCACAGGGCACCTTGCTGAGAGGAACTTTAAAGATCACCTTGGGCTGCAGGACTGGTTGTTTGCGAGGGAGATGGTGAAAGTCCACGGCAGCATCAGGCTGAGCGGATTCTGGCAGAAGGGGGAATGTTTTATTATTCCTACAGGGTCATTGCAGTTTGTTTGTCTGTGTTTTCCAGGCTGGATTTGTAGAAGTGCTTAGCGGCCCACACAGATATCTTTTATGCACTTAATTAAACATGAACTTGATCTGAAGCTTGGGTTGGACTCAAATTGTGATGGAGGCAAAGTTCAAATGGTTCTGGATGTCCCTCTGAATAACCCCTCTCCTCTTACAGGCTCACGCCGTCCTTCTGCTCCCCCCACGCTCCTTTTTGGCCATTCTTTTTAGATTAAGTTGTGCCATCTGGTTTTTAATTGAGAGGAGAGGTAGTGCAAATATTTCTACAGGCTTTGGGAAACAAGAGAGGACTAAAGCATCCTCGAACAGTCTCCCTGTGCCCAGCAGAAGGGTGGTGTGTGCTCTCACCCTGTCTTCAGAGAACATCCAGCTCTACAGGGTGGACCGACTCTGGGTTTCCTTCATGAGTTGCTGCCCTCTAGCATGGACACACAATCAAAGCCCTTTCTCCTTCCCCTTCAAAACCTTCTTAGGTTTGTCTTTGCTGAGCTTCCTGCTCCAATTACTCCATGTTTCACATCTTCCTATATTCAGGTTGACAAACTTTTATGAAACGAAATCTATTGCAGCTTGAGACAACTGAAAGATACAGTTGAAGGAAGAAAAAGAAAGCACCAGCACGAGGCAGACGGGGACCTGGGCACCAGTTCATCACCTGAGCTATTCCAGTCAAAGGGAATTATTACTCCTATTAAGCAGCAGCCCCTGCCGTGAAGCCTCATTAGGTTAACAGGTTTCTTGGGAGCCACCCTAATTAAATCCATTTTCCACATAGGCATGTCCTGGCGAGGCAGAATGCACAATACTTATTAAAATGTGCCTGAAATGGCTCTTTCAGCCAGTGCAAAACCAGCAGAATGCCAGTCTCACATCTTAATATGCAGATTAGCATTTAACACTTAAATTACTACTCACCTGATATAGCTCTATTTATCTGTATTTAGAATAATAATGCCAGCTGCACAGCGAGTACCATTTAAGGTAGTGGGGAGAGGTAATTAAAACCCTTGTCGGGAATTCTTCAAGGCAGCCAAACTATCTCATCTATTATCTAGTAAAACCTTCAAATCAGAGACTTTTGCAACACGTCCAAAAGCGTCCTGCTTTCAGCTGTTTCAGATCAAAAGACCGAGCCAGTCCTGGGATCTCGGAGCCCATCCAGAGGGTCCCTGGCAAGCAGCCCCCCCCATCAACTCTTAATTATCCAATTATCCCAAAGTTGTGGAAAACACAAAATGCACAGGGCTGAATGGTTGTGCAGCGACAGTGCAGTGAGTACTGAAAGCTCCATCGCTGGAGCTGGTGGACACGCAGAGACCCCTGAGCTTGCCCAAATGCCCAGGGACCGAGCCACTTCTCCTCACCTGGAGCAGCTCAGGCACCTGCAGCTCCTGGGGTGGGGAGCCAAGAGCCGACATACGCAAAGTCCTGCTACTTAGATCCCCATTTTTGTACTGAAGGGCTGAAAAAGATCTTTGGAACAGTTTTATAGGTTGAACTATTCTTGTGTACTGTGTCCAGTTCTGGGCCCCCCAGTTCAAGAAGGACAGGGAACTACTGGAGAGAGTCCAGTGGAGGCTACAGAGATGATCAAGAGACTGGAGCATCTTTCTGCTGAGGAAAGGCTGAGAGCCCTGGGGGTGTTCAGCTGGAGAAGAGCAGACTGAGAGGGGATCTCATCGATGCTGAGCAATAGCTAAAGGGGAGGTGTTAAGAGGATGGGGCCAGACTCTTCTCAGTGGTGCCTGGTGATAGGACAAGGAGCAACAGACACAAGCTGGAACCCAGGAAATTCCATCTCAACATGAGGAGGAACTTCTTTGCTGTGAGGGTGGCAGAGCCCTGGAAGAGGCTGCCCAGAGACGGTGTGGGGTCTCCTTCTCTGGAGACATTCAAAAACTGCCTGGACACGTTCCTGTCCAACCTGCTCTGGGTGACCCTGCTTTGGCAGGGGGTTGGAGGAGATGATCTCCAGAGGTCCCTTCCAACCCCTGCCATTCTGTGATTCTGTGTAGTCAGCCTATTACTGTGCCTAATTAACAAGAAAAATAACTGAAGTTAAATGCACTGAAATAATAGCAAAAGAGATACAGACTCTAAACAGTG
Source organism: Xenus cinereus (assembly GCA_025774025.1). NCBI lineage: Eukaryota > Metazoa > Chordata > Aves > Charadriiformes > Scolopacidae > Xenus > Xenus cinereus. The sequence goes on along the minus strand of JAOXJK010000004.1, from coordinate 32,403,058 downwards.
TGTGTAAATGTTAGAGAGGGTTTGAGATGCACATGACAGAGCCCAGACTGTCTGCCTTTCCCCTGATCTACTCTTTCAGTAAGAACATAATTTAGATCCCATTTTGGCACCGATTCCCATCTTTCCATTAATTGAAAAAGACTTTGGAGCAGGCTCAGAACATGTCTCCCTGCAGGAATGTTCATAACCATAACCAGAAATAATTTAATTTGGTTCTGGCTATCGAACAATAACATCAAAAGGTATCTCCTTTCCGAGGGGAAAGGTAACGTTACTGTGACAACTTGTAGGCAACATACGATTTTGTGTGAAACTTCTATACCGTGAATTTCCAGCCCATTTCTGGGTACATTTCTGGCATGTCCATGCGAATAGCTGTACTTTTTTCTTGGCACGCTGTCAATATTGGTATTTCTAAATGCAGATAAAACCATTAGGAACCATTCGTTCAGGTCTGCCATCCACTCCCCCCGGGTCTCAGAAAAGCAGAATAAAATGAGAGCTGAATCTCCATTTTGGTTCATTTTGCAAAACCAAAATGCAGCCAGGGCAGTTGTGTAAACACGAACTTACAATACGGCTAAGAGGTTCTGGCAAGATCATCTCTATTTTTTCAACAAGGCCTGAGCCTTGTTTAAGCGAGGTTTGCATTTATTAAAACGGCTCTTAATAAACCAAGCGAAATGGAGAATGTTTTACAACCACCTTGTGGATCAGCGTCAAAGAGTGCGACTTCTGGGATCCGATTTAATTTGAGACTAAGGGGTCATATTGATCCTATCGATCCTGGAAAAGCCTGGGACGCTTGGGCTGGCAACGTGCTGCTGCTTCTCCACCTCCTGGCCCCAGTTAAATATCTTCGTGCCAGCACTTCGTGCCCAGCTCCCCGCCTTTTGCAAGGCTGCGGTATGGACATAACGCAATGAAAAATAAAAAAGGCCGGTAATTACCGCACGCCGGGACGTCACAAAGCTCAGACTTAAAGTTCTCATCTAAGGTGAAGCACCACGGGGCGTCCTTCTGGTTCCCGGGGTTGCGGCAGTAGGAGTGGCCCCCGTTGAGCTCGGGGTACCTGATGGCGGTGAAGGTGTGAGTGTGGGGGTACTGCGAGTTCCAGGGCTGGCACTGCCGCCCCGACCGGGTCACGCTCACCGTCCCCCGGTAATCGACTCCCGTGCTGTTGTAGCATTTGTGGTCTGAAAAAAAAAAAAAAAAAAAAAAAAAAAAAATATACTGAAATAATAAAATAAAAATTAATAAAATTAAAATAAAATAATAAAATAAAACCACCGAAGCAACAGTTGGTGATGGCAGGGCAGATGGCCAACACGCCCCGGGAGCCCGTGCCGCCGGCATCCCCCCAGCCCCAGCGCAGCGCTGCTGGCCCGGGGCCGGGAAACCAAGTTTGGGAGCACGGGCTCCCAATTTGCTGCGGCTGTAAGGCAGGGCCTGCTTTGCATTCACATTCCTGGGAGGATTTAAAGCTTATGCTTCTGTAATGAAAACAGCTTATGCCAAGCGTTTTTAATATAAGATACACAAAAGAAGTAAAAACTACAGTGGGAACCTGAATTGCAGCCATTATTTTCATATGAAGGTGGAGAATTGGTGGGAGCCACGTTTTATATTTGACTATTCAGATGTAGAAGGGCTGTGAGCGGGGCTGCAGCCCAGCCTGATCAAAGAGCGAGCTCAGCCCATGCCTTAAATTAGGCTTTATTAGGCAGGGACAGCCACGGACCCGGCCCCTATAGATGTTCCTCCCTCCCTATACTGCACCCTGCATGTCAGGGCTGAAGCTTCCAACCATCCCCAGTGTTCAAATGCTTACGCTGTCGTGGTTTCCTACGTCATAGCAATTAGAAAAGAGCTGGGACCAATAAACGGCATTTAGCGTGAGCCCACAGGCAGCCGGAGAAATAACTGAAAATAATATTTCTGAGTTTCCACGTGCTCTGGAGTAGGGAGAAGCGCAGGAGAGGAGTAATTCAAGAGCACGGTGTCCGCGAGATCCCAAAGCCCATCACCACCCTCGGCTCGGATGCACAAGCCCTCACAGCCAACCTTTTCACTGTCACATTTTTTATACGGAGAAACAGGAGGTTTTCACTTACTTTTATTTATGGGATCTGCCATTGGGATGCCAATGCGGATACAATTGACAGCTTCGGGGCTATCTGGCTGGGGAAGGTCTTCGCAGTTGGGCAGCTTTAATCTCATCAGGATCATGGGATTAGACCTTGCAAAAATATACTCCGTCTGACACAGGACATTTTCCAGAATTTCACATTCGTCGCGGCACAAGTCTCGGGGCTTGGGAGCCGAGGAAGTCTCATCGCAGTAGGGGAAGGCGTAATGGCACAGCGAAGGAATAGCGAACTGGGAGCATTTATCCGACAAATGGCTGGAAGTGCCAATCATGGTGAAGGCAGCTGGAAAATACACAAAAGGATTTTACTCAACCCGGCGGGAATTTTATCCCTGCGCTCTCCCCTCCCCGGTATAACCCGCACTTCCCAAGGCCACTATTATTTTCAGATGTTCAGGTGACGAACGGGCCTCGCAGGGGTACAGTGCGCTAATTACATTAAAAGTTTTTAACGATGCTGATTTTGCTGACAGAGAAAACACATCTGGTTTTCACCACGGGATTAACGTAAAGTGTGCAACCACAACCCCAAACCTAATTATACCTTTTTTCCCCCCAAAATAATTTCTAACGGTTTGCAAAGTCATTTAATATTTGGATTTTTTTTTACCCAGCAGGGGAAAACCCAAGTCCCTGCAGGCTGCCGGATGACAGTACCAGCACCTTCATGGAAGGTGACAGCTTTGAGAATATTCCAAGTGACTTCTCAAACAAAACAAATGACATGAGATTATGAACTGTTGACCGTATAGAAACCATCGGCCTCTCCTGCGAGCAAGCCTCTCTCCCAATGCTGACAGCGTTTACAAATTGAAGGAAGAACACTCAAGGGGGAAGAGAAATTTGGGATATTCTGACAGCAAGAGAAATCCTGCGTACAGGCAAGACGATTTCTGGGTAGGACCTGGCTGAGATTAATGAACAGAAAAACCCAGAGAAGCATCGTGGGACTTATGAGGCCTCGGCTTGAATTCAGCCCCCCCAGCAGCACAGCATCTCTTACAAAACCAATGAAAAGTCATTCTTTACTAAATCTAAAGGGAAAACTTGACCTGCTGAATTATTTACGCATACATTATCTTATGCCGGAAGAGGTGCAGCCTCTTCCAGCACTTCTGTCTCTCCTGAACAGTCTCAACCACCTATTAATCAACTAAGCCTGGGGTCTCTCTTCACTTTTCAAATCTGCTTGGGAAAAAGCAGCTCAAAGTAGCTTGGCTTTGAGCTGTTCCCAGAAGCTGGGGATATACAACCCCTTTTCCTTGGAAAATCATATTTTAGTTTCCTTTGGGGGAGCTGGATCAGTAGAGACATGGTGGGCTGCTCAGACCATCACTCTTCAGAGGACCCCCTCCATGGACACCGCACGAGGCAGGAGTCCTGGGAGAGCTTTGTGGTGGGAAGCAGGAAAGGATAAAGAGGAAATAAAAACAGTATTGCAGTTTATAAAACTCTTGCAGCTTTTGGGGAAAAAGACAGCTTCCTGGGAAAGAAGCGGGCGCATTTTTTTACCCACCTGTAATCTGATTTTCTATTTCACCTTGCATATGCAAAGACTCCATGTAAATGGTTCGATTCCCAATAAATCGGGCGCAGGCGATCCCCCGGTAGGGCTGGCAGAACCCGTCCTCTTCATACTCGTCCCTGAAATCAATCATAAGCAAAAAAAAGGGTGAAACATTTCACACGCGACTTCGCAACAAAACGTCCCTCCAGGGAGCTGGCACTTGCATTATCCCAGGCCGAAGCGAGGGGCTCGCTGGGTTTGTCCTGCGCTGGGTGATTTGTTCTGGGTGGCGGGGGGTCACCCAGCACAGGATCCCCCCCATGTGCCCCTGGCCCCTCCATTAGGAGCCTGTGATAAGGAATTAAATGGTCTTTAGGCAGCGCAGGGGGCACAGCACGGGCTGTGCAGCACAGCACACCCCGGGGTGATTCTACCCCTAAAGGGTTCCCACACCGCTGCAGGTAGTTTTTAGTATCTCACCAATATAAGGATTATATCCCTATATTCGACAAGATCTCGAATATTTATTTATTTTTTTAAAACAAACTTCAGCTGCCTGGTAAAAACAGTTGGTGGCATTTCAGGTTAGACAGAAAACGCATCGTTATACGAAATTAATACCCAGCCTGGATTACAAGAGAAAAGATAAACTGCCTGATAAAAAGCATTTGTTTATTTAAAGCAGCCAACATGCTGTTTTCTCTTCTTGAACCAAACTTGTCCTTTGTATTGATAAACATAGCAGGAAGAGCCATGCCAGCAGAGACAGAATTTAAAGCCTATATAGAAAGTCAAACCACTCCCAGCACTGATACCCTTGAAATAGGAAATGTTTCTTCAATCTTCCCCGAGTGTGGTAACAGTTATTGCTAAAACAGAACCAAAGCTAAGACGGGAGTTAAATAGACAGATTTCTTTCATTAGGTGCTTTGTTTTATGCAATATAGGAGACATTTAATACATAAATCCAGATGTGAAATTATTTGCCAATATTCTTCAAACAAAGCTAAGAGAGGAAATTGCTAACCCTCCGAAGAGCAGAGCAGTCACTGCTTATTTTGAACAGATAACCAGCAGCCAAGCGCTGGCACACAGGAGATAGTTTTATGGAAGTTTTGAGGAGGGGTTTGCATACGTGAGCGCTGAAACATGCACCCAACTCCATGAATCAGCTCTTTTACTTGCTGGCTTTGAGAACCCACTTGGAGATATCTGGGACACATTTTTCTGGAAATCCAGACACCTCGGCTCTGCCTAAAGGGAGATGCTTAATGAAAATTTGCTGGTACCCACCCAAGACAGCTACGATATGGCTCTCAAATTAGGAAAAAAGATATTGGGATATCCCCGAGTACGATCACAGCTGGGGAGGGGACAGGTTACTTTCTTTGTGTGCTTTTTTTTTTTGGCAGAATTCATCCTCCCCCAGACACCCAAAGCCAAACAGTGGCATCAGACTATGCCTTAATAGGGGAAAAAAAAAAATCAGAGCTTTTTTAATCAACTCTGCCATTAAGTTTAACAAAAGACACTTTCATCCCCTCTCCTGAAGACCTTGGCTGTGAGAGCTTGGAAATGCAAATCCCATTTAGCCTCTTTGAAGTCACCCACCCATTGTGTGCATGGCTTAGAGCGAGCAGCCGGCCCGCAGCTGGGCTCCCCAGCGCCCTGTCACAGCGGCCAGGGCCAGCTAATGGGATTAGTGGGAAGAAGTGCCAGGATCGCCTTCCAGGACACCTCAAACATCTCCCGGCACTCCTCCGCTACCAGCTCCGGAGCGCCGCATTCACGCAGCGTTGTTTTCCAGTTCACGGGGAGAAGCTAGACGCCAGGGATTAACGGCGGTAATTTATGACTGTGAAGACAAGGGGGGTGGGAAAGAGGGATGGTCGAGATGGAAACCTCCTTCCAGAGACATCTCACATCAATTGAGAAATCAACGGGAAGGGCTCCAGGCTTCATTGGATGATGGTCCCAAGATGTTCCCGAGTACACTGAAAATTGGATTGCAAAAGCACAACCCTTAAACTGCCAATTAAACTCTTAATTAACTAGAGCGATAGTAGGCTCAGATGTCTCAGATAATGGATAGTATTCAGCCAAAAGATGTTCCGAGATGTAAACAGAGACACACAACCACATCCATGTGTTTCTACACAGAATCAGCTCTGGCGAAAATATTTTTATTCTGTTGGTTCTTGAAGAGAAGACAAAACAACTGAAACCTGAGCAGAAAACCCACAGTAGCTACCGCAGGCTCTGGAGGTCAATTCTCCATTTCCTAATCAATAGATCCCCCCATTGGGATAGGAAATATTGGTGAGAGCCTGGCCCAGGTTGCCCCGAGAAGCTGTGGCTGCCCCATCCCTGGAGGGGTTCAAGGCCAGGTTGGAG
>JAOXJK010000004.1:32361016-32373511 GCA_025774025.1 Xenus cinereus | reverse complement strand
TTCAAAGTGCCTTCCATACTCCCCCTTCCTTTAACCACCATAAAATAATAAGATACGTCCCTATGATGACGTAGGGTAGTTGTCCCTTTGTTCAAAGAAACACCAGTCTGCCCAGCAGGGGAAGAGAGATACAGGTTCCCATGAAAGTATTTTGGGGAACCAAAATCAGCTGGACCCACAGACCCACAGCCAGTTTACCCCAAGCACCAGGACCGATGCTCTAAGCTTTGCAGAAATGGCAGGATGATATTTTCTAACCCAGCTCCCAGGACTATTCCTTGAAGGAAGTGTTTCCCCGTGGAGTACATCTGTCATCCTGGAAACTTGAAAACTGAGCCTGACACAGACGGGGTTACTTTTCACAGAGTAAAAGCAGGTATTTCTCATGAGTGTACCTATTGCTTATCTGATACCAATGAGGAGTCCTAAAACGGCATCAAGACTATTCAACAACGTCACATTCTGAGGGCTGATGTGTTCGGAGGGTCTCACAGGGAGCAGAATCTAAATTATCTTCATATTTAAAGAAATTTGCAATCGAAATACCAGAAAAATTACATTTTAATCTCTGTAACAACTTAAATAAATTTGTTTTTCAGACAAGAAAATATAGCAGAGCTGTACAAAATGCTCTGTTCCCCTCTGCTGAAGAGTACTGCTGCCTTTAACCAGTATTCCTTCAAATGTTTTATGTCACTGTTTTATGACACTTACCTCTGTGATGTGGGATCACTCCTACCACAGGCGCTTCCACTACATTTTCATTCATTTCATAGCTACGAATTAGGTTGCCAACTTGTACGGGGAGAAGGCTACGCAGGAGCAGGCTATCCAGTACTCGAGATATTGTTGGCATGGAAAGAACAGCACACAGCGAGGAACAGATTTCGAGGCAATTTCTCTCCCGCATTCCACAACATGCCATTTCTCTTTGCGATTTCGCTTCACGCAGCGGGACATGACCCTCCGCTGCTCTCTGTGAGGCTCCTGCACTCGTTCCACCGGCACCAGATACGAACCAGGTTCAAGACAACATACACTGACCTTTTTTTTTTTTAAACTCTCATTTAGTATGAGCTCCAAGTTTATAATTTCTTTCTCACAAGCTCCTTCCTGATTCTCTTATTTCATAGATTAGATCTGGTTTGCTTCTACAGGAATGTAAATGTTCTCCATTCGGTAAAACAGAGATCCCTCTGCACATTTCTTTGGAGACGTTTCTCTCCAATGTTTAGCACAATGTGACCTCTTACTAAACAGAGTCCACAACCTCCCACTTCATGAAGTGTGATCAAATATCTTTTGTGGTTACACAATTATAAGGCACAATCATAAAGTCAACTATTAAAGAAGAAGTTGCACTTTATTTTCACCTTTTCACGTTCTTTGTACCTGTGCATGCCAATGGGCAGCGTACCCTGAAAATAAAATTAAAATCTTAGATAAAACCAATTTGATATGGTGCATATAGAAAACAGTGATTAGTTGTTCCGTGGATATATGGGATCTGCACACAGAGTAAGACAGGGCTATGTTACGATACTGCTGGTAGAAGAAAGGTGCTTAGCTCAGGTGGAGTGTAATACTCCAAAACTCCTAGTCTCTGAACTAACGCTCCTGACACCCATTTGTTCTTTTTCTTTGTGGTCCAGGTGATGCTGTGTAGACTTCGCCTCAGAGCTCAGCCCAACACTCATGGAATTAGAGGGACCATTTGTTGTTACCTCTCTGTAACTGGGTGAGGCTTTTACCTAGTTAAGTTGTGGGAAAAAAAACCCACCCCAAAACTCTGCCAGAGAGAAAAATGGCAAAAAGGTTCCCAAACCTATTTTGTTTTTAAAAAGTGAGGCCATCCTGAGTAGCCGAGACCATGAAATTCCAGCACAGCTCTCTGCCCTCTGTGCTCACACTGCTCTGCCGAGGGTTTCTGACCGCCAAGGATGTGTTGCTTACCCTTACAAATTTCGGTAACTCCGAACTAGGTGGAAGCAGACACAAAATAGATGTCTTCTCAGCTCATTGATTAAGTCTCCAAACTGCTAAAGAGCACAGCAATTCCCCACTTCCCACAGCACCACGAAGCTTTCCTCCCCAGATCACCACAATCACAAAAAAGAGTCTAAGTCTGAGCAAAAGAGTCTAAGTTCCAAAACAAACTCCGTTACTTCATGTCAGGTACCTTCAAAAGGGAAGACAAAAACACATTTTATGATGTTCCATTAGAGGGCATCCTAGCATGTCCTTTTGTGGTCAGATGCTTCCCCTAATTAATACCCTCTGCAATACCTTGTGAACCATATTCTGTAAGGACAGTCAGGAGCATTCACATCCCCAAACTTTTGCACCCCTTGCCATCATATAATAGTTTCATTTTAAGTTTTAGCTGGTACTGTATTTCTCTTCTAATGGTGCAGCTTCCCTCACCAGAAGAGGCAGGTTTTAGCACTGTTCTATGCATGTAAAATCTGAATAAACCGGACACACTATCACAAAATTAATTTCAAACTTCAGAAGAGCTGAAGATAACACTTGAAAACAATAGGAGACTATAAAAGGTGAGCAAGTTTGGTCACGTGTCTTGAAACTAGAGGGTAAGATAAATACACATTCTCAAAAGCTACTGAAGACAGAAGCTCCGCTGCCAAAATACAACCATGTGGCAACTGTTCAGACCCAGCAGGATACAGGGAGCTCTCATAAAAACAGTCTTCCCATCCAGGTGCTCAATCTTCAAAACCTCATTTTTAAGACAGTTTACTAATACAGCTACAGATTGATACAGATACCGCTTATGACCATCAGTCCCCTTAAAATCAGTAAGAAGCCCCCAGGTAGTAAAATCTACTTATAGTGATAAATATTTTCCAGATTGGGCCGTGACATGTATGAAAATCAGTTTCTGCTCATACCTGTATGTACACTGAAATCACTTCAAAGACTGAAGGCACTAGAGGATCTAAAGGTAATAATACCGGAAATTAAGAAGTCTAGTGTAAGAAATAGGAGTTGACATGATAACATGAAAATATATCTAAGAGACAGATAATTCCGTTACAATAAATTACCATACTATCTGACTTAAAGTGGAATGTAAAAGTGCTCCTGTCATGCAACATGAAAAATGAACTTCTGACTGCCGAAACGCAAGATTAATGAATCGACATAACAGACATGAAACAACTTACGATGATCCTGGACTTGCTGTTGGCGGGGGACCTGGAAAAGTGACAGAAGAAAAACAGCCTGATGAGTTATGGCGAGGTAGCGAGCAGGAAGCTTTCGAAAAACCTTTTAAAAGATAAAAGCAGCAGTCTGTCATGTTGCATGTGGTTTATGCAGTTTAAGAGACGAGTCGCAGTTCTTCAGTACCAAAGACAAGACTTGTATCCTGGAGCAATGATTTTCACCGTAGACGAGGACAATAACCAGGTGAGACACTCATCCTGCAATTCAACCGTGCTTACAGCAAGCCACGGGAGGCTTGTACCAAAGCATGTTGTAACTACAACTGGGAGAAAGCAGCATCATTTCCCCCTATCAATCTTCATAATTTATCAGGGAATTCTCCCTAGGCCTGATTTAGATGCATGGATCAAACGTGTCGTGGCCCCAGCGGGCTCTGGCCGGGAGGGTTTCGTTGTTACTGCCCTCCCTGCTTCTATTTGGGCAACTACTGGGGGGACTGGGCAGGATGGAGCGCAAGTTCAACTACTGGGAGAACTGAAACAGATTTCAGGGACGTTCATACGAATGAGTATTTGCTCCAGAAACTGAATTGTGAGATTAAATGTCGCTCCAGTCAGAAAAAAGAAAGATACTCACCGTTTTCTACAGGAGCACCTATAAAAGTATCATTGTTCAGATAAAAATCTCCTACATTTCAGATGCAGGCTAACGGACAACAACTGCCTTATAAGAGAACATCTAATGAGTAATTTCTTTTTAGAATTTAGAAAATTATGAAGATTTATGAAAAAAGACTATGAAACTCATCACACAGATGAAGTGGATCTGGAAGTGTTCAGGACCAGGCTGTAAGGGCCTTTGAGCAACCTGGTCTGGTGGGAGATGTCCCTGCACAGGACAGGATGTGGGACTGGATGGTCTTTAAGGTCCCTTCCAACCAAAACCATTCGGTGATTCTATGATTCATCATGTGTTACTTGTCCATTTCCTAAAAGGACTAACCAGAAGCCTGTGCAGAGATCTTCCATCTCAGTGAGTTATTTCCTTCTGAATGCGGAGGTGGAGGAGAAGACACGCAAAACCTGCTTCTTGGTTGGAATCCTCTCAGTTTGAAGATCAGCTTTGAAGCCAATTAATCTTAATATAATCTTTGACTTTGAAGAAAACGTGCTTATTTTAATAATAGGTGTGTGTATATATATGTGTATGTATATCTTACTAACATGCCCCCAAACTATACTGCTAACTGCAATTTCTCAAAGAAAAGAGGCCAAGAGAGGTCACACAGAGACCAAAGAGACAAAGGAGGTCACGTACCGAATTTCACAAAGAGCACACCAGTCGTAGAGACAGTCTTTCTGCCGTTAGTCGCCACGCACTGGAAGTAGCCCGTATCCGTAGTGTCCAGGTTCCTTATTCGCAGCCGAGACCCATAGCTTGTGGCACGGAAGGAGATCCTCCGTGGCTCTTGGACAACCGGAGCGTCGTTTTTCAGCCAACGGACCGTGGGAGGAGGATTGCCAGAGACTTTGCAGTGCAGCTCTGCCGTCTGGCCGAGGGTGGTGGTGATGTTATTCATAGGTTCGTCCAGTGTCAAGAAGTAGTCTGTTAGGTAAAAAGAAGAAAAAAGGGTGAATAAAGACCTCCAGCTCAAGAAATGTCATTTTAAAGAAAGCTCATGATTGTCTTTGAAAGGGAAACAAAGGAAGTGGCTATCAGGTTTAGTAGAAAATGAGAATACTTGTTAATTGATGTTTCAGGGCTGGCAATAGGTCCCACATAGTTTTGCATGGTAATAAAAAAAATAAAATTTTGGAATTTCCATTGCACTACAGTAATGCTGTATTTCTTGGAAACTTCTCTTCCTTCATGCACCCATGGATTCGCTCTGTTTTCTCAACATCATCCTATTTGGCTTTATTTAACCCAGAAAAAGGAGGTAACACTGCTGCTTTTTGTTCTTTTACTTTTCCTTTTTGCCCACCAATAAACATGAAAAATGTACCAGAAATCTGGCTGCTCATTTTGATGCCTCTGCCTATGCAGATCTGCTCTCACTCACTTTAGGACCCACAAAACACAGCAATATATGAAAGGAATCGCTCAGAAGTGAAGATCTCGGAGCCACTTTCAATCAACTCGCAGAGCAGGGCAGACAGGATGTTGCCAATGATTTTGTAAGCACTAACTGCACAGATGAAGGAATAAGGATCACATCTAGGAGATGAAGACTTTTTCTCTCACTCAGTGTTTCCCTTGCTGGGATTACTACATTTTATCTGAAACAGGTCTCATGATAGGTGCAAGCAGAAGATCAAGAATTCTTTTGTCAAGGTAGAGAATGTTAAATCAAAATTTTGCTAAATTAATCTCTTCTAATCCACTCATGAGTGCTGCCTTCTCCTGTCAAGTGCTATTTCATTCTGCACCTTTCAGGAAGAGGACTATTTCTAGTTAGCTGTATTCAATGTTTAATTAAATCCTTTAAAGGCAGAGAGCGAGATGGATTGGGTACGGGGAATGGAATATGTGGGCTTTCATCTCTGTCACAGGTTCAGACCTAACGATGGTCATTACTGGCCAAAACCCATTATCTTCTGCTGGCTGTCTCAGCAGGGCAGCCAAGGAATGAGGAATCCAGAGGCTGGACCCTGCTCCTGCCTCTCACGGCCAACCCAGGAGGTCAAGAAAAGCCTATCAAGGAGTAGACCTGCGCTGTGCTGCTCGTGCTCCACCGCTCTCAGCTACAGCTGCTGTTAACTCCAGCAATAAGCCTGCCTAAAAGTATGAAGAAAAAAAATCTCCAGCACGTATAAAACCAGCTTAGCTAACTAACTCGCCTAACTAATTCACTTCCCTAATTATTTACTTTAATCGTGTCTTCACTGGCTACTCCCTTCATTATGTTTCGTGTCTGTGGATATCCCTTTCCTTTGTGTTTAATCTGTTCAGCGTGTAAGCTCTTACCCTGGATTTGCACAGCACTTTATACAAGGCGTCCCTGTTCTCACTTGGTCCCGAGGAGCCCTAGGATAAACATTTAGCACAAAGAAACTGCCCGCACACATTTTTTTCTTCGCTGAATACCTAGTCTTTCAACGTGCAGGTATGAAACTGTGCGAAACACGACAGTTATCTACACCCCCGTGGATCTAATTAGTCAGGAAATCTGTGCATGGGGTAAAAAGGGCAGAGAACCTGGCCCTCGGCGAAGAGAGAGGAGAGGGTCCCATGGCTCGTCGGGGGTGTCAGAGCGGCCTCTCGGCTCTCCGGCATCGTTTCTGCACGCTTCGTTGCAAGACTAGAAACGTTTCTGACTCGCTATCTTAATAACCTCACCGGGAAGCCTAATCTAAGTCAGCACACGTATTCTTGGGTTCTCTCCACAATCTGGGTTTAATAAAATCACGCTAAGAGCATGGAACTGGATAACCGCATTTAATTATCCCACGTAACGTTTCTTTACCGCAGTCATTTATATAATTCCTGATAACGTTTCAGAGGCTGGCTGGGACATCTACACTATAACACAGTCAGAGAACAGAATGGCCTCGCTCCTGTGACAGTCTTGCTGACAAACAACACAGTAAACACAGTATTTTAAAGGTCCTACGGCATCCAGGAGGGGCGAATAAAGGACTAAGGATGTAGGGTAGATTTTCAAAGGCTGGAGAAGGATTTTTAAGTATCAGTAGCAACATTAAGGCAGGGAGAAAATACGGCTGTAATGCAAGAGCTATGGGTGCAACTTCCCTATGGGTAGAAACAGAAATAGCCTCTCAGCATCAGGAGCTGAGACTCTTCCCTAAGTGTTCTCCACCTTCCTCCAAAAACTACTACAGGGACACTAAACCAAAATGCATCTGTTAAATTCAGCATAGCTTAATCCATACATTTTACATCCAAATCATAAATCAGACCAAGCAGATCACCTGAGATGAGATTTAAGTAAGGCAAGTTTCAAGCAACTGGAAGCTTCATGAGGAGACCTTTCTCATAGAGAAAGCAGCTCTGTAATTACGAGTGAGCTGAAAGTCTAACAGAGCTTCCAAAAAACCTTGGACTGTTCCTGAGGCATACAAAATTACGAGCATTCCTTCCCTGGCACACACAAAAGTCATCCATTGCTGCCCTTGGCCAGCATGGAAAGGCCGAAGAGAAGCCAAATTTAGTTTTTGATACTTGTGTCTAACTCTCACCTACCAAAGCCCATCAAATCTCCAAAGCTACTGCCACCATCCTCTCCCTTTACTAACAACTACACAAAGTCCAGGTTTCTGTCCAGGTCACCCCCCGTCAGCCACTCTCTGGTGCCACCAGCATTAACATCTCCTCCTCCTGGGACCAAAGGCCAAGAAAAACTGGGATAAATCCTCATTTTGTGCTTTCAGCAGGAGGAAAACAGGGCTGGATGAAACGGGATGGACCCGCTGCTTGCACACACAATGAAGACACTGTATGGCACAGCCATGGTCTTAGAGCGTTCCACATTTTCTCTTACTTCATGTGACGGTCTCCCTGCCACCAAGGAGCTCCCCAGATGCCCAGAGCTGACTCCCTCTGACCCAAAGCATAATTTCTTAGAAACGCAATGGCTCTTGTGTATGAAGTTATTACTGCGCTTCTGAGAATTAACCAGTCTGGTGGCACTGGCCATTGGAAAGTCTGAGTTTTAATCCTGGCTCTGAATAGTCTAGGGTGAATCACTTCACTTGTGATTTTTAGAAGAGCCAAAGGGAAGTAGACACCCAAAGCCAATCAAAGCTCACATGGGATTTGTGCAACTAAGTCCTTTTAAAAACAGCCTTAAACCTTTTGGCTCAATCTCTCCAGCTATAAAGTGAGGATAATAATCCCTCTTACATCATGGGGAGGCTGTTATGTACATTAATGAGATAATGCTCGTAAAGCACTTTGAAGGTGAAAAGTGCTATGCTGGGGTAAGCGCCGTTATTATATTTTAAGTTAAGTCTCAGGGTTTCAAGAACAGAACAAAAGCCGGTCCATATTTGAGAGTAGCACTCTATAAAAGCAGTTTGGAAACGTTTTAATTTACAGAAGTATGGGAGAATAGCCTGAAAAAGGTCTAAATAAAATTTAGCCCACCTATAATTTAATAATAGTCAACCTGATTTTTTTTTAATTTGTAAAAACAATTTACTGCTGGGCCTAGACCCTGAATGCCAAGTTTCAGCCCACAGAGATTTTTTTTTTTAATGGCTGAGTTATAAACCCTTGAAAAATGCTGACAGCCCCTTTGCTATAGCAGCACTAGCGGGTGCCCTATAATGAACTTTTAAATGACTTGAGATAATATCTGGAAAGCCAAGCCTGAAATATATTTCTGGTTTTGAGCCGTTGCCAATGCAAACACAACACATCATAAGTCATCTTCGTGATTCTAAGCGCATAAATTGGAGACACTGCATATAAAATCCAAATATTAGGTATCCTTCATGGCCAAACTTTTTTGCTGGTTTGATGTTACAGAATAGCAACAGCTGTGCAAGGACGAAATGTAGTGAGTTGCGTGTCTCGAAAGAAGAAAAGTGTGTGTATTTCCACAGCTACGTCTTGACATTGTTAAATAGGAGCCTGCCCGGTCGTAATAAATCCTCAAGCATTCTACTACTTTTAAGTGGAACCCAGGTGGCTTTCAAAATAAAAGCTCGTCCTCTCTGGCCAAGGAATGTTAATCTCCTCTGTGACCACATGGTTACTCTATCTTAAATTACCAAAGACACATCTTAGAGCAGTAACACCCTCTTCGCTTGGAGGAGGATTTTGCTGGCCACAGCGAGACCCTTTCCCCCGGCCAAGCGCTGTGTGATCTGTGGTTCCGATTTCACTAGGTGTTTAAAGCACGAGGGGGATACAGGATTAGACCCAAAAATGTTCGTTTTATGAGAAGAATTGCTGTTTCATTTATCCTTTTCTTTCTGCCCTTCTGATCTTTCGGAATATTCAAAGAAAAGCTAAAATTAAAGTCTCCATTCAATCCATCGAGAGCCTGAAAACAGCTTTGATCCAGGTGCCACAGAGAGGCTGGTGGACCAAGTTACTTCCCATTCTAGACGTGTAACAACACACTTCTCTGGAAAGTACCATCTCCAAACCTTTTCTCAGGCAAACCTACAGCTGTGGGGACACTGCTTCCAGCTGATGGGTCGTAGAATAAATATAATTCTGGAGTTGAAAATTCAGCTCTGGGTTGCAGCAGGTAAAGCAACCACCTGAGCTGGTTGGAGTAAGGCAGTTGGGACACCAGTCTCACAGGCCGATCGTTGCATTTATCCTTCTGCACCAAGAGGTTTAGCAGCTCAATGGTTCTTTGTCACAGCGTACATTGGCAAAAAGAAATCCAAAAAGTGTCTCAATTGGTGCCTGCACGATGGTCAAGTGTAAAAATTGGTAACTTAGAGAGTTTATTTAAAGGGAAAGAGTGTGATAGGCACCTCAGACGGTCCAACCCAGGCCACCTGATTTAATATACTAGCCTGGAAAGAAGCATTTTCATTCATTCAGAGCTCTGGATTATCCACGTTAGTCCAGTCTGATGCCACACCTGGATGCACCCTGTACTCACGTGTATCGGCATCAGCTTTGAGCTCAGACGTTGGAAATTTTCTATATGGAAATGTTCCCTTTGGAGAAAGTCAACAACGCGGAGCCCACCCAGCCTGAAGACGCTGGAGGGGCCTTGCTGGTTGTTCCATATGTTCAATCAACTTGGGTTTTAAGCTATTCCAGTCCGGCTACAGAAGGAACCAGCAGGATTTCTGACTGAAGCGTGGCCATAGGCAGAGCACATACTTCTCAGTTGGAAAAAGGATTAACCATCGATTGCTTGATCTGCCTGTAACTCACAAAGGAGGACAACTCCCGGCAGGTCCAATCTGTGAGTCCGATCAACTGACCCTTGTTATTAAAAGGGGCAAAAGGAAGATTCCCGCCTGGAATTACACTTATTTTAAATGAATAAAAGTAGAGGAATGACAGTGGGAGGAAAGGGATACCGCACCCAGCCCAGGATTTAGCAACCCATATGAAGAATATCAGAGTTAAAGAAGTCCAGACAATCATGCGGAAATATTCAATGTCAACTGTCTCGGGACACAAGGAAATACTCTGCTGCCTTTGCTTGCCCGGCTTATTTTCAAAGGAGTTTCCTCAGCGCTGTGTATGTGCAAGACTCAATTTGGGATACAGGCTGCAGCTGTCTGTTGGGTTTTCTCTTCCCAGACACTATCTAGAGGGTTTAGTGCCACTCGAGGATAATTTACTGACCTGAAACAGGCTGACCGCTGCCCGAGGCTTTATGCCTCTTCAGATGTCCACACCTGACACCCGCTGTATTTGGGATTTTCAGAATTAATTGCTTCTTTCTGATAATTAGCAGATTAGAGATTGCCCTAGGCCACAGGGGAGGGCGGGTTTGTGGAGGGAAACCGGAGGAGCTCAAGACGCCTGTGGATTTCCAAAAAAATTCTCTGGGGCTGAGCACCTGAATCCCGTCGCTTTTGGGTAGGAACTGGACAATTCACTGCCCTTCCTGCCTATCCGAATTCTTAATATGCGTTTGAGAGTTCACATCTGCCTCCCCTTTTATGAGTCAACTTCCAGGTTTAAGGACACATGTCTTGGTGATAGCTTTGACGCTATAATCTGGCAAGGGGAAATGAAGCTTTTCTTTACTCAGGAACCAGTTTTATAGCACAAGTAGGAAGCCTCTAAACTTTATCACGAAAAAAGTGATTTGGAATAGGTAAACAAATGTCCACATCCAGCTATAAACCCAACTACTGAAAACCATCAAGGGATTTTGTTGTCACTTTAGAAGCTGCTCTGCAGTAAAAAGCCACGTACAAAAACTCAAGCTATTAAAGGCAGGGTGTATAGAAAGGTATGTGCCTTAAGATTAATGCTGTAGAGTCAAAGAAAAGCTGTTATTTTTGACATTTTGACATAGCATCACTTTAGGATCTGGTTCTTATTAGCCCTTTCTGTGCCTTTTAAAGGTCTTTTTTTTTTTTAAACCAAAAATGTCAGGAAATTTGGAACAGAAACTTACAATAAAACACGTCCCTTGACCCTCTGATCTATCAATCTTTCAAATAAACAAAGATAGCTGGATGAGCCAGGAAAAGGTTATTATATATAGTTACCTTATGCATAATGGTCAGATATTCACTGCACAAACTGAAGTTATATAAAAAATCCCAAGCAAGGGAAGCATTTTGTGGAATATTTTTGCCATGAAGGCCCAACATTACTGGGGGTGGTTTCTTTTCCAGGTTGTGTTCTGTGACCTTCGAATTTCACACCCTGTATTATTTATAAATGAGACATTCAAGAAACACAAATTCTCAAATAAAAACGTACACTCCGTCAGTGGAAAAGCAAACAAAAGGAACTAATGTACTGTGGCTAAAAAAATTTTCAAACAAAGTAGCAGTAATTTACTGCCTCACTACTAACAGGACCCCACAAATAGAATCAGAATCCTGAGCCCCATCAGGGAAGCTTGATTTACCGAATATCCCCCAGATAATAAAGAAAAATAAAAAGGTAAATTGTGCATAAATGTGAAAGCTGTAATTCTTCCCCTTTCACCACGTGTATCAAATTCACATCCAGTGATTTCAAAAGAAAATCTGGAAATCTCTAAAGAACTGGGGCCAAAGTTAGGAGGTCTCGATCCACCTGGTTTTCTCCACGTTTGGTTTTGTTTATGTTTTGTAAGATGTAGTTTGCCTAAGAGTCAAATTCTCACTGGGACATGGGAAAGATTTTCCCTAGAAGAACTCATGGCCAGGTCATTGCCCTGCCTGGAAAGACTTGCCAAGGTGACAGCTTTAACCTGGGTTCATCAGTAAGGATGGCAAGGCTTGCTTCTCCCCTTGGGATCCAAAGGGTCCATCAGAACATGTACCCACCAGGACGTCCTGCAGCCCCTTCTGTGCTCCGTGACCTCCAGCCCACCCTGCCAGGGGATGCTTGGCCCGCACAAGAACTTCAAGGAGTTAATGACACACGGTACCACGCACAGGGTAGTGACACAAGTACTGGAGCTCTCCCACCCCTTGTTTTGGCCATACATGGTTATTTTCTGCTCTGAACCCCCAGACCATCCCAGAGAAGGGACGCTTGCTGTAAGTGATCCTTGTACTGAAATCATAGAATGGTTAGAGTTGGAAGAGACCTTGAAGACCATCCCATTCCAGCCCCCTGACCTGGGCAGGGACACCTCCCACCACACCAGGTTGCTCCAAGCCCCCTCCAACCTGGCCTTGAACCCCTCCAGGGATG
>JAOXJK010000004.1:32334903-32350078 GCA_025774025.1 Xenus cinereus | reverse complement strand
CTCTGGGTGGACCTGCTTTGGCAGGGGGTTTGGACTAGATGATCTCCAGAGGTCCCTTCCAACCCCATGTGATTCTGCAACACAGCAATTTCCGTACATGATGATGTGTAAAAGATACGGTATATATAGTCTACAGCAAACGGTCCATGTTAAAAATATACTCCCACAAAGAGACTCAACCCTCCACGTTCGGGTGAAGCTGCTGCCCTTCGTACTGCCATTTTAAATATTTTGAAAGAGAAGAGCCTCCAAATTATACGCAATAAGAACTGCCAGAGAACAGACCATATCTTATAAATATCCAAAGGGTGGGCGTCAAGAGGTTGAGGCCAGACTCTTCTCAGTGGAGCCCAGTGACAGGACAAAGGGCAATGGGCACAAACTGGAACATGGGAAATTCCATCTCAACATGAGGAAAAACTTTACTGTGAGGGTTCCAGAGCCCTTGAACAGGCTGCCCAGAGAGGGCATGGGGTCTCCTTTTCTGGAGATATTCAAACCCCATCTCCAACCTGCTCTGGGTGACCCTGCTTTGGCAGGGGGCTGGACGAGATGATCTCCAAAGGCCCCTTTCAACCCCATACCATTCTGTGATTCCACGGTTAACTAAGAGCAGGATGAAATGCTGCATGATGGCATGTCTCCTTCAGATGTTTAACATTAACTACTTACCTTTGCTCCACCTGGTTACTCTATGGCTGATAAAGCAAATGCAAAGCTTGTTCTGCCAAGCCCTTGCATGGGCAGATCCAAGAGATATGAGTTTACCAGATGATTCCTGTAGAGTTCACAACTCCTGCCATCCCTGTGTCAGAAACCGCACTTTCTGCTGGCACAGGACCTGCTGGAGCTCCTTCCACACAGGGGCAGAGATGATACTGCACGACGCTAATAACTTTCAAATGGTTAATTTTGTTCACATTCTTAGAATGGAAAACTTTCAAGCATATCTGTCTGTGATTTATGTGTACTGTATCATTATTGATAGCCTGGGGTAGCTTAATAATTGGCATTAGATAGGGAAATTTTCAACACCAACGAACAATTCAAGCTCTGTGGATTTCAGATATATAATACATTAATTTTCAGCTTCAAAAGTGAGACGTGCAGCAGGATGATTTAATTTAGCGCAGGACTGGAAACTGTTAGGAACTTCATTTATACCACAGCCTATTCCATCTATCAGAGCACCTCATCGCTGCTACTGGCACTTTCATCAGCACGCAGGCAACGAGCAACCTCTCTGCCTGGGAGTCTTTCTAAATGCCTCCAGCTCCCGAGGGTTGGAGATAAATTGAAGGATAAATTGAAATTAGCCCATGTATGATGCCTCAACAAAAAGAATCACGGTTCCCTATTTGTGATTGCAGGGCAGGAAGCCAAGAGCTCTGCATGCACCTGACACCTCCTGCCTTACCTTCTCTTGCAGATCTGCTCTCGCCGATGGGGATACACTAGGGAAGCTTTTGGCTCAAAGGTGGGCAGTCACTGGGGGGCTTCCTCTACTTACCAGTAATACCCACCCCAAAAGGCCTACTGGGGAGATAAAAGCTTATTCTCAAACACACCGTTCTGGAATATCAATAGGCAATATCATCATAAAACTATGTGATTGCTACATACCGAATATCTGCAAACTCTTAAAATACCTTTAAATGTTTTGGTAGGAGTCTAATGATCTACACAAGTCAGGGTGGACTGCAATATTTTTAGTAACTTGCTCTTTGGCTAAGGCCATATCAGTTAAAAATTGTTTTCGTCCACGGGATCAGAGCCATCTCTTGAAGAAGAGGTTTTTAACAGGCCTTTTTTATATGCTAATACTTTACTCCTAAATTTCTAATTACTGAACTACAATTCCTTTTGATTGCAGCTATTAATTACAGATTATCATTAATGTTATATGGATTTAGAAGTCACTGTGGAATCTGGGTGCACTTTACGTTGCTCTAAATTGGGTCGTTAACAGTTCCACTTAAGAAGAGCAAAACACTGCACCCTGGAGCAACCCACAGCTTTAATGACAGGGAACGAAGAAAAGAAATGGCCAGTTGGCTGAACGCCAGCATTTCATTGCTCACAGTCGACTCTTTGTGCTTACGAACTGCAGAAATGTGGCTACGATGGGCGCTCCCGACGCACGTCCACCAGACGGGAACCTCAAGGCGCGGGAGCCTCGCGCAGAAAACGCTCTGCTCAGCCTTCCTGCAGGACCAGGCGTGATCCTGAGCTGCACAAACTCACCGGACATCTACTTTTTCCTAAGAATAATCATCTGTACTCCGCTCAATCTGAAGCACGAGGGATGTGGAAGCAAGCTACTGGAGGAACAGCCTCATTTTCTTGCCCATAAAGGCAGGTTTTATTGGGCATGGATATCAGAGAGCCTGGTTGATCTTCAGTGGTAACAACCCTGAAAGGCAGCACAGCTCAGCAGACCTACAAAGTCTAGGGAATTTGCATAATAAATGCAAATTTCCCTTCTCTCCAAACCCACCTGAGATAATACTGGATTTTTTTCCATGCCCTGAGCTACTCTCTTCTGAGCACCTCAGACTGGTGGAAAGACAGAGGAGAAAGTGGAAGTGGGGAACCAGACAAAGGAAATCAGTTGACTGCAACAGGAGGAAGCAAAAAATTAACAGTGGCAGCAAGAAATTACTGGGTGGCTAATCTGGGCTAAGGGGATGTGACAAGAAACAAGATGAGTCACAGAAAAACACCAAATATCAAGAGGGCAGAGAGATGGAGAAAGATGTCACTGTTAGGTGAATATGTTTGAACACCAGGAACGATGAGGAAGGGTCAAGGGAGGAATGGCAGGACGCAATGTTCTCTGTTAGGCGCTTTCTGGGGGCAACACTGTGGTAGGAACATCTGGGTTGCCTGAGATGAAGGTCTCCTTAACAACCCCCCAGAAAGGGTCCTGAGTCTGAAGAGTGCTGAGATCCCTCCAAGCAAACAGAAGAGGGTCTCTCGCAAAGCCAAGATGTCCTTGAGACTCTGAGTGCTCCACAGCCCACACTTACAATGGAAACTTGCTTTCCTAAAGGCATCAATGCCAAGCTCAAGCGTTTTGGGGGGGGTGCCTGCCCCTCTGCTGCCACAACACCCACACAGGTTCCCATTTATCTATCTCACAAGACAGCAGACCGAGCAGTGCCCATAAGTGCAGGGCTGGGAGGGACAGAAGCGTCTGCAGACGAAGGATGAAGTGCCTGGAGAGGGCTTTGCGTTGCACCTGCTCGCTTGTCCCTGGCTTCCATCAGTGCCACTGCACTAAATCCACCCGCAAAAAGCTTTAAAGGCGGCAAACCCAGCCAAGCACGGGGAGGGCAAACAAGAGATCATTGACCACCACCATAAATCCCAGCGCACCGTAACTCCTTGCACCTCAGCACTTGAGGGCCAGAAATGATTGAAATGGATAAGGCTACCAGCAATCTACAATTAGACCCTTATAACTTGTGAAGAAAATTACAGTCGAAGCCTGCCATGTGCAAATTCACGATTATTTTTTGAGCTCGATAATTATTTTTGTTGCAGTGAGGAAAAACGTACCCGTGTCAGCTCATGAATTAATGAACGGCCCCGAAACAATTACTTCTTAAATACACAGAAGTCTCCCTAGTGTAAACACGCTCCATTTTATACCATATCCTCTTGGTGCGAGGCATACATTGCAACATGACTTATTGGCTGCGTAGGATGAAACAGTAAATGCTGCCCATTTGACGGCTTCAGCCTCATGCCTCGGATTTTACATGGGTTGATGTTGATTAATGTACAAACTGCCAAATTTATAAAGAGGCTGAAACACAAGGATACACTGTGAAACGTATGCTAATAGAGCACAATTTATATAAGAAAAAAAAAAAGGGGGAATGTAAATATTTAACTGATGCCAGAGCTGGATGCTTTGGCCAAGTCGGGACTGAGCTACATTGATTGTTCAAGAGGAACTTACACCCTCTTCTAAACCCACACAAGCCTCATCTCAGACAGGCTTAAAGCCTGCATGTTTTAGAAGGCAGATTTAAAACTTAATTTCTTCTGCTCATATGCTGGTTTTTTTTCAAATTTTCCCTGGAGTCAAGCAGATGACACTTGTAAGTACTGATCAGCATGTGTGTGGAGAACCAGGCTTGGGTGGAAGCACCAGGATCCTCACCCAGATCCCTCCATCTCCAGCAAGTGCAGGCACAGCATCCTCCAGAGACTGAAACCAAACCAAGGCCCTCCAGCTAATTTGCATTCATTAGCAGCCTCAAGAGAGGACAAGGTCTCTCAGAGGTGAAGACCAAACTCCCTTTTCATGGCCCCAGGCTGGGTTTCAGACACAACGGTGACATGACACAGGCACGTCTGTCCTCATCCTGCTCTCATGGGACTCCAGATCAGGGCTGTCCACATGCTAACGAACAAAAGCAATTATATTGGCAATCAGTCTTCACAATCAATGCTTCAAATGTTTATTTTTAATCTTTTCATTGCTGGAATGAGTTAATTTACTGATTCAGCCACAGTTACAACTTATTTACTATAGGAAAGTCTGAATTCCAAGGTTCACCAGGATCTCCTGGATTCAGATAATCTCTAACATTAAGAAAAATTAAGTCCAAATTTAACAATAGGACCAAATTTGTTTACATTATTACTTTTGGGGTGATCTTCAAATTGTTTCATCGAGCGGCTTAAGCACCCTCTTGTACTAGAATCCCCACAATTTCAACAGATGGAGAATTACGCGAACGTCCAGGGGCTACTGAACACCCCATGATGGGCATGTGGACCTCAGCACCACGAGCTTCAGGCTGGCAGCTTAATAACAGCCATAGCTCTGATCAAGTCAGTCTCCCGAAACCTTAAATTCTGCAGGAATACACTTTCCCGAGCACAGCCAGGACTAAGAAAACAGCCGGTGCAAAAGAGCCACTTCTAAACAACACAACTAAGCCTTAGCAAGCCTTCATCTTAATTGCACCCAGAAGTACCGTAGTCTTCGTGACCCCGTAATGGCTTTGCCACAGAAAAAAACCACCCCACCAGAGTCTCTAAAAGTTAATAGCCTGTTCAATAGGAAATCAACAGGAGCAGGGCAAAGTTGGCTTGTTCCCTCTTAACTGCTTTTGCAGCCGCTGAAGCCTCATGGAAGGATAAACCACTGATGATTTTTTTATTAGCTCAACAAACAAGAAGCCAAGCATTTGATGTAATGCTACTGCAGATCTACAGAGATTATGTTTCAAAGTCGTGGCAACTGCCGTGCTTTAAGAAACTAGTTAAGCTTGGAAATGGATACGGGTTTTCTCCGAAAGGCAGGGCAATCCAAATAAACACGCTGAGCGCAGTACATCCAGATGAAGTTCCAGCGGACCAACCGCTTGCCTAGTAGCTGCGAACCACCCAGCTGCCTGCCCAAAGGTTGGTTTTTTTTTTTTTTTCATCGCTGCTCCTAATTCCTCCTTCTTCAGGCCAAAGGACTGCAGTAATATCAAGCCCAGCAGGTGATAAGCCCAAGTGTCTGCCAAAGTAAGCCTGAGCGTGTGCAGATTCTGCCGAGTTCAAATGAGCGCATACTTGTTACGGGGCTAAATTTGACTCGTGGGTTCATTAACATTAGTCAGCTCTGACAGCATCCAGACACACTCGGAATATTTTGCGCAGACTGTTTACGAGGAAAGGAAAACATGGTTTCCCCCTGAAAGCTGCGAAGCAAACAGGACACTGGGAAAACGAAACGGTAGAAGGTCCCGTAGCCTTCTCATTAGCTTTGTACCTAATATGTACAAACTGCTCCTCCCGGTTTTTTCCCCACTCATCTGTAACTAGTTCCCAAACCACTCCTTACGGTCGAGCCAAATTTTTCTGCTGTTTAATCTTTCAAGCCTCCTCAAGTTCATCCGCAGGTCCCCTCCTCACGACGGCAGGAGCTACGGCTTCTGTTTTCTCCCACTTCTCAGCTCTGAGCAGCTCGTACAGGGCTCCATCTCACCAAGGCAGGGTTCTGATGCTACCAAAGGGGCTTCTGAATGAATGATGGAGAGAGACCACGCACAACTGCACTTCTGGTCTCTCAAGGGGTGGCTGCAGTTTTGGGAGGAGGGTTCCTGCCTGAGAGACACGGAGCATTCATCATTGCACCAAGTCTAAACGCTCCATCAGCGACCAGAGAAAGATGTTGGAAATACTTATTTTATTATTCTGGCAGATTATCTTCTAATTTTCGTGATTCTAGCCAAATATCACAATCTACCACCTGCTTAGTTTAAATTAAGATGTTGAAGTAATCAAACTCCTTACCCTGTGGCTGTACAAGACTAAAAACTTTCCATTATTTAATACACGGATGCTCGAGGAATATTTGAACCTAATCCAGACCTTACTGAGATACCTGGAAAATGCAGCATCAATTAATGTTTTTAGATGCTGTCTCAGGTTTCTGCACGTCTTTAATCCCCCTGAAACACTGCACTGCTAAGTTGTGTATTTTCTTACCCCCTCTCCCAAATTAATTGACTTTGACAGTGGCTTTGCGTGCTGCTGTTAGTCATGCTGTTTACATAAGGCCAGGGATAACAGATTATAGCATTACAATAATCTTTTAAAAATTTAGCTCTTAAAGGCTCAGAAGGGGTGAAACAGGAGTAAGAGAAGAGATTTTCTGGTGGGTTACCTGATTTGATAACGACATTATATTTGGTGATCTCAGCCCAGCTCCCAGCAGCCAAACACCCCTGTCACAGAAAGCACGACTAGACGTAGTAACCTAACCCTCTTGGCAACGCCGAGAGCCAAAGGACTGAATTTTTCTCTCCCGGTGAGTGATTTCTCATCTCAGTAATCCTCTGGGATACTAACAACTCAGCCTGGAGGGACCGGGAACTTCAGGTTAGTCCTAAGCCTGTGAATGGGGAAAAATCTTACCATTCTCATAGGAGTCCAAATTGAAAACGTTCTCAATTTATCACAAAGGCAGGATAAAACTGACCTGCAATAGGAGGCACTGTCATAAAAAGACGTGAACAGACCAGAACTGGATTCAGCAGAGAGGTATATCCTGGGTAAAGCAACGGAATGACTTCTGCTGCACTCAGGGCCATCGAGATGGCACCCACCAACGTCCCATCTCCCAGTGCAAACACGCACAAACCATGAGTATCAATCATGCAAAAAGTATCTTTTTTCACCCCATTTCTCAGCAAATCATGTCCTGTTTGAAATGCCTGGGCTCGGTATGCCGAAGGCGGGAATTCTCTGAAGATGTGGTTCTCTTCAAACCACAGAGCAAATCAAGCCCTGTCATTTTGGTTTCCTTGCATTACTGGCTTAAAGCTCTGAAACCATTTAATACATATACATACATATGTGCACAAACACACACACGTGTGTGCACTCAGCTAAGGAGGTACAGATTTTGGATTCCAAAATAACACATGCAGTGTCACATCACAGAGAGCAGATCCCAAACCTCTCACCCATGATGAGTTTCACAGCAGAAATCACAGCACAGTGTTCACCGAGAGGCATTTCTTGTGGCCATCGACATAATTTTGTTCTGCCTGCACTAATAAAGTGCATTTCAATTATGTGACCGATGCAGACAAACAGCGTGGACACGTTTGCTAATCAAAGCTTTGTTGCTGCTCCTTCAAGCTAAAATTGATTGAAAACAAGGAGCTACTGATACAGATTGTGCCACCAAATTTTAACCACTTCTGCCTGAGTGCTTTAACAACACGAGTAGCCTGGGGTTTCAGTAACCTGCACTGTCGTGTCCAAAGCAACAAATGCAATTTTTATCTCCATTGATAGGGAGAACCTCTATTAAACCCCTTCCAGGACGGAAGCAGTTATTAAACTGCTGCATCTGTGTGCAGCTTTTTACTAATGTAAAGCAAAAGCACAAGGATAGAAATGAGGATTGATTTATCTTGCAGTAGGGCACGTGAAATCAGGAGGCTAATCTAGAAATAAGTGATGTTGGGTGACAGAGCTCATCTCCATGCAAGCCTAATGGAGAGCGAGGATGAGCAAAGCTAGTCTTCTGTGATACCTGAACATTACACCTCCCAGCTTTGCCTTACAAGAAAGAAACCAAACTTCTTTGGACATTTCACTGGGTTTAAACACAAAACAAACTCACTTAACAAATGGAATCGGAGACGAGCCTGATAGCCTTATCTCCTGCACACTTTCTGTTGGCCCAAAGATAGACTCTTGCTCCCCAGGGATGAGAGGAGATGGAGGTGGTGAACGGGACGAGGCACCTGTGCATTTTCCAGCCTTGCAGCTGACTCTTGCAAAAGGTCTCCCTTTACACCTGGAGACCTTCAAGTTTGCCAGGAGAAAAGGAAAGCTGTATAATCATTGCATTTAGACACTGCGCGGCACACACCCCTTGGCACCTTAAAGAGACTGACGGCTTCTCAGAACCAAAAAGCTGATTTATTTTTCTGGCAAACCTCCAGACATCAGCACAGCTGACCTTTTGGGTTCAGGGACACCTCAGCTCTGCATGTATTGCTGGGAGCTCTTCTGCTGCAGGCTCCTGTTCATACCCATATGTTGCTTCCCATTTCTAAGAGGGTTCCCACTGTGGTCGAGGGAGTTCTGACTAACAAGGATAAATAAAAGATTGCCCAAAGCTTTCAGGATTTGGCTTATAGTGCCATTATGCTTGACGTTGTGCCAGGCAAGGAGAACTTGATCTCTGCTCCAAGTGGATAAACACTGCACTGCGGACATGGGAGTCTTGAAGATCTCAGCATGTATTTATGTAAAGGAGACCAGGTGGGTTTAACTTTTCAAATAAATAAACACAAAAATACTTCATAATACTTGGAAGTCAGCAGAGAACAGTGCGGTGGAAACGTCCCAGCGGTACCAAGTGTCACTGATGAAGGGAAGGAGCCAGGCTAGACAGGGGTCACCGAGGGAAGCAGGACACTCCCCTACACTGAGCACTTAAATGCAGAGCAAAACCAACATACGGGATTAGAAAAGAGAAATTTTACCATGTCCATGCAAAGGGACATATTTGATTTGAGTAGGAACTTTTCCTTGACAATTACCTCTTAACAGCTAATTAATATCTGTATGTCACTCACCCGTACTGCAGCCCCATCAAAAGGGCTGTCTAGTGATACTGAGATCAAACACAGAAATCGAGGAATATGCTGAAAATTTAACTGTTAAAATTATGACTCGATGAGGCTACTGACTTTATTCTATGAACTAAGAGTCAAAAAGAGAAAACCCAGGGGAAACCAATGTGGTTTTTCAAGAGGCACTTGGTCTTACTTGTGCTTCCATTGAAGCCGACGGCAAAGCTGCTATTGAATTAGGAAATGCTGAGCACTTTTGAAAGCTGCACAAGTGGATGAAAAGTGCCTTACAAAGCTATTAGCTCACAACTCCTCTACAAGTTACAAGCAATGAAAATAAAGAAAGTTAAGTAAAAGCAAAGGAAGAGGTAGAGATGTTTGAAAGCCCTTCTAAACCCTCACGCGCTGAGTGCCTGCATCAGATAAGGAGCCAACATTCTCTTGCAACCCCTTTCATCTGCACACCGTCTACTGCAGGCCACTTCATCTTGGCCTCAGCTTTAATTAAATTTAATGTTTATTTGCACATGGAGGTATATCATAATTCAGGAGAGGGGAAAAAACCCTGCTCTGCAGCCACCAGAGTCACCTTAATGGAACATAAATAGTTGGGACTTTTGCAGATGTAAAATAAGTGGAGGACTGATTGAGCTGGAATAGTTATCTGGGCTTGTGGCCCCTTGACTTAGACTGGTGTGGAGTTTTCTTGCACATAAAAAACCTCCTGGACTAAATGGGGTTAGCACATGAACATGGCATTCTCTGTCCCTTAAACTCCAACTGACCGAGAAGACACAACTTAGATTTCACGCAGAGCCACGTTACTAGAAATCAGCAGCAGACGCCGATCCAGAGCACTCCCGCCGTGGCAAGCACAAGCCAAAGTGGCTTGTTCAGGGCGGCGTGAAATCCAATGCCACCGCGTCTGCCGGCGGCACCTTGATAAACTGCAGGACCCTACAGATTACACACTCTTACGAGCAGCTCAGACACGCTGAACATTTTACCTAACTCAAACACCGAGGAGAAGAATTGCATAACTCAGAGATTTGCTTTGGCACCGGGCGAGGACACTGTGGCACCGTTTGTGTGTACTCAGCAATTTTAGAATCCAAGGATTTCTCCCCGTTGCATGCTTGGAGATCTAATAAGAGCACTCTGCGCCGTTTCTGGCTGGTTAGAAAGCAGACAAATGAGAAAAATGAAGACTTTTGTTTTTACTGGGCTGTCAGTTAACATTTAGCAGGGTGGCTCAAGTTCCCTTTTAAAGGGTGCTGTGCTCCGTCCTGGCTATTATGTGAAAAATGACACAAGGTGCTGTTATTTAAGCAGTAAGTCAGCCCCTAATGACCTTTTATACACAAACATTTGTATTCTTCAAAAGGTGAACATGGAAGGACAGGAATGAAGGAAATCTCCCTTTAGACAACTGAACTAGCTTTCCAGTGGCTAGTGTACACACAGCACCACTGGAGCTCCCCACTACTTGATTAGCAGCCCAAAAACATTTATCCACTTAAAGATTTTGCTTTCATTACCTCGGTTTTAGGGAACCATGATTCAAAGTGCTGTTCTTTGCAAGCATGGATGGTTTAGGCTGGCTTTAAGGCATACGGTGGTCGGACCAGAAGGATATCCATCGTTATACCTGGACTAATGGAGGCACAGGGTTTGATCCAAAAGGGAGGGGAAATGGTGCTTTACTTCACCTCTGAGTGACTCCTTCTTCTCAGCTCTGAGAGGAGAAATATATGGCATTACTGGGG
Source organism: Xenus cinereus (assembly GCA_025774025.1). Classification (NCBI taxonomy): domain Eukaryota; kingdom Metazoa; phylum Chordata; class Aves; order Charadriiformes; family Scolopacidae; genus Xenus; species Xenus cinereus. The sequence goes on along the minus strand of JAOXJK010000004.1, from coordinate 32,339,205 downwards.
AAAGAGAAGTGAAAATATGGCATCCTTTGCTGCCCAGAGAAGACAAAAGAAGGATGGGTTCAAGGAAGTAATTTAAACCATAGGGAGTTGTTGTACAAGAGCAATTATGAAGACTATTTCCTCGTGCTCATCTTCACCCTAAAATAACATGGTCCTTAAGTAAAACCAGACACTGGACCGAAGGTTTTTAGTCTCTTCTCCATGTAGGACTGGAGCAGAGACAGCTGGTGGGACAGAGAGGGGACATCTGCAACGAACCATGCACTACACTGCATGGGCAGTTTTTGAAACTGCAGTTTCTGCCTAGACATTGGCAGTTTTTTGTTAAAAAAGGTCGGGGGGGGGAAAAGGAGAGAAAGAAAATCCTTGAAAAATAATCTTCCACATAAACTGAGCAGCCTGTGGAGAAAGGACCAGCACACTGTTTGGAGGGAACCAGCAGAGATGTAGCTTGAGAAGGATCATTTCTTTAACAGTATTTGACCCCTGCACCTTGGTTCTCTCTGCTTATCATTGTCTCTCTGGCTTTGAAAAGGTCATAAAACGGCAAATACCACCAGCGAGAAAAGATTAAATAAAAATGGTACCTAGGAGAAAACAGAGATGAATTGCAATTTCATCAAGTGTACCTGCCCAGCTCCACATGACTATTGTCATCTTGGAGGTAACATGAATCTGGTTTCTTCATCTGCCCAAGCACTTCTTACACAAAGAAAACTTCCTATCTGTGGCCACCACTTTTAGGTTAACAAGTCAAAAAAGATGTCTAGATATAAAACATCCAAGCAAAACGTATAAAGGCAGTTTCATAGAGTACAGAATCACAGAATTTACATACACGAGTGGAAATGTGAGGAGAAACAAAGCTCAGCCCCCACTTGCAAACTGGACCATTGCTTCACGGATGGTGAGCTCACATAAAAATAGCTCCGGTACTTGTACGTTAAACTGGGATCCAAGGCTACATCTCCAAACACGCTTCTGAAGGACTCAGACGGAAGCTGCAGTTGCAGGAAAATGTCTAAAAACACCTGTAGCACTTTGACAATCTGATTATACAAACAAGCTCTTAGGAATCTGTACTTTAAACCCTGGGTAAAACAACTAGCATTTCCGTCTTGCTTTCCTATTGCATGTTTCTATAAGTTCAGAAACATGGTGAGTGATACAAAGAATAAGCAGAAAACTGGTAATTGCACGTAAGTCATATAAAGAGAGGGGGAAAAAAACCACCAGTAAAAACAGGTCCAAAAAGGCCGAGTGATAATCGCAAATCTAAACAAAGACGATTTAGTTGAAGAGGAGAAGGGAAAAAACAAACCTCTAACCCAGATCACACATCTTTTGGGCCAACTGCCTGCTCTTTAAGCTTAATTGGTACTGACTGCTGAAAGCCCTGCCTAGTCCACGTACCGAGTCCACTACAGAGCTCTCTGGCACCCTCATTTCACAGCAAAGATGATTTATAACTTTGCTTTGCAATATCGCACCCTTGGAGCGCCGGGTATTTTGAAAAGCCTTCATAATGAGCTTATTTTGGGGTGAAATTCTCATCGTGCCACTTGGCAAAAGTTTAAACTGAAAATCTTTAAAGGTATTCAACTTTTAAAAGATTGACTACGAACATAATAGCAAATACGTTTGCTATCAGGAGCCAAAGACCTTTTTTTTCAGGCTGGAGAGAGTAAGTAGTCTGTTGTTTCTTACATCTGGGAACAGTAGTAATCTATTCCTTAAGCCTGAGCAATCAAATTACTCTAATTTTCTGTTGTCTTGGCTTGAATAAATATTTTCAAGACAAGTTATGTTAAAAATATGCACAGGCCGACTGCACAGTTAAATGTGCTTAACATCTGTGCTGCAGTTCAGTGTGGCGAGTTGGGAAGGTATCCCAATGGAAAGGGACTTGAAAAAAAAAAATCACTGGGTTTCCATTTGAATTAATAACCTATTAAAGAATAACTATTTAAAAAAAAAATAAAAAAAGAGAGGAGAATTTAAATTAAAAATACAGAAATAGGGGGGAAATTAAGAAAAAAAAAAGAGAAATAATAAAAGGGAGGCTGGAATTCCAGCTTGCACAGGAATAAATCTCAAAGGGAAGGGAGGCTGCAAGAAACACAACCTTGCGCCGTTCCTCAGGATTCAGAGCTGCCCTGGCCAGGCTGAGTGGGAAACTGGGGAAAAAAGCAAAGAAAGTGAGAAAAATATTAGGGGTTTTCTGCCTCTAGAATCCCCTAACAGCCCTTGCAAGTCTTGCGCAGGAAGAAGCGATTTGGATTGTGGTTATTCACTAGTTTGTTAGAAAAAAATGGAAAAATGGCCCCTCTCATTTCACTATCATGTATTGAAAACTTCTGACGTGTTGAGTGAAAAAACCAGAGGCAATGAGTATAATTATTTCTGGCAAAATGCACGGGGAAACGTTCCACTTCTACACGTGGATTCCCTAATAATCTAACGGGTGATGAAGGAAAAGCACGGTTTGTGTTGTTGGAAACCCACACTAATAAAATCAAACACATTCTGCAAAACTTCTGTCTCATGAGTCTTCCAACCTACAAACACAGTGGATGCGGGTAAAACTGTAAAATTTTGGATCACAGTCCCATGTCCTTCTTATTTTTTTCCCTTATGCATCAGTGACAGGGGCTGACGAGCACTTACACTATAACGGCACTCACAGTTTTAAAAACCCCATCTAAAAGAGAAGTTATTTTATTATTAACAAGGTACCACTTATATTCCAGCCCAACGTAAGGAAGAAAATGAAGGTGCTTAATTCTTTTTCACGAAAGCAGTTTTTCCTTTCCCTTGCCTTTTCCCCCCAAGCACCGCAATAGTAGGATACGAAGCGTAGGTCTGGTACAAAGGTCTTTTTCAAATAACTGTCATTTTTCATTTTAGGAAATAAACATTTGCTATTGTTTTCCCTGAAGGGGCAATGTTTGCTGTAGTGGGAAGCTCTGGGTACAAATGAAGATGTGCACATCTATAGACATTTATTCCAGATGTTCAGTTCAAGAGAAAAAAAAAATTACTGTTTTTCCTTCTCCCTAAAATCTCCAAACTGATTTCAAATTACCACATTTTGAAAGCAAACATCCTCTTTTGCTCTCCAAATCAGAAATTCGCACTCCCATCAGAATTTCAGGCTCCTTCCTACAAATGCAAAGGCGGTGGGTTTGCTTTCAGGGGAAACTGCCTTCTGTACGAGCCAGGCATTTAAGCAAAATATCAGAAAATCCAAAATATGAGGAAATGCTGCGGCAGCGATGCTTCTCATCCGTCCCTTTGGTGCGGGATCCCGGTGCCTGAAAGCCCGGCTGAGCCCAGCAAAAGTAGGGGACGGGATGGGAAAAATCCAAGAGCTGTGCGGCTTCCCCTCCCCTTTGAAGAGAGAATTATGTCTGTTGAGATAGAGCGTAATTGATGTTGAAAATGCACGCGTACTAATAAATTAATATCACAGCAAACTCGAATTACAGGATTTATGGGAATGCAATATAGTCCGTTTGGTAAACAGATCTGAAGTACAGACGATTTGGGAGGATAAGAAATACAGAAGCTTGGTTCGCTTCCAACTCTGGAGATTAATGTCAATATTTAAGAAAGCACCAATTCGCCTGCATAGGAAAAGGGGGGGGTGAAAATTCAGCCATCTGAAACAAAACATGGGATTGCCCCAGTGCTAGAGGATTACTCAAATATTGTAAAACTTCACCCTGCTTCTTTGTCTGTCTTTGAGTCCATCAGATATCACAAAACTGCCCCTTCCAGCACTGTTTTTTGGGAAAAGCATGACATTGGAAGTGCTGGAGAAGCCAGTTCTTATTTTTTGGACAAAGGACAATTCTGTGTCAAAGCTGCTCGGCTCTACCACAGAGCGTCCGCACTCCTGCATGCCCAGAGCTCCTAACTCAGCTTGATGGCTACGAGCCAGGGTTGGGTGACCACTTAAAATGCTTCATGCTGCAGAGAAATGCCATTCTTCCTCAAATGCTATTTAGGGCTGGAGCCCTTCTGCTGGGAGGACAGGCTGAGAGAGTTGGGGGGGTTCAGCCTGGAGAAGAGAAGGCTCCGGGGAGACCTTCCAGTCCCTCAAGGGGCTCCAGGAAAGCTGGGGAGGGACTCGGATCAGGGAGGGGAGCCCTAGGAGGAGAAGGAAGGGTTTGACACTGAAAGAGGGGAGATGGAGCTGAGATGTGGGGAAGAACTTCTTTGCTCTTTGCTGTGAGCCTGGCCCAGGTTGCCCAGAGAAGCTGTGGCTGCCCCATCCCTGGAGGGGTTCAAGGCCAGGTT
>JAOXJK010000004.1:32322483-32334811 GCA_025774025.1 Xenus cinereus | reverse complement strand
GGAGGGGTTCAAGGCCAGGTTGGAGGGGGCTTGGAGCAACCTGGTGTGGTGGGAAATGAGGTGTGAGGTTTTTTCCAGAGGAACAGCAGCCCTTGCATAATTTTGTGTATTCACTGAAGTACAAACCAGAGCCAGGTGAAGAGGAAGGTCTTCCACCATCCTTTCCCTTCTCCAGCAGGAAGACACTCACCACAAAGAACCTGCCCGGGGCCTTTTACCAGTCACCACAGTCCCTTTTTATGCTCTCTCTCCCCAAAAACAGACTCTCTGGACCACTCAGATCAAGACAATACATTTTACTATGGAAGAAGCAACTCGGAATAGTTTAAACATACCCGTCTTTGTAATTCCTTAGAAATACTCTGAGAGGTCAAAGGTTTAAAGCCAGTCCTCTGAAAAGAGTCCCATATTGCTGAACTTTTAAAGGAACCTGAACAGGAATGTTAATTACTCAGAGTCGCGCATGACATACACTCAACGTGCCAAGCGCCTGTTAAAACTTCAACAAAAAAGCCTCAAATCCATTTTTCCTGAACGTGTCTCAGAGCCCAGTTCATCAGAGTGCTTAAGCACATGAGCAACTTTAATAAGACTTAAGCATGTGCTTAAATACTTGACTGTAAGATGAGCTCATGGTCCATATCATAAAGGGACTTGCACCAGAAAAAAACCAGTGCAAAACGCCAAGGATATGGTGTGATCCTGAGTCCCCGAGCTCTAAAGAAGAGTTATTGTGAATTACTGTCTGCCTGTATCTGTTTTATGAACATCTCACAGTATATTTGTTATGAAAATGTACCGTGCTAATTGAAAACGTTAATAGACAGTCCTTTTCCCTATCTGATAAAAAACGTACTGCTCATCCATCAACAAGAACTGTTGGTGAGAAGAGGCAAAATTCCGCATCAAGGCTTTGAAAGCACATTGTAATCTGATCCAAGTCATTACTTACAAAGGATGGCAAAAGGCATGATTTATTTTGAGTATCATTAAACTCTAACATACTGGAATAGAGCACTAATATTTTCTGGTTTTACCCACACACTAGATTTTTATTAAGCCCATGTGTGAATGCATGAGCGTTGTTCCTCAGTACTCATGGACCGTCTCAATTTGTAACCATCTGCAGTGACACAAATGCTGAATGCATTTCTTCCAAAATTTTTCATATTTATAAATTTGGGTTATTTCTAGGTTCTTGTTTATGTAAAAAAATAGCGATTATAGAAGAACTTAAGACAATTTGTCCAAAAAAGTTCCAATTTAAATCCCTTTTCCATTAATAATGCAAATACCGAGCCCTCTTTTGGAGAAAGAAACCATGTATACCTAAAGAAGGTTTCCACCATGTAACTAATATATCACCACCTTGAAAAGGCTCAAAGTTTCCCCAAGGTGTATCAGTAAAAGCAGACAAATAGTTATTTTCCCAAAAGATGGCCTGAAATTTGCACTGCAGTAAATCCCAAAAGCCAGTGCAGTCGTGCTTATCCTCCTTTTCAAGTGAAGCCAACGCTGAAACTTGGAAGACCTTTTGCTAGACAGTCCTTGCCATCTGCTTCCCTCCCCTGGCTTTGAACGTAGGGATTATCAGGATGTGTCCAGTGAATTAATGACATGACGGCACAAGCAAAAACAGTGTCTCCAGTTGAAAAATAACTTGCAAAAATTAAAGGGAAACGGCGACATAAGGTGAAAACCTTGGTATGTGCTGTACTTGACGGGAGGCTGGGAATCAGACTACCCACTTAATTTCCAACTTTTTGGTTGTAAATGCTGCTGGTGGGATGTTGGTTCCCCTATGAACACCAGGTGAAGTTGGAAACCTGGGATTTCCTCCAAGGTGCCCCAGTAGTAGCCCCATCCAGGAGCACAGAGCAAGACAGCACAGAGGCAGAAACCCTTTTTTCAACTAGAAAGAGGCCCCCGATGAAAACACTGCTCTTAAAGTAGGAAAATGTGGGAGGAGGTTGATGTTGGGCCCCTCACCATATTGCTTTGGTTCACCTTTGGTAGGTGGAAATCGCCCACCTCAGGGACACGGCGTATCACTTGTTACGGACACCAGGACTGCATCCACGTGGACAAAAGGCATATTTAGATTCCTGCTCCCATGAGCTGACGACCACACAGGATTACAAGAAAATTTGTCAGGCACTAGTATCTCGTTGCTTTGGCCTCACTTCCCAACCGCTCCAGCTCCCCCACGTTATTGCCACCCAGTAAATACTCCACGGGTCTTCTGTGATACCTACTCCCCTTCAGATCCCCAAATTACATCCCACAGCACTCCCTCTCTCTCCCTTCTGGGCTTACTTCTGACACTTCCACTCCAAGTGAACATGGAAACCCTCAGATTTTCGCTCTATTCCTTATTGGATCCCCTATATCTTAAAGCTCTTATTCTCAGACACAAAGCAGCAAGAATCAAGTAGAGGACATTTTACAGGTTTCCTCCAGGTAGGTTTCTAAAGAACTTGGCTGTCTACGCCAAGCAAATGACTTGGCTGAACAATAATTACCACTATAAATGCCACAAATTAAATGGTAACTGAAGAGGAAAGATGCGCTGATTACTTATCTCCATTTATTTCACTATTCCTGCAATTTTCTGTTACTTTTCCCTTTCATATCACTTCATCAGGCTGTTCATATTCACGGGCTCATCAATTTTCTGATACATTTCCATCAGTTATATTTCTGCTACCCCAGCAAACAGTCAGTGAAGTACTTTGAATTGCATCACTCTCCAATTTATAATTAGAAATATTTTAATTGCTCTCTCCCATGGAAAGGAAGATAACTTATCTTTCTGAAAAATAAACAAATCCAAATGGAAAGAATTCATTCATAATTAAATCATTCTCTCCAGAAAACCTACAAGCAAGACTGACGATTCATGGAAGAGATAAGAAGATTAGAAATATAATTTTAAAATTGTCTTAAGGGTGAAAGTTTACACCCACATCAGTTAAATGATATCTCTATCAGTTACAGGGAACGAGTTTAGCTCAGTCCCAGGAAAAAAAAAATAAATAGCAAAATAAAACTATAAAAATAAAATGAATAAGCTGCATCTTTCAAAATTGTAGTATGTTCTAAAGTGCAGAAGAGCTTAAGAAGGGAGAAATATTTGCAGACATTTAAAAGGTTTTAAAGTGGAGTTTAAATATTGTACAAATAGCTTCATGTAGAATTTTTTAAAGCTTTAATACAAAGCTTTGGTTGTATTAAAATAAAATATTCCAGAGTGACAAGATGAAGGCAATCTGAAAACACCCGTGAATGAAAGAAACATGGGGTATAGACTGGAATCTGCCCGAGAGCCTCTCACAAACTGGGATGCCTCAGCCAGTTTTAATAAAGAGCTGATTTTGGCTTTCATCAAAAACTTGAAACACCCCCAAGCCATACCCAACATTGAAGAAATTTGGTTAAATGCTCTTTGCTCTTCTTTCCCATATCTATCAGCACAACTTGATTTCAGGCAATAATCTTCGGGATGGAAAATCAAATCTCAAAAAAATTTCAAAGACGCCTGTTCTCATGGTATTCCAGCCTTGCTGGAAACAGGAATTACTGTCCTCCAGCAGACGAAAGAGAGCCTAATCCCGAAAGATTCACAGTCCAAATTCCAGCCCAAAAGCATTTGATATGCTTGGATAGGCTTCCCATAAGCAGTTGAACTTTGTGTGCTGGCGTGAACTCCCTCTCGGAATCTTTTGAAGTTTGCCCTACCAGATTATTGATGTGCATCAAGGCTGCAGCAGAGGAAGGCCAGCCAGCTGCTCACAGTGCCGTCATTATCTCTGAAATAGCTCACATATTTTCCTAAAATCGAGTGAGCGAGCATCTCCAGAACTGAAAGGGCATTAACAGCCCAATATGCCAAGAGAAGCGGAGGAAGCCCAGCATCTCCCAGCAAAGGGCAGTGTCTGGCATTACCATGCCCCATCTCCCCCATCGCTCTGCTCCCGACACTGGTACCTAATTAAATTAAACACGGAAACCCTGCTTCAGAGGAACTGAACTGAGCGCTGGATCCAATCTGACACGAGGCAACAATAAACCAAGGCTTCTCAGCCATCGGCCCTTGAGTGCGACGAATGATTTGGGTAAGACACAAAATGAGCTGCAACTGCTCACCTGGCACATCCGAGCATCCTTCCCTTCCTTCCTCAAGTTTACTAAAGCACAAGAGACCCACCATTCAAGAGGCAACTCACCCATAAAAACGCATGAGGAATCTTCTCCTTTTCTCTGCTGTCAAAAAGCAGTATCAGAAAAAGATGCACATAATTATAAGAACGCAAACACATGGACATGCACTACTGGTGTATGCATTGGCACTGGGACAGGCTGCCCAGAGAAGCTGTGGCTGCTCCATCCCTGGGGGGCTTCAAGGCCAGGTTGGACGGGGCTTTGAGCAACCTGGTCTGGTGGGAGGTGTCCACCACGGGTCCACCATGGGTTGGAACTTAATGATCTTTAAGGTCCCTTCCAACCCAAACCATTCTATGATTGACTTGCTCAGAAATGTCACATTTTTCTTGTTGTGAAATCTACTGTGCGATACGTTTATGGACACAGCCCTTTCACCAAGGGACAGATATTTAAAGGAGTGTGACACGGTTTTAAACATTTACCACTTATCACACTGCAATATTATTGGAGCAATAATAAGCCAGTTGGTCCTTCTCCACCTCTGCCCTTCACTCTTTGTCTGATCTCTTTTGGAAAGTTTTTAATGCACCTTGGTGAATACTGTGATTTCAGTAAGGCTGGTATATGAATTACATTTTATTAAACGTCATGGTAAAGTGCTCAGGCACTGATGCACAGCCTATTAGTAGCTTTAAGATTTCAGTGTTTTGGTGGGAATGCTTCAAAACTGAAGCATGTTTTCTTTGGCAAAAGCACCACCATTAGATGCAGTTTCTCCTGACATTTTAAGAATTGTTTTATGACTGTTTCCATGGAGGTCAAAAAGGAAATTACTGTTCCAGGAATGCTTAGATAGCATCCACGGCAACACAAAAGCCCAAGTTCTATAGCTGCCTTCTGGCCAGTCTGATGGTGTGATGATTAACAAGTTGTGCTGCCGCGGAGGGCCCTGAGCTGGGAATGCTGCTGGGAATACCGCTTCCTCCCCCGAATGGTGGGCTCCAGCGACCGATCCAGCATCTTCCAGGTCATACATTTTTTTCCTGCCCGCCCAATTATCAACTTTTCTTCCTATACATTTCATCAGTCACAATGATTATTTGTATTGTTTCCCTACCAACTGCCAGACATCAGAGAGATCAAACGTTGAAGCCCCCTCCCTTTTGGGGTTTTATTTTTTTAAAGAAAGTGACTCTGCTTAAGACTTCCATGAGAATGGCTATTGTAAATTTATTAGCTTCACTTGCTACGAGGAAGCTGTTAAAGGCATCAGGAAGCAGCCAGATAACCAAGGCCATAAAATACTTTAGAAATTAATGAATGAAAGATGGGCTGAAGCCACAAAGTGTGGGTCTGGTTCTGGTTTTTGAACTTGCACAGAGTTCACAGATGCTCACAGGCAGGACTTTTATTCCAGAGAGTAAAGCATCGGTGCTCAGGTTTAGAGCAGAATCAAACTTTTTCCAAAGCTCAGAGTTATCCCAAATCCTTGGGTTTTGTTCTGATACATTGCTAAAATGATTCCGAAATCCTATGAGCTGGAAAACTGATACAGCTGGCTTTTGTCAAGCATTTCCTGAGACAAGGCTCGAGAAGATATCACCGCTGCTGCTACCATCAGTTACTGTGTGCTCCAGAGACCACGTTGATAAAGACGAAGATTCATCCCTGCTTAAAAGAATTCATGATGTGAACAGGTAACACAGAGGAAGAGGAAGGGATGGAGGTAATATTGCCCCAAGCCAACGTGTACTGTACTGCATTGGTCTGCTGACCCGTGCTCTCCAACAGACCAGAGAGAAGTTGATCTTCCTCAGTTGTCCTCCTCAAAATCAAAGAGAATTTGAAGTCCTACCCAAGTTCTGCGGAAATCAGGGATTTCTCTACTGATTTAAATAGATTCACTGAAATGGAAATTCATACTATGCATGCTGGTGCCTCTATCAACATCTTTTGTTTGGGTAGGGAGAATTCAAAGTCTTAATAATGTCTCTATCCCTGTTTTGTCACTCAAAAAGAGAAATACCCTGGAGAAATGGATGCTGAGGCCTGAGACACACACACCCACACAGCCTTACACAACCTGTTGGATACATCACACCTTGCATATGTTATCATATACTGAAGGTACCTTCTCTCCTTAAAAATGAAAATTTCCTTTTTAGAATATAAACCTTATTTCTATCTTTCCTTTCTACACCATCCCTTTAGACATTGGCATTAGCGCAACAAGACCAGTAGCAGCTGCTGAGCCTCACTATTCAATTTTTTTTCTTGTACAGTTCCTCTGTCTCTAAATTATCCTTGCTAACGGGAAAAGTAGCCACTCCTGAGTCTTCTGCTTTCTTTACAGCATTAACAGTGGTATGGATAGACAGGGTCAGGGACCACCCACAAGACAAAATGGCAACTAAGACCGCTGCTTACATGGAAAAAATAATGTTAGAAAACTATTTGATGTATTTTTAGCCTCTTTTAATGCACTTTAGCAGCTGGAAACAAGGTGGGAAGCCAGGACTGTGGGCCAAGATCCAAAAGCCATTGAAGGCAGAGGAGCTTTTCCATGGACTTTGAATCAGGATCGCTCTGGCCGGGCTGCCTCCGCCACACAGCTCAGAGCTACCCCCTTAAACTGGTTCCTGGGATTACATTCATGGTTTCCTTCACACTTCATACACGAGCTCTGACGAATCGCACGCAACAAACATTCTAGGAAATGGAAGATTTATGAGGGGGGAAAAACCTCCGCATACAAAATAAAAAAACTCATCCCTGAGAAACGTGCGTAGCTGAGGATAGAGATGAGAAGAATTCTTCTCACGCTTTTTAGCGCTTAGGGCTGTGACGTTATTTACAGCATCTATTTTAACGGAAATTGTAGCAGAGAGGGAAAAAGATGCCTTAGCTACAACTTTAGATGATAGGTTAGGCTCTGAAAGCACTATCTGCAGCTTCTCTGAATAAAAGTAAATACCAGTGGCCAATCTGACTTTCCATACTCTTTAAGCATAATTAGCGATAAAAGACTCTTCATTTTAAATACCCTCATCTTTGGGATACAAACGTGTCAAAGAATTATAAAGCTAAATAATTAAGAACTATGATTGAATTAAAAATCACATTTTTAATTAAGCTTGTGGATTGGGCTGCAAAATTAGAGTGTCATTTTGCTCTGCCTGTTCTGCCTATCTGCCGCTTATGGCAATACAAGGAACGTAGCTCATAAAGTAGATTATGGGCTTTCTTCAATTATTCAGATTTTTTTAATGGCCATATTGACACAAGGCATTCTTAAGAATTCCACTATCTTAATATCAGGTCATTATTCTGAGCGCTTCTCAGATCTGGAGTAACTGCACAGCCAAAGAACAGCCCCAGCGTTAACCCAAGCAATTGTGCAAAACTTCCAGAAAAAGTGGTATCATCATTTTTTTTAAAAGTCAAAAATCACTAAAATTAGTGAGGTCATTCATTTCCACCCTAAAAGAGATTTCCAGGCTGCCCACAATGGTGATACGATAATTCATATTTAGGGAAAAAAAATTCTCCTTAACTAAGAAGAATGCTTACTTTTCCATCTGAGAAAGTTTGCTGTGAGACCTGAATCAAGTGGTCAAATGTTTTAGCAAAAGTTGTTACAAGAAACCACTGCATTTAGCTAATTCCATAATGTAGCAGAAGCTATTCTAGCACTCGAACAATTAGCTTTTTGGCAGCACATACTCTGGAAATAACTGCATAACTGTCCACTCTCCTGACAACTTTCTTCCTGGATTTTTTCTTTAAATCCCATGAATGAAGGATTACCAGGATTTATGTAGCAATTTAATACCTTCAGGAAAGAAAAAGCACACGGTACAGGAAGAGAAACAACAGGAATAGAATGGATCTATCATAATTTAAGTTAAACTCGCAAATAAATTCATCCTGACATTGACTGATAAATATCTAGACTACTTGAACTTGTTTCCTGGATTGTGAAAACTATCCTGCAGCTGCTTCCTCTGACGGCTCCAACTTGCTGGGTTTTAGGGAGCACGGCTCCGCTGCGGAGGGAGCTGGGTCAACGAGAAGGACAAGTCACAGCAGAATTGGTAACAATTCAGCCCTTTCGCACCGAGCGTCAGTTTGGTTTGGTTTTTCGAGAAGTCCATCGGAAATGCCACTTGTCTCTCAGGCTGTTCAAACCACCTGCCCAAATCAAAGAACCACGGAACCATCTAAGTTGGAAGGGATCTTCAAGATCATCGAGTCCAACCATTAACCTAGGACTGCCAAACCACCACTAAACCATGTCCCTAAGATAATCAGGTCTGGATATTTTTTAAAACTCTTTTTAAAAATGCATTTATATTACTTTTAAAATAAATGCTTAGTCTTCAAATATATTGTTGAGTCAACCCAAACTGGAAAAATTAAGAAGTTTCACACTGAGACTTCAGGATTGGATCCATATAGTGTTATTTCCCCACAAAGTGTCCCAGACAGCAAATATTCCTTTATCACCTGATTTAAATTCCCCGTTTATTCAGAGTAACTGGTCCCTGAGTGCACCACAACACACGTCCAAACGAGGTGGTCACCTTCCCATTCTCCTCCCTGCCCACCACAAACATCTCAGTACGTTACGATCCACCTCCACCACCGCTGCTCTCGCCTCCCGACGCCTTATCAAAACGGGGATGGGGTTAAGCAGCTTGAATTTTCATCGCATTCTCTGCCGGCAAGAATTAGAAAACCTCCGTGACCCAGAGCGAGGGAGACTGAAGGGAACAGAAGGGTCAGTGTGACCGGCAGCAGCCTCAGCGCCCCTGCAGCCCCACTGATAACAAGGCTTTTTTTGTCAGCATCTCAGCAGAGGAAAGCTTTAGGGAAGGATTTCTGAAGCGGCGTAATGAAACAGCTTTGCAGATACTGACGGGGAGCTCCTTCCACGCATGAGGGGAGAGGTACGAGAAAACACAAAGTCATTTGTTTGAACGATTAATGAGTAGATGATGAAGGCTGAGCCAGCAAAAGGCAGGGGCTCCCCTCCTCAGCCCGAGGAAATATGATAGAGAACAGAACAGGCTGGGATGGACTTTGAAAATGAAGGGAAGCAGCTTGTGTTCGACAAGGCAGAGGAAGAAGAGGCCATTGAAAGCACCCGGAGAAAATGGAGCTAGGCAGAAAGACAGACTGAAGAATTTATCTTTACTATACTGCAGCATACGAGCCCTCTTTAACCCCCTTTGGGCTGGCTCTTTATCGGGTGAACATTCCCCTATGTGCATAAGGGCTTTAAAATTAAATTCCTGTGTGTTAATATAAATGGGTGGATAAAGGAGAGAAACCCTCCCTGTCCTGACGGAGGGGAAGCAGAACTGTGAGCTCAGCCCTTACAACCACCACAGTCTACAAGGCAAAGAGCGTTTTTTAAATGCTCCAGATGTGAAAAGGTCTTTCATGGCAGTGAACCCCATAAGGCATAAATCCACGGGAAACTAGGTTTCTCCAGTTCATGTGCTCATACTCGGTTCCATTTCACTTTGCTCATGCTGCACAATTCCTGGGGGAAGGGAATAGTTAAATCCGAGCAGAGACTGCAAGGGAAGAGCCGTTTGCTCTGGCGATTCCCACCGGCTGCACGGCTCCAGCTGAAACCCAGCAAGAGCTGGGGGATGCTGCCTCTGATAGCACCGGTGGCCTTATCACAATACCTGCTGCCACACAAGGCCGCTTCCCGGACAGAGGGGACACCGCAGGGTCTCGGCCATTTCAGTTTTCACAGAGCTTGCCTCTTCTTCCAAAATTGTCACGTGACAATTCTTCTCTTCATCTCTTTATAGACTTTTTAAGTGTAATAGATGCTTATACGCTTGTCCCGTCTAACAGCGAAGAGAGGAACGATGGCAAATGTGCCTCTGAATGTCATCTTTGCACAGAAATTATAAATATAATGATCAAACGCTTTGATCAAAGCAAACAGAAGAACCACTGGATGCAGATTTAGTGATGGATGTTTGATTCATTTCCCTACAATGGAGACGCTGTTCTACAAAAGCTGGGGGAGGAAGGGAGCACGCGTCCTGCTTTCTTACTGTGGCTTTTGGAGGAGGCATGGCGTAGGTGAGGAGTTTTGGTTTCCCAGAGGGGCACAGAGAAAGGGTTCAACCAGCCTTTGATCTGTGGGTCAGGAGGCTCTCCAGCCCCCGACACACCACATGGGTTTAGATGCTCCACAGTTTGACTCCCAGCGTCTTTGATGATTGTTTTTTGCTGCCTAAAGGGCTCATCTGCTTTTGAATGGTGATTCTCAGGCTGAAGCCACTCTACCTTCAGATGACAGTGTGTGTTTTTTAACCTAAAAACAACAAATCACTGGAGCAGGCATTGTGTAGATTCTTTCCTCTTCACTGTTGGAAAGTAAGAGGTTAAATCCCTTTCCATTTCAACAAAAACATATTTTAACTAAATCCAACACTCTTTTATTTAACTTAAAAAAAGAATCGGGCATGCTGTGCTCTAATAAATTTTTCCTTGGCACTCTCCCTTCTCTTTCAATCTTAGAGGTGGGGGAAGAGAGAGAAAGAGAGACAGAGAGAGAGATTAACTATTTGGGCTAGGCTGACTGCCCTTTAAATTGTCAAAAAGCTTGAAAGATATACGAGCTTGCTGTACTGACAGTACCAGTAATGTAGGTCAGACCCTCAGGGTCTCCAAGGCTTTCAGATCAGCCTATCTGTAGATACTAGACACAGGATGTCAGCGTCTCATTTAACAGCTTATAAAACGTCCCAAAATTGCAACACGGTCAGGCCTGGCCAGAAGAATGGTTTATATTTTGTTTAATCAACAATTGCTAAGTCAACCTGGCAACACGCATGGAGTTAAATCATGTTGAGCCTTCCATAGACCGTTCCCAGTCTCTAGCTTTCCCCTCTGTGTTGGGAAATCACATTAGCATTTTCATCTACTCTCGTCTCTCACCTCGGCGATATTATTCCCTCTTGCACTCTCTGAAAAGTTTATTTCACGTTACTGCCGCTGACCCAAGCGACAGGGTTCCCACCATTCACTTTCATAGTTAATCCTGGAGGCTAAAAAAATCCTGCAATAAGGACTTCATTCCTGACGCTTGCTCTGTATTTTCCATTTCTCAGTTTCACCCATCATTCCCTTGGACTGCGTTAAAACAGTTCCTCTCTTTTCTTGCTTTTTTCCCTTTACTATCCAATACCGCCCACTTCAAGGGAGTCAGCGTTTCCCACAGAGCTATTTGCCATTCTAAACTTGGGAGGGGAGAATGTGGCATCTGAAACGACATTGTGTGGTAACTATTAGCAAAGGCTAAATCGGAATAATTACAAATGTACTTTGAGATAATACATTCCTTCCCTCTCTCCGAGCCCTTGCTCTTTAGGCAAGCTGCGTGTACTTGAGGCTGAGTGATAGGTGTTGATTTTGGGTTTATACTTTCTCCATTCAAATAAGATTCTCAGGGATTTTCTGAAGTCTCTTAAGTGATTTTAAGGAAAAAGAGGAAAAGATGTTTTCTGTAGCCAGTTTCAGGACATTTTACATACAGTTTATATGCGTGACTTTTAGGCATTTCTAAAGGCCTTAGAGAGACTACAGTATAATCTCCTTCTTCCTTCCCTCCTTGGTAACTTAGTCTGGGAATTTTTGTGCCCTCCTGTGTGACAGACCCTTGTGGTCACCACCTACCTGCTAATACGACTCCCAAATCAACACCTGAAACCTTACCAAAGGGATGCATCTTAACGCCCTCTTCCTTCGCCATGTGATTCAGGAGGAGGAAGAAGATTAAACTGGTTGGAATCCAAAACTCTCCAGCCCAAGTGGCTGAAGTTCAAGCAGCCAGAATAAATTTTTCCTACAGGACCGCCCTCTCACCCTAGCAGAGAAGAGACCCCATCGCAACGTTTCCTGGAGAAGCAAACACAAAAGGATACGCTGAACTCATCTTGTCCTAACTTAGGAATTCAGAGAGTTAACGACAACCCGCTGGGGCAATATAAGCCCTCGTTCCTGGTTTCTCAAATAGCGCATCGCAGCGGCCCAGAATACAAAAAGATCATTCACCTACACATTTCTCAACAGAGTCTAATCTGGTGGGACTGCGGAGCGGCACATGCTTGCTGAGAGAATTTCAATGGAGGGG
>JAOXJK010000004.1:32289165-32314868 GCA_025774025.1 Xenus cinereus | reverse complement strand
AAAGGAGGCTGCAGGGAGACCTTCTCGTTCTCTACAACTCCCTGAAAGGAGGGTGTAGCCAGGGGGGGGGTTGGTCTCTTCTCCCAAGGAACAGGCAATGGGACAAGAGGAAACGGCCTCCAGTTGCACCAGGGGAGGTTTAGGATGGATATTAGGAACAATTTCTTCACTGAAAGGGTTATCAAGCCTTGGAAGAAGCTGCCTAGGGAAGTGGTGGAGTCGCCATCCCTGGAGGTATTTAAAAGCCAGGCAGGCGTGGTGCTGAGGGACACGGGTTAGTGGTGGACTTGGCAGTGTTGGGTTGATGGTTGGACTCAACAATCTTAAAAGTCCCTTCCAGGCTAGATGATTCAGTGATTCTATAAGTTCCTAGGCAAAGACACTGCTCACAACAAACAGATTTTTGATGTGTGTTCTTGCAAAAAAGCGTTATTTGCATCCCACATATCTCTTCCAGAAGTCCTGGTTTTTGAGATGAAAATATGCCCAAAAATACATTTTAGTGAGCAATGTTGCTCTGGCAACATATCAGAACATCAGCTTCCAGAGAGCTCCAGGGCTAAGATCCCACCTGGCTTTCAACAGGAGCAGCTGGCCAAAAACTTCTCTGTGCCCAGTTCTTCTGGGGGAAGGGAAAGGGATCCATCTACCTCCCTCCCCTCCAAACATCTTTCTCTGGCATGGGCCTCCGCCAGGTTGGCTGTCACACCACATCATGTCATGGGGGTGATGACACTACAGGACTGAAACAGCCCAGAGCTGCTGATGTTGGACAGATTGCGTTTGACACCCAAGGGAAGAAGGTTCCAGCCCATGTGTTTTGCTATCCCCAACCTTTTGTGTTTAATTACTGGAACACCAGATCAGCAGAATGCCGCGAGCAGGTTACGGAGTCATTATTCCCCGAATCAGCAGCCTGGGCAGGGAGATCTCCTTTCACAATCAGCACACTACGAGCTGAGACATCACACTTAAATATCAGCAAGAAAACAAGAGGCCAAATCCCACCTCCCTGGAAGTCGAGGCTACAGCTGGACCCCTCATTCCACCTTCTCAAGGTCCAGAAGACCATCCTAAGGAAAACACGTTATATATGCACCAAAAAGTACAACTCCCTGCCTCTAACTTACAAGCGACAGACAAGCAGAAATACAATGTATATAATAAGCTCTATTCTACCCAAGAGCATGACACAAGTCAGTTGTTTTAACTCAGAAATATCTCCTAGTACTACACTGATTTTTTAAGAAGATGGAACTTGCAGCCAGACTACAAAGCTATATGACTTATTTAAAACAATAATCTAAAACAAATCAATCTTTCTCATAACTTTAATTTTTTTTAAAATTTTCAAGAAGGAAACACGCTCATTTAAATGATCCTATTTTGTTAAAAAAAAAAAAAAAAAGCCTGAATTATCCCTCCGTAAGTGCAGGGATTTATCCAACACTTTCTTTTCCCTCGTACTGTTCTGTTGTGGTTTTGCCAGGCTCCCTTTTTCCGTACATCTTTCAGCACCAGGAGGAGTTTCCTGGGCAGGTGTAAGCCACAGCCCAGCCTCCTGGGGACTCTCAGGACTGGGGTTTTGGCTGTAGAACACGACTCCGTGTACTTTCCCCCTGTAAAGAGCGTCCGCTGGGTTTCATCAGAGAAAAAAGGGGGAAGAAAGAAGGGAGGAAGGAATGGGAATTTCATACTATTCATGGTGACAATTGCTCTGACACATGTGGCTATAAAAACTGACTCCCCCGAGTTCACGCTGTCTCTCGTCCCATCCCCACAGGCAAACGCCCTGCCTGAGCTGCAGCCCCAGCCCCACGTTTAGGAGGCCAATTAGATGATTTTTCCCCTCCAGCAAAACTTATTTCACGCTTGGCGTGCCATACCTCGGCCCCACCTATGCCATTGTTCATGGCGAAAAACGCCTTTCTAAAGTTAACAAACTTCAAATGCTTTTCATTGGCAAAGTTTGGATACATCTGCATAATTCTCCAACTACTGAGTCATCTACCAAAATAAAAAAAAAAGTCACCTTTACTTTTATTCTGACCTCAGAGATTCAACGGAGAGGCAGCTTTTGCCACCTGGGAAAAAGAATGCGAAGCTGGAGGAAAGATAAGAAGTCAGCTGGGGAAAATAAAACTAGTTTAACTGTAAAAAAAAAAAAAAAACAAAAAAGACATTTTGAAAAAGCTGAAGTAAGGTTTTATTCCCAGGCAATATGACGTTCCCAGGCAGGGGAGACAGATCAGGTAGAAAACACTCAGGGAGTTCCCCGTTTCGGTCTGTGGGTGTGAACCCCTTTCTCACCCGTTGAGATTTGGCCAGGATAGGAGCATCCATCACGTTTCCACCAAAGGAGAGCCCCACCATGTACTTTTTACTCTCCACATAATTCAGGCATAGAGGTGACCACACCATCGTTGGTCCTCCTTTGTTAGTAGAGAGAAAAATCAATTCCTTTGCTGCCTTTTAGACCTTTGTATATGAAACTAAAACTAATACTGATCTACTATTGGTCTTGGGCTTGCTTTTGGCTTCCAGGATCCCCTAACCTGGTGCACGTGTTCGACTCGAGTAACATTGTCCTTGGACCTGTGACAAGTTTTGGTCGAGGAGAAGAGGGGCAGGGGAGAGGGGGGAAAGAAAAGATATTTTACTGTCTTATGAGATTTATGAGATTAAATTTGTGCCAGCTTCAAGTATGGTCCGTGTGAAGGGTCAGGAAGAGTTCACAGACATCTTTATTTTTATATATATATATAAAAAAAACTGAATGAACTTCAAAAATTTACCATGATTTCTGCACATCCTAGGAGTCAAAAAGAGCTCCTGGCAATACCTGTATCAGCCTGATAAAAAGTTATGCCACAATTCCCCATGGTTTCTGCATTTCATTAAGTGTGTAAAACCTGCACAGCTTGTTAACAAAGTCTTTTTTAGAAAAAGATAGGCGCTGTAACAATGGGTGTTATTTTGTAGATCAGCTCCAGTAACCAATGTGTTTCCTAAGAATGAAAACTTGGTTGAAAGAAATGTATTCTTAATTTTTAGGATTCTTCAAAACTAAGATTAAACATAAAATCTAGAATAAACACTAGAAACATTAACCTCAAGGAAATAATGACTGCACATAAAAGCTAAAAACCTTTCAAAGGAAAAGCAGCAGTAGTCATCTATAAAAGAAAAATACTACACTTGTCTCTGAATTTTTCACTTCATTATTTAAAAAAAAAAATAACCAACTCTAATCTCTTTGGCTATGTGAACAAATGCTACAGAAATGAGAAATGACTGAGAAATAATATACTGTGTGTTACCATGCACATTTTTAAAGCAATAAAACGTATCTTCCCACAGCATCTGTGCATTAGATTTACCGTGAGTGTTATCCAAAACAAAAATAAGCAAAACTATATAGATTAAAATGCGGTGTTTCTTCGACACACATTTGGATTGCATATTCAAGTTAGTAATAACAGATTGCCTTCGTACAGATATAGTGATTTTATTTCTGCCTGCAAAGAAAGTCATTTGGTGGGGCATATGAAATTAGGGGGGGAAAGCAGTTTAGGGGCAAGCAGTTTAGGGGCCACCACATGAATTTCTAAAGCTTTTGTCACCCAAAACGAGCCCCGTACCTCTCTGATGTAATCACAAGACCAGACAAGTTTAGCTGGTACCAGCATGAGAAATTATTTTTTCACAGACAAAAGGTTTTTTTAAAAAATCTACAAAAGCAAAGCTGGGGAGGAGGGAATTTTTGGGGGAGTCTAGACAGGACTCCAAACAAACTTCAAAGAGTGACCCAGTCCCAGCACAGCTCATCAAGGGACCAGATGGGCTGCAAGGGGGGAAAAAGCTCTCGGAAACCCTCTCAGACATCCTGGCTACCGCTTGGAGATGAAGCCCCGAGACAGACTAGATAATATCCTGCTACTTAAGACCTAGAAAAATAACCAACAGTGGTTATTAATTAATTCCCAGCAGAAAGGCTGCACAGGCAATGAATCAAGAGAGGCCACATTTCTCACCATTTGCACTGTTTTCAGCTAAAAACCTACAAAAGCCCTCTTTTGGGTTATATCAGACCTTTGCCATCTCCAAAGGGAACAAAGCTCATTAATTTCTTCATTACCCATGTCAGATATATGCCCGAGCAGATTTCAGCCTGGTCTCTCCTACATAACCAGTTGCAGGCAACAAACTCTCCCCTCAACCAGGTTTCCTATCTAAATAAAAAAAAATGTGAACAAGAGCAGTATTATCACTTTACAACTTGGGAGGGGGAAGCTGATTTACAGCCACCCATAAATCTGGGCTGGTGCAAAATAATCAACCCAGATCTCTTGCTTGAAACAGGCTTTTTTTTTTGTTTTAAGCAAAAACACATGTTGATTGATGACACAAATTTTTTTTGCAGGTTCATGTTGATCTTAATGAATTGTTTATGTAAAAACAAAAGCTTCATACCATTCTGAATCCTCTTTAGATGGCTTCGGGGAAAGAGTAATTATTTCATTTGAAATGACCTTTCATTTCAAATCGTTGCTGAAAACAACTGAAAACTCAAAACAGTCAAAACCAAGTAAGATGGTTTGATTTTCTCTAATAAAATACTTTGACTCAAAATGAATCTTTTAACATTTATTTTTTAAAAATTTTCCATTTGTTCCACACTAAATGCTTTGCTTCTCAAAAAATCTACTCTACACCAATTCTCAGCCGCGTATTTTGCTCGAAGAAAAAAACGAAACGGAGTGATCCAAGTTCAGGTCCAAACCTCAAACTCCACAAGTGATTTGTTATTGTAGCTGTGTCCCACTGTAGCATCCTTTCTAGCTGGGAAACGGTAGAGGAACAAAGGCGAATGGAGAGAAGCAAGACAGAGGGAAGGGAGAGCAGCCAGGTGAAGGTCCAGCAGTAAGAGAACAGCTACCCTAAAAGCTGGAAAAGGCAACTTTCCTCCATGGACCATCTCCATGCATCATAACAAATATCATTCTGGAAGCAGAAGGTGGTAGAACCCTACGCCAGGTTTGATTGAGGACATAAACTTCAGCACTTGAGGAATACTCAGCTTCATTGAGTGGTTTTGTGTGATGAACACCTGGGCCACATCCACCAAAAATCATCCCTTGCTCTCACTGGTACCATGTTCCTCCTTCTCAAGAAGGAATCAGGCATTTTAAAACAAAAAGGAACATCTCACATTTGGCTATTCAGAAAAATAATACTATTCTATTTATTATTTTATTTAGTTCCGTTTTAAAAGAGAAATGTAAGTTATAGGCAAGTACTTGCAGAGTCGTAGAATTGCCTGGGTTGGAAGGGACCTTTCAGATCATGAAGTCCAACCACCAACCTAACACTGACAAAAACCATCACTAAACCATATCTCTAAGCACTACATCTACCCGTCTTTTAAATACCTCTGGGGATGATGACTCAACCACTTCCCTAGGAAGGAACATCTGCACCGCACAGTAATAAATCCTTGTTAACACCCAACCAAAGAATAGAAAAATAATATGGTCAAATTCGAATAGAAGTCACCCAGGAGTTGTATTTTGTGTCTTAGACTTGGTTCAGCTAAGAGCATTCCTAACTCAAAAAATCACCTTTATGTGTTACGGAGAAAAGAGGGACAGAAGAAATGCAGAGAGAGGTGACCACCACAGGAGCGACTCTTAACTGCAAACTCCAGAAGGGTCATTGCCAAGAGCAGAAGCTGGGGTTTTAAACCGCATCTTCTCGAGAAGGTCTGCAAAGCCGCTCTGGCAAGGAGAGCCAAAATCTGCTAAAGGTGCCGGGGGGGTTTCCAGCCCCACATCTGCCATCGGGGGCTCCTGAAAGCGGTGGGATTTCAGGCCTCGGGTCGGAGAACGCAGGTGATTTGTCACAACAGGGAAGCCTGGTTTTAATAATGCAGCAAACATCTTACTGTTTCTTTTGATTAACATGGCATTCGTTTGGGATTTCTTGCTATTTAGTCTATGCAGGAAAATGATAAAAAACAGACCTGACAAGCTTTGAGTTAAGAGTGGACTTTACCTCATTTTAAAAAAGGGCAGCTGCAGATGCCATAACCCCTTTACCCCGGTACAACATTGTATTTACCTGCGCTTTCTAAAGCTACCACAGGGAATTCCAATCTTTATTTATCTTTTAAATGTACAAGTCATTTTCTCCTGCAGCAGACATGATCGTTTGAAGGAATATCAGATATTTCATTATATTTTGAAAATTACTCAACTTCCAAGCTTCAGCAGCGTCTAAAGCCCTGCACACTTCTTAGTATTTATTTGTATCACAGACAATAAAGTACCTTCTATTTGTGGAAGCCCATTAAAAATAAACAGTCTGAGATAACTTGGCTTTTCAAAACTTCTTGTACATTGGGTTTATTATTGGCCTTTCCCTAGCTCTTATCCAAACAGTCCTGACAGCTTGTTTATTGAGAGCTCTGCAGAGGTCTACCTACACAAAGTGCGCTGGTGACAGCATCACGGAAAATCTCTAACTACAGCCTGGACTTAAAAATAATATATAATTTAAAAAATAAATCACAAAAGCAAACTGTTTAATTTGTGGACAATAGCGGAAAACATTCTCTAGCGGCTCACTGCCAATTAAGTTAGAATTTCTACCTGAAATGTTACATGAGCCATCTTTCATTTTGATATTATATCACCAAATATATCAGGCAATATAAAATCCACCCGTAAAACCCTCTGCTCCTGGGATTTTCAAGTAGAACTCATTATTCCTTCTGCTGAAGTTCCATTAAAGCAGATACACAAATGCTCATATTCAGTGAAGCTATTCTGTGAAGTTATATGTACATTAATAAATCATATCTAACAGTCTATATATTATAACAACATATATATGTTGTTTTCTAGAATGTTAATTTTTTTCTTTAAAGTTTGATTCTGGGAAAATGTTAAGTCCTGACCAAAAAAAAGGCACATTTTTATCCATGACACATTAAAAGCACACGTTGCAGCGCTTTAGCTTTAAGTACTATTCCATTAACACCCTCCTCCTTTCCCCAGAAGGAGCACTGGGAAGATGAAAGGTAGCTTAGTTTCCAGACCTTCTCGACAAGGTAGCCTGGTCAATGCCACGTGGCCATGGGAACGCGTTTAACGAAGACACTGAATTAAGACAGCCCCAAACTTACTTTAGATGTGTCATCAGTCATCCAGAGGAGCTCTGATTTACCGACAGCTCCAAACCAGACTCCACAGTTCCTTCCCAAAGCACCACAGCAGCACCTCCAGCGTGGCCACAGCAGGCATCGCTCGGGGACAACTCACTTGGCCACTTGCCTTCACCAACGTTTTCAAAATGCACTTGTAAACACCGAGCAAAATCCTCACCCCGTTGAAGTTCCTCAATCAGATTAGATTTGTGTCGATAGAGCTTAACGTGGATAACATGGTTATTAAAAGCAATAATTAAAAATAGCTTTTTAAGACAATTTAGGGGCTTTTAAAAACGGCATATAAAACGTAGCCTTTTAAATGAGATCATAAAAGGTTTTATAGCTAAGTACTACGATAGCAAGCACACGCTGAGATGCTGAAATTTCGTACTGAATCCACATTTAAGCACAGCGCTAGAGCATCGCTGCAGGACGCCAAGAAACCAAACAAGCCAGGGAATTTCTACTCAGAACTAAAACTGTATCATTAATTCCCCAGGAATGTGCTTCACCTTTGCTTCACGCCTGTTACCCAACACTGAAGAGCCTGCAGGTCAAACGCTGACCTTCACTTCATTCATCCTTCAGCCCTGCACCAGTAAAACTATTGCTACCCACGAGGATGCACAATCACAGCTGAGGACATCACCTGAAAATAATCACAGAATCGTGGAATCGTCTAGGTTGGAAGGGACCTTGAAGATCATCGAGTCTGAGCATCAACCTAACACTGCCAAATCCACCAGTCCCTCAAGACCATGCCTACGCTTCTTTTAAATCCCTCCAGGGATGGTGGTTCTGTGATGCTAGAAATGGAACCTGGTTTGTTCACACAATGCAGGGGAGCTACGAAGAAATCAAATTTCCTTTTACAGTGCTATGGTGCTTTTGTTCAGCTCAAAGAAGTTCAACCTTTCATAAGTCTTTAAAATTTTAAAATAGGATTAAGCAAATGTAACTCTGCACGTGGTCATGGAGAAGTATGCTAGAAAAGAGTTGGATATGGGGAAAAAGGATTTCCCATCCCATGCAGATCTTGGCTGTGGTTCTAGGAAGTTTACTACCTCTTCTGCGTGTAAAAATTGGGATACAGAAAGCAAAGGGTGAGAGGCAGCTGAGCAGGCTCTTGAGAGAGGGAAGAGAAGAGAGAGACGACAGCAGCGATGCCTTCTCCTGGGCTGGTCCCTCTTAGGTCTAAGCCAGACGGGGTCAGGCAACGAACTGCGACTCCTCCAAGGCAGCTCCTTCCCAAGGCTGCTCTTCAGGGAAAGCACTTCCAGCACCTTCGCCAGCCGTAACTCAGGGCCGACACACAAAAACGCTGTCCGGGCCAGCTGCGTTAGGATATCTTTCCCAACAGGTAGCATTTAGCCAGGAGTCATTAACAACTCAGAATTGTAAACCTGTATTTGGGGACTTTCCTAAAGGCCGTTCTTGACCCTCAGGTTTCGCAGCCCTGGAGGAGTTACGGTCTATCGTGCCAATGAGTATTCAGGGAATCTTAAATCCAGAGACTATCTGGCTGTTGTGCACACGTGCAACTCCCAGGAGTCATGAATCCTGATTAAATGTTTGCTGAAAAGCAGGAATGCCGTGTGACTCCCCAAAAAGTTAGCATCTTAGTCTCATATTGTTTTCCCTCTCCAAATTCTCCAACAGGCATTAGTCCATATAGTGAGCTAACTGCCTGGAAAACTTCTAACTTACTAAAAACAAAGCCGTTTTATATGACTTACAAAACTTTTTTTTTTTTTTTTAAAAGACGATCCCTCATAAAACCAGAAAATAATTTCTGCTTTTGCCACACGTGCAACACTAGAATTTAAACTGGAAAAGCTGATAGGATAGGAATGTAGCAGAAAATTTCTGTACAAAAAGAAAGCCACGTGTTACGTAGAAAGTCACCATCCTACCTACTCCTTTCACTGCAGCAGGGGAAAAAAAAAATCAAGATACATTTAAAAACCTTAAATGAAAACTGCTAAACTACCCAAATAACCAGATATTCTTATTAAGCTTAAAGAATAACTGACAATGCATCTCCTTCAGCATAGCAGCTTGCAGAGCATCAGACGGGCTGTGACCTTAGTACTTTGTGATTGCGTTATATGGGAGACAAATGAAAGCATCACTTTGCGCGGTAGCCAACGCTGCCTTCAAAAAACCCAACTCAAATTCAACAGGACATCATCTTTATCCTTCACACCGCCCCAAACATTCCCCTAATTACAATTACTTCTTTCGAAATAGTAAAGTAGATGTCAGAACAATAAATCTGCAAGTCCAGGACCATCCACTTACATGTCAAAAACTTTCCTGAGGAATCTTGCATATTTTTCCCATCTTCTGATTATTTATTTTTTTTCACAAGATGCAAAGCAATATTTACTCTGTTGCTAATATAGGAAGAATTGTTATTTATCCAGTCAAAGAAGCTATCTGCATTATGTTTTTTGGCTGAAGCACCCTAAGTTTAATTGCTGAAATACCCTTAAACTTTGATAAAAAGGAAAAATAACATTCTGTAGTGCTAGAGGAATTCCAAAGCATAAAAAAGGCTGTAAAATAACATTAGCGGCTCAATTTCAGAAGTGTCTTTCAAAAATGTAACCCCAAACGTCAGCTACGGTGAGCCCTGCCATTAATCAGCTTCTGCCACTGCTTTACATCACTTGTAAGACTGGAATACTCTTGGTAGGTACAGAGAGAGGGCACTTCTCCTCCAGAGACAAGGGAAAAGGGGGATGAGTTTCGTATTCCCAACCAAAAAAAAAACCAGTTTCACACATTTCATTACAAATATTCTCCATTTGAGTCCTGCTAGGAAACAAAGCACATTGTGACCTTAATTTAGGTGGTAACGCCAGCCACCACGTGGGAATAAGAGCAGTCTTTGCTGAGGTCCATGAAGTACAACCCCAAAAAGCTGTTAGACCTGCCCAGCCGAGGAGTCGGGAGGTTGGGGGCAACTCTCGATGCCGTTCCAACTGGGAAGTATTGAGGATTTTCCTAAGGACACTCTATAGCTCCTCAAATGCTAGCAGCTGGCAGAATATAGAGTAACCGCTAAGACGACGCTGGTAAATAAAAGCTGGATAGCATCTGCCCCATGAAACGAGGGCCTAATCACACATCACAGGCACTTTCACTTGCCATTTACTTCAACAGGCTGAAATGTATTCAAGCCCCCCCAGGAGGACCACCTTCCACAGAATGGGGTACTGATTCTCGGTTATGAAATATATTAAATAAATAAATAAATCACAACCTACATCTGGAATAAATATCAATCAACGAGCTCAAAAAACCATACTATTCAAGAGGCACTTGTATCGACCTTTTAAATTCTCACTTGGTAGTAGAGTAATGCATAGACTGAAGCAGTGCAATAAAAATGTCCAGTCCCAGATATGGTACTTAAGGGTTAAGTGTACAACCTGTTGATTGCTTAACCTTACCTAAAACATATGGCTTTGCACTTAAGGGTAAACCCATGGAAAGAAACCCAGTGCCCAGAGTGTGTGTGAAATTCTTTGAAAGGTCACTCTAAGGCAAAATGTATCTAAACACTTTGCCTGCACACATTGGCTTCCAGAGACTTCGCTGCTCCCAGCGTGCAAAGATTTCCGAGCTCCCTACAGCCCTACCAAAACAAGAGCCTGTTTAATAAATTAAGCAAGTAATTCATTCATGAGCAAAGGAACAGTTAGTAAAAGTGGTTGACAAGCATAAGAAATAGCCAAACATTCTATTTTACCGTTCTTTGCATTGCCTAATTCTGGATGGATGCTTGTGGTTTCCAGCATCTTGTCATCTTTTCGTTGAACAATAATGAGTCAAATACAAAAAAAAATTTCTAATGCCTCTTGCTCAAGGAGAACCCAAAGGGGCTGAAGAAAAAGCACAGAGTAACTCCTGACTCGTCTCACGTGGACAAGGTGAGACTCGGCCCCAGGCACAGAGAGTCATGGTCTGTAGAAGCAATTCCGAGAAGGAAACACGACTTCAGGCCTTGGTCCTTTCCTTCGCTGGCTTCCTCCAACGTCCTCAGCGTACGGGGCCCTTCCATGATTTACAGCGTCATGCAAAGACACACGAGGCACTACAATATGTTCCTAATAGCTCTTATTTACCCTCTTTGCGCCTTCCCCTAAGCAAAATTACAACAAAAAAAGATGTGGAAGTTTTGGTGTCCTAAAAGCAGCAACTGCTTTGCATCCTCTGCACATTTAGATGCCTGAATTGATGGTTTTTGCCTGTGCACCTATTTCATATCATCTAGAAAATCTGCATAAGGAAAATCTGTGTCAGGATCTGTGGACGTTTAACAACAAGCAACCTGTGGATTCAATACAGTGCTGAAGCAGATGCTTAAATTCTTCCCTATATTAGAGCAGGAGATGATATCCAAAAAAGGGCTCAACATGATCAGATCAGTATTAAGTCAATACAGAAAGTACAAAGTACCATGTTCAATACTCCCCAGCACACGTTTCCTCCCAAGGAAAACGCAAGTGAGCTCATTCTGAGAGCACACTCTGATTAATTACCTCAAAAAACATACAAGGAAGAGCAGGAAGGAACAAGAACTTCAAAATCTGCATTTAGAAGGAAGTTATTAATGACTAAAGCATAAAAATGGAGTTAAAAATCTTTAAGAAATGAATCTGCTAAGGTTACTAGGCAAATACGAGAAAATTTTTAAAAATATCCCTTTGTCATGTAAGAAATAGCAGAGTGCTTTATAAATAAGGTTATCAATTTTCTTTAGTTTGTACGTTTTTGCACAAACTCTTGAGAAATCACTCTTCTGACCCAGAGGATAATTAGCAAGTGGCACGACACCAGTTTGTGCAACTCGGGAACGTTAAACTTGTGCTCTGAAGCCCCCAGCTATTTTGCTGAATCCTCGTCTGCCCACAGCGAGTAACAGCTGAACGTTTGGAAAAGTCACAAACCAGACTTTTTGCATCGCTGTAGAAACTGGTGCCAATGCAGGAAACTTTTTCAAAATTAATATACTCACATAACTGGGCACAGAATATGAACTATTGATTTAGGCACTGATCCTGGGCTCATTGAACTCCAATGGTAAAGAAAAAAGACTTCGATTTTAAGCTAAATCAAAGAATCCCAAGTCTACTGTGCTATTATTCATACTATTTTAAATTGTACTGTTCTGTACAGTATGAAACACTAACATAAAACTGTGCTCCCTAGGGAGGTACAATAAAGAACCACATTGAAGGACACTCATTTTCTCTTCCTCATCACACTGAGCTTATATTACTGCTAAAACTACGAGTCAATTTGTTAACCAGTCCAGCAAAATGATCCCTGGCAATACTAAGTCCACATTAAACATTATGTGAATATAAATCTGGTCAGTGGGTTCATGTTTGCAGGCACCACTACATGTGTTAAGCACTCGTTTATAAGCCAAAAGTAGTACTAAGGGGATAAATAGTGAGAGAAGACAAGTATTAAACATCTTTCTTTGACAAAGGAAAAAAATAAAAGTAATTTTCAAATGCCACACAGACAACAGAGCTGAGAGGTTAAAAGTTAAAAATCTATAACCCACAAGCAATAGTTCATAATTCATAATAAATAATTAATAATTATCTTTTGTAGATAATACCTCAGGCACCAAAGCATAAATTATTCATGCATTGCAGAGAATTGAGAAAACAGCTCCAGTTCGCTGAAGCCAAATGTCTCATTCTGAACTTCATATTCCCACATACATGAAGTCACTAGTACCTCACTGTAGAAACACTATTTAAAATACCATTTTCTGGAAAAATTTCTGATGAATCAATACAGGGTTTGTGAAGGTTAAGGCCAATACGATGCTGCATTTTACTCCTCAGGTGATATAAAATGATCCACATGTGAGTAAGAAATAAGAGATGTCCTATTGCTGTACAAATTAAGAAATGGACAACCCCATTTTTACAACTTTTAATTCATATTCTTGCCTTTTTTTGACTACCTTTAATACGTTACCACTTACTAAAGCTAAATCTTATAGCATAGTATAAGAAGGTGGGTAGTAAGGGAAGGCAGACAAAGCAACTTTATCACCGAGACTGACTAGAAGCTTGTTGGCAGGACTATTAAACTCAGCGTGATGTCAAAGTCATCGGATTGCCACATCGCTGGCAATGCAGCATGTACCTGCAAACTTTATTAGTGTTATTTCAGTTCCACCTCTGTGTGTCACCACATAAACACAAACAGTTACTAGAACACGCTGTAGCAGCAGGAATTGCTGGGAAGCACCTTTTCTCACACTGGAGGATGCCCTTTCCTCCCCATTCACAAAATGGGTCTATTTGGGCTTGAAGTGGTGATCACGCCTTATACAGCCATCCGCATAACATAAACTTCATATGTAATAATTTATCAGTTCCTATTAGTCCTGTTCGTTAGCATTTGGCTTATTTGAAAGCAGCACTAGGGCCAACCAGCATCACACGCTGCAGGAAGCTGCCCCTGGTGTTGCAATCAGCCATTCCCAAGCCTGCAAGGAATCAGCCTGGGCATTAAAAAGATCTTCCAGTTCTCTACCAAAATATGAGGATTCTAGAGATTCAAGTGACTTCAGAAATCGCTATGGCTTCAGGTCTACTCTAATTAGAAGGAACTCCTCCCCCTTCTTCCCTGTGAAGCAGCAGCATGAATTGTTTCCATGGTGGATGTTTTGATGCAGAAGAATTTTAGAGGCTTGTGGATCTGTACTTTCTTGTACTCCATGTGTGATACAGAACAAAAATAACCAGGTGGCACAGAATAGAAACAACTGCATCATTCCTTCAGAGCTTCAACAAAAACGAAGCAGTAATAACTAACACGCACTGAAATATAACCTTACAAAAATAAAACAAAGAAATACATTTTTCCCATGTAACCACTAACGGGTCTCTTGAAAGTGTGTAATATACACCTTCACACCAAAATGAACTTAAAAACCCCTTTCAATAAAAGCCAGTTTTTAAAGTATAACATTAAGCCAATTTGCACATACACGCTAAATTCAGAAGAGTTAAATTCATGCGAACTCCGTCCCACATTCCTCAGTGCTGTTCTCCACACTAGATGATGTGGTGACAGACATGAAGGGGTGAAATCACATCACTATCTTTTGAAAATTGCCAAAAAAGTGATTTCTCACCATATGGGATCTGTAACAGCCCTGAAGTGTTTCAGCCCTCTTACATTTGATTGCTTTTTCCCTTCCCTCGTGTGACACAGTCACCCACCTAAAATTCACCATCTCAGCAGTTTCATGGTGATACAAATCCAAATGGGCTTTATCTACTCTGACATGTAAATTAAAAGTTACGTTAATAACACCACATATCTAGATGATATAAAAAAAAAAAATAAAGATGTATACTTAAGCTTGTTTAATGTTAGTACTGGCGAAGTCTTAAAGCAGAAATCATGTCTGGAAACCTTATCTGAAAATTACTGCCCCAACAGCACGATACCGTGCTCCATCATAAAAAGCCTGAGTTAAGCATTATGAGTACATACATTTGCATACATTCTAAGTGAAACGTGGCTTTGTAGTGTCCCTCAACCACACTCTCACAGCACACAGGCATCAGAAAACCCCCCAAAAACGCCAAGACTTACAGTGCTTCAGTGGAACTGGACTGCAATTGCCGTGGTGAGGTTGTAGGTCATTATCTACAGCGTGAGGGTATCTACAGGCTCAAAGGAAACACAACCACGCTACAAATTAAAAGATGCACTCTTGGAGAGTTACAGGCTAGAGCCAAGATGGGAAAAGACATTATCCTTATTTCACAGGAGCCCAGGAAACCGCAGGGTAGCCCACTCCAAGTGGTGCAACTCCCAAAAGATCCCCAAAGACTTGCCCTTCTTAAGGGTGGAGGTTATTTTTGAGCTCACATATTAATAGGTACGCAACTATTTTCAAGAGGCTTGTTTTCTCCTTATTTTTCTCCTCAAACAGCTCTTTGCTATCCTGTAGCAATGTCCTTTACACATATTGGGGTCTTTAAACTTTTTTTTCCTCCCTTAAATTGCTTAATACTCAATAGGAAACCATCATCATATGTTGCCATTTTCTACATCTATATCTCCTCTATGTCCTAGTCTGATGCTTCAACCTTTCCACAAAAGGAAATTATCCGACTTGACTTCCTTCTCCTGGAGAAACCCAGAAAGTGTGTCAGGTCAAGAAGACCTGTTTTTACAGCCCAGTTGTCTCCTTACAGGAGGACAGGGGGACCACGCGTCATTGATGTTATCAGAACGAGCGTGCTCACAGAGACTGACAGCACAGTGGTGGTGTGGGGGGTGTTTCTGAAAGAAAAGAGTGTTTTTCAGTATGAAAAGCACCTTGTGATTCCACTATTTATCGCAAACCCACTAAATTAATAATTTCTAGCATTAGATTAAAATGACTTTATCTAAATCTGTGTTTAAAGACTCTGCTATTTAACGTGGGAAGACCTCAGTGTTACCAGTTCCACCACAAGCGAGTTCACCGAAGTTTATTTCTCCACACAACTGGTAACAAGAAAAAAAGAAAAATGGGGTTTAGGACAGGACAGTAATGAAAATGTTGCCTACATCAACATTAACTGGCAAGTTAAATTTTTGAGGTCAGTAATTACCATTACGCATAAATTTATATCCTTAAGTGATTTGTTGGAGTGTTTGTATACATCTCGTCTTGGAAGGCGGTCAATCATTACAAACTGGTTTTGAAGACGACCTATTAGGCTATACGTCATCTATTTTTCCAAAGCTAAATTGTCTGAATTTTGCCGGCCGCAAAAATGAGAGAAGCGCAAAGATTTTTACACTTAACCCTCAGTTTCTGTTTTTTTCCCCTACTTTTTCTGGGATACTTAGACCCGACTTCTCTTTATGCAAAGCCACTATTTATTATTGTCCTGAAACACACACATTCAGACATTCCCCGATTGTGAAGGACAAATACACCAGTGATTAAGACTAGAAGAGGAAAACGAGGAGTCGTTTGAGGTTTTCTCAATGTATGTGTTCAGTTAGTCATCTTTTCCTGCTACTTATTTTTCATGGCAAGCGCTGAATTTTCACCCGGGGTTCATCAAAGACGTGTTCAGTTTTGCGTGTACAAAGTGAAAGAGAAGATGATGAGGTTATTCTGCTTACTGCACCCGCTCCGGAGGTAGCTTGTGGGGTGGTCTGGTTAGGTCCAAAAAATTTTTCTTAAAGGAATAACAGCATCATTGGAACTAGCCTGAACTGACGACTCCTCCCTCGCAGAGTCTGATGGCAACAGCTCGAGCTGTGATGGGAAGGGATGAATTTCTCACCAGGTCAAGGCTGAGGCACGTTGGCTTAGGCAGCACCTGAAGGCAGCCTGCACTGCAGCTTTCCCGTGCTGTGCTTATTCTCTGGGTAAACAGAAGACTTCAGTCTCCAGGGTTGTCAATCTAGCACCTTTAACGAGCAAGAAGTTCAGTTTTATTAAAGGAGGAAAAACGTAGATTTCCATCACTCCTTATAAAAGAGCTAGAAAATGTCAAACATGTAGGTAAAAGTAATATTTCAAAACGGCTCAAGCCTAAACTCCCTTTCCCCTCGCACCTGCACGGTGATGAACATGTGCTGTATGTCTCTGTACTGGCTCAGTATTCAACATTTGAACTGGACCTGCTCCAGCTTTTGAATAAATATCTCTTTTGGGGGAGAGGGAATTACATTCCTTAGTCAAAATACAGTTTTTCTTCTCTTAAATTTTGAAAGAAATGTGTACTTGTGAAACATTAGGAACCAGTCATGAGAAGCACTGAAATCCTTTCTATCTCCAGCCTGGGCAAAGAGCCCTGCTCCTTCTGCAACGCATCCGTGACCTCCAACCTAACCACACGTACAATTGAGATGAGAGGGTCTGCAGTCAGAAGGTTATTTCTGGGTTTTTCTTTCTAAGTAAGGCTTATTTCCAGTGGGGGCACTTTTGGGGAACCGCACGAGGCACTATTCAGAGGGATACGATAGCCCATTTGGGATCAAGACGGCAACAACCCACTTTGTTTCACAGGGGGTGCTGAATTACAAACAATTTAAGTATCTTGGGAATCCTCTTGCTTAACGGTGAGGGAACTGCCACCACAATTAAGACAATAATAATAAAAATAACTTCCTTCTGTTCCAAATAGGTCTTTCAACAAACAGTTGTGCTCATGATTCATAGAATCATCATAGAATGGTTTAGGCTGGAAGGGACCTTAAAGAGCATGTAGTTCCAACACCCCTGCCACGGATTACGCAGTATCTGTATTTATTAGGGAATATCGCAGTGTCTCATAATTTGTGCCAAGGCTGAGCGGGTTACTCCCACAAGCTCGGTTTGTACCTGTATGACCGGTGGTAGAATTGGGTTTCGGGATAATAAAAGCAACTTTAAATTCTAAAGAACTCTTTAGAATCCACATTTTAGGTATGTGGTATAAACAACCCAAGAAATTAACATATTCGAGAACAAAGAGACCTGTGAAAAAGCATAATGAAGGAAGCTGAACAGAAAAGAAGAAAGGAACAGATGTCAGATTATACTTAAAGCAAAGTTACTAGTTTATTTTCCCACTGATTTGAATATCTAAAATATACGTTTTTGCCAAGGCAAACAGGTGATTAAAATATATTAAAAATCCCAGTAAGCAAAGGGCTACATTTGTATTTGCTTGACATTTGTTAGCCGTTCTCAAAGTTATAGCACAGGCATAGCACAGCAATAATAATATTAATTTTACAAAGGCTGACTGTTTAATTGCAATTAACTGCGGCCTTACAAAAGGAAAGATGCACTCTCTGGAGTACTCATAAGCCTCATTTATCCTGCAAGGACGGCGAGATGAACCTGGCATGAAATATTAAGATCACAATTGCTATTGGCAAGCCATCTGAGGGGAAAGCTGTTAGCTTGAAAGAGCAGGGATTACACAAAGGAGCAAAGAGTAAAAACACAGCAGTGAATCAGCTCCACAAAATGTCCTTTCATTGAGGAGCATCGGGAACGGGTGGGCAGGATGCTGAGGAGGCGAGAGCCGAATGCCGGGGTGGCAGGAGGTGGGGGATAACCTCCCGAGGGAAGGCAGGGACACAGGGAGCCGCGACGGCTTCAAGTAGGGTGATTTGGTGGAGTTTCCCTTTATTGCAGGCACGCCGTGCTGCTTGTGAACTGAACGGGTGCCATCTTCCAACTAATTAAGTTTCTTGCCCAAACTGCTCCTGCTGGAAAGCTACGCCAGTGCCTCACAGCTTTTCTACTTTGAAAACATTAACTAAAATTTACTGATGGCCAGTTTAGACAAATTTAATTTTGCATCAGCATTAATCTCTGCCTCAGTTACGTTCCCTGTCTTTCTGGCATTTATGAGGGTAAAAGCTTTATTCACACAGAGCAGTAACATCCACTGTTGCAAGCACTCGGCTTGACTCAACACGGCATATCTGCAGTCCCACCAAGGAGCTCGTCCGTGTCAGTGATGGTCTTCAGAGCTATAAACCAAAGTGGTGCAGAGAATTCCAGACGGGGTTTTTCCAGAACCTTCCACTTTTACACTGAAACTTCCCCAGGCCCACTACTAATAGCAGTTACCTGATACACCCTAGGACATCATTTGCCTTTTCATCTCCCTGCCCACGTTGATGATTCCCAGTCAACATCCCTTCTGCTTTTCTCCATGTTCTCCACATGCTTCAAAATGGAAAAAACACAGCAGACAGAATGTCACCTTAGAGAAATCAGGCACAAAATTCTTATTTACCTGGAACAATAAGGAGGCAAAGGAAAAGAGTTCTTAGGAAACCCAACTGTGAGATATAAAAAGCTTCTTTCAAAGGGAGAGAACTTGGGATGGACCAGGAATTTCCATCAAGAAACACCAACCTACATGGTGGGCACAAATGGGATTTAGAGCTTGGTTATGAGAAAACGAAAATCAGGATGGGTATGAGAAAAACAGCATAAAAGGAAAAGAGGGACCGTGCTGCTAAATGAGAACACGTGAGATGAGCTGGACAGGAGCACAACAGCAGCAGATGAAGAAAAAAGCCAAGATTGTAATTTTGATGATGGGAAAGGAAACCCACAACCCTGGGAAGACCGTGTGTCCAAGAAACTGGTCCACACGCATTCTACATGTAAGCACACGGGGGGTTCCTACCTCCTCCTCTCTCTCCTCCCTGAAGAGCTGTGAACAGGCTGGAAGAGCCAGCAAAGTCCCTGAGAACACGTTAGCAGCCCCTGCGGTGTGATCTGCTCTGAGAAATATTGTAAGTATGTGTTTATGTATTTTACTAACAGTATAGCTGTTGTGCAACATGTTTATGCAATAACTGCAAATAATGTAAGGAGGTCTTTGAATAT
The DNA here is from genome assembly GCA_025774025.1 of Xenus cinereus. NCBI lineage: Eukaryota > Metazoa > Chordata > Aves > Charadriiformes > Scolopacidae > Xenus > Xenus cinereus. The sequence goes on along the minus strand of JAOXJK010000004.1, from coordinate 32,295,258 downwards.
GAGCTTAGAGCGGTTTGTAAAGGTAGTGGGTTTTCCCTGGATCCTTGGGGTTTGTGTTGTTTTTTTTTTGTTTTGGGGTTATTTTCGTTTTGCTCTCCCCACTTCAGGTGCAATATGCAATTTCTTGATACAACGACAGCTGATTACAAGCAGTGTTTCTAATATACCTTCCAACCGAAGATGCATCTTCTCTAAGATCCAATCAACCCATTTTAAAGGACTACATTTCATTACAATGCCACAAAAGTCAACCCGATGACATGACCAGGGCCTAAATTTCCAGTCCTAGCCCGGTGCAGTAAAGTTCATTCCTCTCAAATTTGTACTGACTTGTGTGGGAACCAGATTTTCCTCACGTTGTGACTGAATTTATACTCTGGCATATGAAAGATGTATTGATCACCCTCCTGGACGTTTGATATGGAAAGTTAACCAGAAATAGTTAATAACAAGCAGCCACAATGGCACAAAATAAATAAAAGAAAATATAAAAGTTTAAAAAAGAGGTGACCTTATTGCTACAAAAGCAAGACTTGGATCAACAAAATTAATTTATGTTTGAAAAGGAGAAAATCCTTGGATTCTAAAAAAACTGGTCAGAAATTCTTTAAGAGAGTGAGTTTCCAGTGGAGAATGCCAAACCTGCACAATCCAAACATTACCTGGAGCTGGTTCAGCTCTGAAATACTTATGATGGTTACGATGGGACCCTCGCCGCTGCCTCGCTAGGTTAACGAGGAGTTTGCCCTTCCAGCTCTCAGCCCTTTGGCAACGTGCCTTCCAGTTCCCACAGCCCCCAGTTGCCGGCATGCCCCCCACCCCGTTCCAGCGCGGCTCCCCTGGGGGGCTGCTGGGAAGCGGGGCTCGCTGGCTCCCCATCAGCCACTGACGTGGAGCCAGAGCCTGCAACCATGGCTGAGCCAGACACTTTGGAGCCGTGGCTCCCAAGACTTCCAGTTTCCTGGCTTCCCTTCAGCCCACCTGGCAGATTAAAGGGCAGCCCAGAGCTTGGAAACGTCGTTCCCAGGACTGTGTCTCCTAAGGAGCCCCGGCCGATGGCTCCACGCGCCCCCCCAGGCAGCTCGCCCTGAATTTGGGCCCCTTTACAGAGAATTTCACAGGTTTGGCTTTCAGTGCAACCCCCGAACAAAACCACAGCTTTTAAATGCTCTAGTCCTCCATGAGCGGTAATCACCTCCCTCTCCACACAACTCCAATTTTAATCCTTTAAAAACACAAACAAGTTAATTCACAGGGGAGAAACGGGAGCAAACAGTTCCTGGGTTTTGTAGATGGGAGAGATTCTCCGCTTGCCTTTGTGCCCCTCTGGCTTTCGCGGAGCTGCCTCCAAAACGCGGTTACGGCGCTGCCTGCTTTTCTTGCACTCACCTGCCAAACCCCCCGCCGTGTGCCAATTGAGGTGCCGGAGAAATCGGGGCGATATTGTGCCGCTACACACCAAGGCGAGCTGCAAAACAGCCCTGGGAGTGACGATTCCCCTTAAAGTTCTCAGGAGGGGAAAAAGATCCGGGACAGAAAACAGCGTATGGAATTTTACAGCTTTCTAAAATAGGTATGCACGAATCAAGGAATGAAATTAAGAATAGTGTTTGTCCTTTGAAATAAAACGTAACCTCAAAACGAGAAACTAGCCCTGAAGGTTAAGAAATGCTTTAAAATTTCATCACGCAAAACCTCCCTTGACCTTTTGTATCAGCCCCGAGGTCTCCTCTCCAGGATGGATGTTTGGTTAAAGCAGTTTAACCGGAGCCCTATTAGCTCCGTCACGAGATCTCACTCTCTCTAATTTGTTTAAATTATCAGCCAGAGCCCTGGGCACACCTCTGGAAGCCGATGTATGCAGATGGGGGCTCTAACACGGTTCCCTTCAAAACGATAGGGCACACCAACTGTCCCTTCTAATACTGAAAGAAAACCACAGGTGTCCCCCTGGCCCGCAGGAAGAGGAAATCCCACACTGATTAAAACTTGAGCCCCGCTCGCCAGGACAGACCTGAACCTCCCTCCCACCCTGTTTCGTGCCTCCCCTCCCCAGTTCTTCTACTCAAAAGAATGGGCAAACATCGTTTGTAACTCATCTCGGGGTTTGCAAATGTCATTTGGTGACCCCTAATGAGAGTCAGGGAGCACGGGCAGAAGCGGTGCTGGCCCACGGGGATGGGGTGAGTGTAGGGCATCCATAAAAATCGCAACATTCTCCATTTTATGCAAGAAAAAACCACCTTAATTATAATTAAAAAAAAAAAAAATCGCCTTGAGAAACACACCACAGATTCCCTAGTTAAGACACCATTTCTTCTTCCTAGAAGTTCTTCCAAAACGCCCTTTCACAAGTCCTTCCTCTTCCGATGAGCGATGTGAGCTTCCATTCACCTTCCCTCCCCATGCTTCATTTGCTGCATCTCGGCCGAAACACACCCCTGAGCACTTAGGCAGCTACACACCCTGTTTTATATTAAAATATAGACAGATATTAAAGAAAAAAACCCCAGCTCACTGTTTCCAAACGTCTTCCCTCCTCTGTGTGAGCCGCCCGGTGCTGCCACCACCGCAATAGAGTTGTGTTGGGGAGCCCAGTCGTGATGGACCCGCACGATGAATAACCCAGGGACATCCTCAGCCCCCGGAGCGTGTGGCTCTGAGCCGTCGCCGAGGGCTATCGTCTCGCAGAGCCCAGGAGCCAAGAGCCAAAGAGCCTCCTTTGGGAGAGGAGTCAAATTTTCTTTTCCTGGTGCAGCAATGCCTTTCGGAGTGGGAGGAAACGCCGGTCCTCTCCAAAAACTAACAGCTGATGGCTCCCAAATGCCTTCATGGTGTGCAGGGAAAGTGTTAAATAATGAGTTCTTTTACACACACAATGCTTAAGTTTCACTGAAATCACATCGGCTTGGGGGTTTTTTTCCCCCCCTTTTCCCAAAAATCAGGCCCACCAATGCTAGCTTTCTTTAAGAGCCAAACAACATTCTTGGAGAGCAGTTCAATATCTCCAGAGGTGTAAATCACCACACTCTATCTTATTAGAAACATTTGAAAGAGGGCAAGTGCTTTCAAAGCCATAAACTTCAGATTCCATACATGTTCCAAAGCTGCAGTGAATATACATTCCTGACTCGAACTGGTTTTAATTTGCAGTCCCTTTAAAGCACAAACGCAAAAGCCTAAATACTAAATCAACTTAAACAACAATAACAAACCATTTAAAAAATTACCCGTTTGCAACTTTTTTAAATAAACTGAAAATAGGAATCACTCAAATGCCCCAAGCAAGGCAGCGGGTGGATGTCCAGCGCAAAGGTTGCCCGCAGCTCCTGGGGAAATGCAGTGTAATCACTGCTCCACCATGGATTATTTATGGTCACAAGCCTGACAGAGCGTTATAAACTAAAGCAGCAATTCTCACTGCCTGCTGCAAGAGGCTAAAAAATCCCTAGACACAATGAGAACAGCAGAATGAAAACCACATGACACTTAAAGGGGAAAAAAAATAATAAAAAAAAATTGCCACATCCTTTGTGAACACAAACAATTAAGTCATGAGGAGAGAAAAAAAAAAACCAAAAACCATACCTGAAAGCACGGGGGTGGGCGGGCAAAGGCCATTTGTGCCAAAGCACGCGGTTATAATTTCTCAGCAGCAAGAGTTGTTACGGGGACTGGCAGAGCGCCCTCTGCTCTCCAGCAAGCCTTTTAATTAAAGATATTGCCAGTTATCTCTAACCGCAATCGCTGTCCCGGCGATCAGATGGGCCCCAGCGCCGCAGCGCATCTCCCTTAGGAAATTATGGCGCCAGCGCTCAAAAGGCAGCTTTGGGAAGAGAAAAGTTTTCAAACAGGCGTTAAATACACAAATATACATACCCACAAAAATCCGTGTTCAAAGGCGCGCACCTGAAGCGGCTAAAACGCACTCGCTGATGCAAACGGACGCGTGCTTGCCACTGCCTCGTTAAAAAAAAAAAAATGAGCTCTTTGTGAGAATTCTCAGGGAAGAAGGACTACTGAGAACCACCGGCGTTGGGAATTGGGGGAGTGTGAGTCAACACCGTAACTGGGTGGGAAACACTGATCTTCCCACGTATCATCTTCAACGGCGGAAATAGTTTTCAATAATTCATTAGAATTTAAAATCAAACCAACTAAGGAAAAATGGAAATAAACCCTGAAATGTATTATTGCCTACAAAACTTTGCTTTTGATAAAAAAGTAGGCTTTTTTTTTTCCTGAATGCAGTGTTTGGGCCAAGCTTAGCTGCAAGGCATCCGGAATTTACAGTATGTTCCTAAGACAGAGGAGACGGTTTGCTGCTCTGCAGTCAGAGAAAGCACCTTTTGTCAGCAGCTGGGGAACAGTCGAATAAAGAGCAGAAGAATAAGTGTCATTTAATCACTGAGAAGCTGCCTTCTTTCCCTCTACTCCATTGTTAGGAGAAAAAGCTGTATTATCAAAAGCCTCTGAGCGACAATACGGACTTGTACTGAAAACACGGGACACATCCAGAAGGTTTACTTCAAGGACATAAGTGTTTAAGAAATATTATTAACCTCCAGTATCATCACTTAGCAAACCCCTCAAAGTCCACGAGACATAAACCGTTCAACCTCTGAGGAACCTGATCTAACACCAAAGCTGGATCTCACTTCAAAGTAGGACCTGACGACCTACTTTTCAGCCGAAGTTGCCCTGTGATTTTATGTTTATCCACCAGGAATCTTTAAAGACGATGAATATATGAGATATGCAAATCACAGGCCTTTAATAACAAACCTTCCAAACATTGCTCATTGCTTTGCCTTGGTTTTAATACAGGAAAATATTGAGCAAGAAGAGGAACTATAAATAAGCTGCCAGGGTTAATAATGACTTCCAACCATGCATGGCCTACATATATATTACACCCAAAGTACAACGATCTCCCACTGCCCAGCAAACATCAAGAGGCAAGAACAATAAGAAAAATGCCTAAGTGGGCTTTAAAATCCTGAGTTTCCCAACAAGTTCCAACAAGGATGAAACATGCCATGACCTTACACAGGCACATGCCTTGTGCTTCTCGGAGTACACAGGGAATTATACTTCTATTTTTCTCCACAATCCTAAAAAAAACCGATGATGAGGCAGTAAATTCTGTCAAGTTAGCCTTCATTAAATCCTGATTGCTGTCCTTGGAAGCAAAATTAAGTAATTGTAAATCATTACCTCTGGAATGATGAAAATATGGTGCTTAGATGGGATTAGTGTGAAAGAAAAACTCACAGTTTTTTTTCCAGCAGGAAAAAAAAAAGCACGTCACAGGTGTTCCTGCAATAACACCACCTCAGGCTGTGATGTTTTTGGGTGAAAGAAGATGACAGAGGTCAGATCAGGTCACTACCTTGATGTGAGACCTCCAAGTGATGGCAAAATGCTGCGGGGAACTCTGAGGGTGATTCCCCGAAGGTGACACGCAGCCCTTGGCCCTGCGCCGCGGAGGATCCTGGCTCCAGGAGGCAGCAGAAAAAGCAAGTCGACAGCGGTGGGAGTTACTGCGGTTTTGCATGTGCTGCTCACCAGAGGAGACAGGTCTTAACCACTTGTGGTTATTCAAAAAGAAAAAGAGAGTGTTATTAACTCCAGCGAAACGGAGCGATTCATTAAAAAAAAACAACTCAGAAACCTAAGCAGAACAAGCAAAAAACACAAAAACCCAAGGAACCCTCAGGAAAAACAGCTATGAGAAAGCAGCAGAAACAAGGAAAACCACTTCAGGAAAGGGACATAAAACCCAAGTTGCTGGAAGGAAAGCGGGGAGCGTGTTGCTCTCTAAGAGGAACTGTTCTGCTCATGCTCTTCTTATCTGGCAGCTCCCCCAGGACCACGAGTTCACGTGGACCTCACCTCTCCGGACCGAGCTCTGCACATCGCCAGGGGCTCAGATCAAAGGGGTTCTTATCTGAAACACAGGCCTCCGGAGAACAAAGGAAGTTTTCATGATGCTTTCCATCTCCACTCCCCAGTCGAAATGAGGAGAAGGCTAACTCAAGGCAGAAATAAAATCCATCTACAGAACCGTGCCTTTCAAATTCTTCTTCCCCC
>JAOXJK010000004.1:32275603-32289153 GCA_025774025.1 Xenus cinereus | reverse complement strand
CCCCTTCTTCTGTATTATATACCAGTTTGTGTGTTTTAGTCATGGGATAAGTCTCCCAAACCTATGGATTAGCGGAGGGATGAAAGGCAATGGTATACAGGAATAAAGACATGTTTTTGCCTTTGAAGTGCGTCAGTAAAGGCTGCCAGCTTGGAAAAAAGGGAAAAAATGCCTTACCCTCGCGTGCCAACACAGGTACCGGGGATTCTTTCTCATAAACCACTTTGCATGCAGCGTAGGTACTGGTATAAATGGACATTCTCTGGTCACACACCAGCAGCCCATACCTGCCGTGTATCATACAACCCAGCCACTGGGGTTCTTCCCTGACCACCACAAAAAGAGACAACGTTACTATTAATAACTGCTGCAAGAAATAGGGAGTTACCTTGAAACAGGACACAAAATCCACGAGAAATTGCCAGTTATTAAGTACTATGACTTTTCATGCTTTTCCCAACCACTAGCTCAAGCTTTTACTCAGTTGCCTTATTTTGTAAATAAGACATTTAGACAAAGAGAAGCACAAAGACGCGCTACTACACAACAGACACATAGGGAGCTCGAGCTAACAGAAATCAAAAGACAGGAGTTCTTTCGACGTGTTTCTGCCCTGTACGCAGACAGATTTCACTGAATATTCTGGATTATGCCAGAACCTGCCCCTGCCCGTGACTTTGGCAAAGGATTCCAGTCTGTGAGCCAAGGACTGAAAGACGGCGCAAGACAAGGGGCAGCAGAAAGGCAGGGTTTCTCTGTTCGTTTGCTTGGTTTGTAATGTGCTTGCCAAACATTCTTCACATCAGTTTATACGTTAGCAAACGACAGAGATGGGAAAAATAAGCCCCGTTTTCACCCGACGGCAGGTTTGGTGTCTCGGGTGGGCAGGTGTGCACGGCTGGGGCTGACCCCCTGCGCAGAGCACACAACGGGGACCGGCAAAATCTCGTGTAAAATCAGCGCCGCGGCTGATCTTACAAGATAGCAAGGCCCACACCTGCATCGCTGAAAGCGGGAGCAAGCCCTCAGTGTCTGCATACTTTTTCCCCCCCAGCCTCCATTCATCTTTCAGATTTGTTCTTGTCACTTACAAAAACCTATTTCCTCTGTGAACCTTCCAGAAAAGAAAAAGAATCGCATGGAAATAACTCGATAAATTGTACGTTACTCACAGCCTGATCAAAGCCCGCTAAAATTCAGTGCGAGTCTTTTTGTTGACCCAACAGACTCTGGGTCAAGCTTTTAAGCACTTACCTAATTTCAACCTTGGCATTTAGAGTGCCTAAGTTTTTAGTAAGAAAATACCAAATTTCTGATGTTTGGTGGAATCTATCGGTTTGACCCAGTCGCATTATGGATTTAAAATCTGTAAAAGATCAAAACTGAGAGCAAAAAGGGTAAAGATAAATATATATTTATTTCCAAACGGGAAAAGCATAAAGCGATCCCGGAATACCATTGTCGTGAGAAGTGAAATCTGGAAATTTGATTCAGGACTGGATTATCAGCTGGTCCCAGTGCACCACTTAAATACCATTTGCTCTCCTTGTTTTGGAGTTTAAAGACAGGCCAGCACGGCATCGGACCAGGCAGGTCCTTTTCATTTCTTTCTGCCTGGTTACATGTAACAGATTTCTTCGGGAAATCAGGTAGATCTTTAGAGCCCATTTCACTAATGGCTGTACAGACAGAAACCAAATAATGAATTATTAACTTGTTAAGAAATTACAACCACCTTTCTTTTAACCAGGAAGGTGCTTTCTCTTACTATTTTTTCAGTATTTCCACAAAAAATGGAAGTAAAACACAATACAAGCAGCCCTACCTGCCTTGGTGCTATACTAAAGATGATTAAAATTGCCAAACTATTCTACTTCTGTTCTACAGAAACAATGTAGAGTCAGGTACAAATCGCTGGAGGCCATAAAGATTGACCAGTTCACATCAAGAGCAACTGTGGCCCTATCAAAGCAAACACAGCGTCAGAGACAAGAATTACAAGACCAAAACAGATAAAAGTTAAAATCCACCACCACTGCTCGTGTACCAAGCACCCAGCAAGTAGGTCACATACCTAGAAATCATACTGCCTGTCCCATGAGAAAAATTATTCCCTCCGGCTATGACAGATTGTCATAGCAATCAAAGAGTGAATTATTACAATTCTTCCCGTTTTTCACATACTATGATTTTCAATATGAAATTAGTGCCAAGCAGACCCATTTTGGGGCACCTAGTTTGAAAATGAATCCCAACAATTTTCTGCTTAAAAATTACTAGGATCAAATTGGAATTTCAGTCTTGCTACTTAGATCGGTATTATAGAAGTAGTAAATAAAGGCTTACAAAATAGAAGTTTTCCAACAGTTTCATGCCCAGAAAGACACGCAGCAGCTGAGACCCAACGGAGAGAACGGAGCAATACGGGAACCGCCTCTCGAACCCAGCAACCTGCCTCTCTCGGTCATCAAAGTGGGAGCTCAATTTGGAAAAATAAACCTAAAAAACCTCTCCACATTTAGCCAGGAAAGAGAAATGTGCCTTCAATCCATATCCAGTCAGGGCTGTGGAAGGTGTAAGGGTTGGAGTCTTTTCTTTTTTTTAATGTTATCTACAGTTTTAGGCCAACTGTAATCATTCCAAGGTGCTTCAGCTTGCAAGGCATGGCTTAAAGTCATCATTTCTAAACAAACTCAAATTAAAGTCTCATCTGAAGCGCAGAAAACACAAAAATGCTATTCTGGTCTCCTTTCTGTGCAGGTTCTGTGCATGTGCCCAGCTCTTTTCTGTGTTATTTTTTTTGAATTTGGGAGAATATAATCTCTAAAAAGAAACTGGCAACACATCCATTCAGTCAGATGGTTGTAAAATTAGCTCAACCTATGACTCTCCCTCTGGCCAGAAGTACAAGTCTTCTGCCCAAATGATTATTTCACTTCCGGAAAAACTCTGGTGAAGGATCATGTTTACACTATATGGGTGGAGTGAAGTAGAAAACTAATGAAAACTAAGGATGAAATTAAAAATGAATGAAAATTAGGCTGAGTGCTATTCTCAGTCTTGCACCTGTCCCATGTTATTTTGAATTGGATTTCCCTGTGCCTCAGTTTCTCCAATAAGAAAGCTGAGAATCTCCCAAACACTTGGAAGCGCTTTGAAATCAGCAGATAAAAGGAACTCTATAATGCAAGTCTTTTATTATTTTATTTGTGACACAGCTCATTGTCACTTACGGAAGAAAAATAAAGGACATTTATATACGTCTCAACCAAATCTCAATATTCACAGCACAGACCTAATCCACCGCTTCCCTGAGCCGGTGGAAAGATTCTTATTGACCTGAGCAGGCTTGGGCTCACGCTCCTGATAGAGAAGACAGTGTAAAGTTTCTGTCCTACGAGCAGAGTTTATGCTGCTTCAGCGGCCTTTGAACCTTAAAAAGTTGCAGGACAGACAAATAAGTAGCCATAGGTAGTAAATACGTTAGGTCTGACTTTTATTAAAAAGACAGATTTTTCTTGTGTGCGTTCTGCACAATGGGAATGGTGTCGTAATGCAGAATAGATTCCATTTCTCTCTGCAAAATCCTCTGGGAGATAAGCAAATTGAATGTAAAACACCACACTGAATTTTCATCTCTCATATTTAAAGTGCACTGGTAAAACAGAGAGGGGAATAAGCAATTAATGCAATGCTTATTCAAGATTTGTTTGGACAATGGGCTGGGGGAAAAGTTGGAAAGGAGAGAATGGGGCCTTCCTGGGAGCATCCTCGGGCATCTGCTGCAACTGGATTTCCCTGTGAAACGGCGTGGGGTGGGCGCGAACGAACTCACCCCACCAAGGTCTTGCATCCTTAATCTTTGCCCGTTTCCTGCGATTCCAACGGAAATATTCCCGCTTTACTCCAACACCCTCAGCATCTGCCTGCCAGGGCCTCAACGCTGCTGAATTTTTCCTTGGCTGGCCTGGTACCGGCTGCACAGTTCGTTAGTAAAATAAAGTAAGTAAAGTAAGTAAGTTAAGTAAATAAAATGAAAGACAAATAATATAAATAACCCACGCTTCTGGCTGTGGAATGACGAAAGATGTTCAGCTCAGCCATGCATGGAGCAGGTCTGCTCTTTAGGCAAATCCATTACAGCACATGACACACAAAAAAAAGAAATCTGTATAAATATCTCAAAAATACAGCCAAAAGTATACACTAAAAGCAAACCAAGCACAGAACAGAGTTCAGTGGCTCTCCCGCCGTCTAGAACTTTTTCATTAGGGAGCAGCTAAAAGCAGCTAATGGACAGAAGAACACAACTGGAAGTTGAATCAGTTTATATGGTCTGGTTTTCTCTAAGCACTACAAGTATTCTCACCGCATTTTCACCTTTCCTGAAGAAACTACCAAAAACTAAAACCCCATATATAGCTGTGTTAACGCTGAAAAATGAGAACAAGCTGCTGTTCAGAAAGTAAATAATTTATAATAGATTCAAACAATTAGGATTAACCAGCTTCGTTTTGTTTTTTTTTTTTTAAAAAAAAGAATGTTTGATTATTCTGGGCTGTGTTTTGGAAACCATTTCTACCTTATTTTTCTTGGTAACACAATTTCATGCTACAGAAAAGGCATCAAACGATGAAAAGCATTTGTTTCTTTCTTGTTCTTAAGTAAAACCAGCAATGTTAAACAGGTCAGATATAATAAATACAGCTATTTCAAGGGAAAGAAAAATGTTTTCCTGTCCTAACTTTGAGTGACAAGGGAAAATTTTTACCAGCTTGCAACTCCACTTTATTAAAAGTGTTCAATTTTATTTAATTGGATATATATGTACATGTTATATTGGGCTGCTTTGTTGCATTTTTCAAATTAATCATATACCATAGAAGCAACATTTTAAAGTGAGTGATGTTCTAGACACCTTTAAAAGTTCTCGTCTGTGGCAGCCACAGTCTCCTACCCCATATTTTTAAATTTTTGATACTTGGATTACCCCGGCAGGAAGGCGATAGTCCTTGAATAGAGCTTTTTGTTCTGCATTCTAATAGCTTCCAGCACTTGCCCCAGCCCACAAGATACATACCAAATTTAGTTAGACATCTAGGCCAGACGTGAAGAATTTCTCTGTCAGATCTAGTAAACTCCACCGGTTTAACATTTTGGCTTCTTGAGGGCAAGGAGGAGACAGCGAGGCAGACACCGTGCCTTGCAGCAGCCCAGGGACACATGGCGGTTCTTAAAAGGAAGTTAATGAATCAGGCTACTAACCTCTGCAACCCCTGAAACTTTCCTATTTTAGATTAAAAAAAAAAAAAAAAAAAGAATAATCCATCCTTAGCTCTATTCAACCCTATATCCTGAAAGCAAGGGCTGCTAAGAGACAGGTATAGAAATATAAATATTTTTTAAATCCAGCTTGCCGTGTAATAATCCCAGAGCTCAAATCCACTGTGTATTTCCTCGTGAAGACAATGAAGAGAAATTTCAGTCATCTTGAAGCAACTCTTCTCTTTGCAATTTGTTTTAGATTTGTTACCAAGAGTTTAAACCTAATAGAAGGAACCGGTAGGCAATTTGTACTCTTGCATTAAATTATTGTGGTTTCAACCCATTTACTCTGATTTTCTACTGATCATACTGATCTTCTCCCACACAGAACTGGTACAAAGGGAATACATTTTTATTACCCAAAATGTTTACAAGCTTGGAAAGTGGAGAGAGCGATGGGGAACCCCACAACCAGAGCTGTAAGAGCCCGGCCCTGCCTCCTGCCGAACGGGCAGGACGGATGCTCTGGGCAGGAATCTCCTGCAAGATGTTTTCCTTCCCCACAGTCCACTCTCAAGAGCTTTTTGAAGAAGCTTCTCCCTGGGCTGGGCAACTTTCTTGGGGAGGAACCGTGGAGGCAAATGCTTGCGGAGCACTGGGAAACCGCAGGGCTGCGATGGGGGGATCGGGGCAGCGCGGGGTCTGCTGGGAGCCCATGAGAACTCACTGCCGAATTCCAGCCCCGGCGTTCCTCATTTGGAAGTAATTGCCCTGTGCAATCCATCAGGAGGGGCCGGAGAAGATATCTTTGTGAAGTGGAAAAAAATAAGTTCTTAATTTATATATGACAATTAAACCAAATTGGATTGATTTCTTTTTTTTTTTTTTCATTTTCTTTTTTTTTTTTTCCCCTGTTTTTTGGAAGACTTTAAAATGAACTATAAGTCAGAAGATCTGCCAAGGCTCCCTTCCCTAATTAAACACATAACTCGTATTAAAAACCTTTTTAGTCCAGCTGCTGAGAGACTGTGGAATTGCGGAGATGTATGGTTTGTGGGAAACATTGTGTTCCTTCTTGAATTCTTCAGCTTTCACAAAAGACAGCATGTGAACACTTTCCATAAATACAAACTGTGTTTTCTAATTAAACTACTGTCACTTCTATATAACGAGTTAGCAAACCAAATGAAAGCTTACACAAATATTTTCAAAGTTAAAGTAATCAGCATCAAATGAAATACGCAACTTCTCACTACAGCCGTACCTTTAGTAACTCAAGCAACAGGTTTTTTAAAAATAAGTAATAAAATATCCCCGATTTAGACAAGGCATTGCCACTGAAAGACTTCAATACACCAAGGGCACGGGTAATACACCAGAAGGCTTACCCAACAACAGATTACCCAGATTTTCTCTTTAAAAATTCTTTAAAAAGGTGAAATTCCACTTCAGAAACAAACTCCTTGGCTGCAGCTACATCGGCCTCAGAGCTCAGAAAGAGATACGCACATTTCTTACAGAAAACTACTTTTTCTTCCTGCAATTTAAGAGTTTGGGCTGTTTTATCAGTGTTGATTATTAGAGACAAAACAAGTGTTTGGTCTTTAAATACCTCCATCCCACCAGAAGTGGGATGTACATGAAAGTTTTATGTACATGAAAGTTTTATGAAATATTATATACTTGCACGAGAAAATAAAGTGTTTCTTTGGATGCATTTGTTGTTTTATTACTATCAGATTGGCCTTCTACAAAAAACCCAGCTCTGCAGGTATAACATACTCAAAGCTTTCTCCAGCTTAGCAAAACAAAAATAATTGAGAAATATCAAAGACCAAATCTTGTGGAAATAGCTCTTTCTTTGGGAAAAAAAAAAAAAAAATCAAACTGTTGTCAAGACTAAAGTAGGCAATTTACTCATACGTCTGTAGAGTATAGCACGGGCCAGGACTTTCTACAGCCCAGTCTGGCCAACTCACACTTACATCACCTCCTTTCCAGTATCCCCCACGTCAAACTGGAGGCGCGCTGTCAAACGTCGCCTTTGGAAGCCAGCCTGACCCAGTTAATGCCTTATGCAGAAAATCCTTCCTACCTAGTTGGAATCATTTTAAATGCCCAATTTAATGTATCAGAAAAGCTAACTGCTCTTACCGTTCCCCAAACGAAACCATCTGCCCTCTTCTACGCTAACTCTTTTACAATAGCTTTATTATATCTCTACATCCTACGTTCATTTTTGTCGTTGCAGATTTTCTTACGGCGAATGGCAAAACTAATAACCTGCTTCCAGCTCCAGAAGTTCCCTGTCTGATCCTGGGAGGATCCAATTCCTGCAGTTTTCTTACACTGCTTCCCCAGTGTGGTCTGCTAGCCATCCATCACCAGAGGCAAGCTGCTGGCTTACTGGGGGCTTTGGTCCAGCCTAGTTGGCTGTGGCTGTCTTCTGAACCCAAGGATCATTAAGTGATCAAGCATCCTACGGAAATCAAGTAAAGCATCTTGGTTCCACAAACAACAAATACACATTGAAGAACAGCTCTTTAGCAGGGAATTGGCTTTTGAACCCCCTGATGTGAATCAGCAGGTCTTCCATTGTCACAGACTACCCACATGAGTTTTCATCTTGGTTTTTCCATAACAGTTGGAGGCTCTGAACGACCCATTTCTGCTGTTGTTGCTCACCCCCATGGCAGAGACGGGTGCTAAGGGGAAATGGGCTCTTCTATTCCCATTAACAAGCCTCAGCTCCACCGTTTTGTAATGCAAGAACCTTGGCACTTTTCTATTCAGAAGCCCCTTGCACATAAGAGAGTGGCATTACCCTAAGTAAGAGCAGCAACAAAGGAGCAGGCTATGAGGAGCTGAGGATAACATCAGCCTTTGGAGATCCGACCTGCTCTGCCCCATCAGAGCTAAGGAAATAAAAAAATAAATAAAAATTTAAAAAAAATCACATTACAGCTTTTCCATTCTCATCACGAAATTCTCCAAACCGTTTCCCAGCTCATCTCCTATTAGAGCAGCATCAGCTGCCCGAGAGCTGAAAAGAAAGATTTCACCCGATCTTTTCACGCTTAGGTCATCGCTACACAATCCGAAGCCTTTATCGTGGAGCATCGCAACCGGATTCCCCACGGTCTTCTCATGGTCTAAGAGCGACGCCAAAAAGACGTAGCAAAGGCTAACGGAAAGCCACTTGTGCACGGGCTGCTATAACCATTTTGCAAACCTCAGTATTTGTTTTAAAGACATCTCCCCATGTGAAAAATGGTTCTACTTTGTCGTTAAAAGAGAATGTCGCAGACAGTTAATCTCGACCATTTATTATATATCATCCAAACCAAAATATTGATACATCTGGACAAACTCAGTCCAAGAAAAGAGCACCATTCCCAAAGCATTCATGAACACAACCAACAGATCATAAATCGTAACTAGCCAGAACTGACCACAATTAAATAATCTGTCAAGGGAGGAGGTAGGCAGCCATTCTGGCGAGGTTCAGACCACCGATAGAAATTCAGAAAAGGCTAAATTAGAAGTATCAACAGTATGTTGGATTGGTGTCTCCCGAGTCGCTGAGTTAAGACAGTCTAAGCTACAATAAACCCTCCCAGGGTAGGTCAAGTATTTATTAAATTGTTGTGCCCAAGAGACTCTCACAAACTCAGGAAAAATCATTTAGATGCTTCAGTCAGAGCCCATCCAGGACAGTGCTCTGTCTGCACAAACAGCACGTTCTTGGGGAGGCATCTTCTTGGGTTCAGTGACAGGGAAAGCCAGGGCAAGTGCACCTTGAGTTATTCCTTGAGTCCAAGTCCACCTTGAGTTATTCCATTTCCGCGACCACCTTGCTGCTAATGGTGAAAAAGGTGATGTTATGCCCATCCTTACAGAAGGAAATTTGTCCTACAAGACCCAGCACCGCCAGCTGTGACCGTGCTGTGCACCAGGAGACATGGGATGATGTAAGATTGCTAACTCTTGTTTTAAAGAGAATTTTAAAAAACAGAAAGATTTTTTTAAAACCACAAAAATCCTCCAACACCTCCATTATTTTTTTCTCCTGTATCTTAAGAAAACCAAGTGAAGTTGATGACTATGGGATTCCTGGCTCTGAAAGAAAGGGAGGAATGGGGTAGAAAGTGATCACCCTGAGTGCAAGACAATAGCCGCACCTGAATGCCATTACTATGTAAAAACATTACAGACAGAAGGAAAAATAAATTTCCAGAGAGAAACCTGAAGCTTGATTCCAGCTCTGCTGAAATCAACAGTTTTGCAGTGAACTTCAAAGGAATTGTGATTTCCCCCTTGCTATATTTTAGAGGTAACAAAACCAGCAGAACTAAAAAGGATTTTAAATATTACTAACTACGTGCCCCAATTAGCAGACTGCTTGTACCACTTAATAACTTCAAATCTGCAAGGAGGACTGAGCCTGCAGTCCTCTATTTCAATTGCAAGATGGATTGCTAAAATGGAAAGTGTTACTGCAAGCTGCTTCTGGATGCCACCACTTCTGCTGGGACCCTCAGCACCTCGAGCCGCCCACAGTTCTTTGGTGGCTTTTTTTGTTGTAACAGCACCATAAGACTCAGACGAATAAATCTAGACAAACTGTTGTTTCCTGCTGGATAATTTTTGCTTTACATCTCTGAACTGCAAAGAATTGGAGGGTTTTTTACCCATGTAATCCACACGCACTCCCTTTATTTGGGCTTCTAGACTTGATGCCAACAGCGATCGCTCATACATCATCATACCAAGCACCAAGGAACCTACAAACGGAGTTTTCACACGTTACAGTAATGAAGGCGCACACATAGAGAGGCAGAAGGGAAGGATCTAAAGCACTTCTCTGCTTAAATCAATGCAACCAACCTCCGAGAGCAACACGCACTCCTTGCTCTTCAGGGAACGTACCCAGACACGTTCATTGTCTAGTATTTATTCAGAGTTCATTTCTTAATCATAACATGGACTACTTCAACACTACGCAGGAACAAAAGCCACATTTACCCAATGTAGCCAAAGTATTAAAATTATGTAGGCCTATAAACTAGTGTTTGATTAAATGTCTCTTGCATGGCAAAAGACAACCACACAAGTAACACGGGATTTCAGTTTATCCTCTATATGCCTCTAAATTACATTAATTAACTGAAACCATGACCTTGATATTTCCATTACAGCACTATTTTACAAGTGAACACAAAAGCATGAATTCATCTAGCTGTATCTTTATTTTTATGAAAGCACTTCTTTGCAATCAGTAACAAGATCTCACCGCTGTACTTCAGTCTGACCTCAAAAGAAAACTAAACAACGATTTCTGTACCACTGTGCAAATTATAAAAAAATGAAGTGGCATTCCTTCCCATCATGTCTTACTTTACAATAAAGAGCTACTTTCCTGGCATAAAATCCCCTTCAACATTTAACGTTCCCTTTAAACCATCTACAGTAAGTCACTGAACCTGAAAATAAAAGTTGGGCATTAACTGGCTTTATCCATTTTCTTTTTTGTACGAATGAAAAGAAACAATCTATAAGCAATGAGAAAACCCATCAAGCTGAACATAACACACTCAGATCCCGTGACTGTTGGATCATACAAAGCCGTGTGTGTTACACAGAGCTTATCTGTAATTAATAACAGATCTGCATTTAGTTATGCTTATTTACACAAACAACCTACAAGCAAACCATAGGCAGTGGTTAATAATTAAATGTAAGCATCTGTAATAACAGATTGATCAAGTGATATGAACAAAATCACATTCTTAAAAATTGAAATCTCAATTTGAATAATGTAAAGAAGGATTTCTCCATCTGAAAAAGTCTCAGCTTGTTTTATTTCAAGAAAGAGAGGCCTGTTATTCAGGAAATTTCAGAGCTCTTATCACTTTTTTTTTTTCACTTGAAAAAAAATGAGAAGAATACAGATACTAACCGTGCTATCATTGTCAGTACTATTTGGAGAAATATTAGGTTTAAAAGGTTTAAAACAATGTCATTCCTCATTTGAAGCACCACTTTAAGATGCTGCCTTTAAAAACTATTAGATTTTTTTCCATTGACACAGCATCAACCAAAGCCCCACTGTGTGACGTTTAATATCATTTGCATCTTTATACAGGCAGGCAGAGAATTCTGCCATTCTATCACTTCAAGCTTCACTGTTAAAGTCCATTGGAAAAAATCGGAGAGTCACCAAAGAGGCTATGAGCACACACTTTATTTTTATTTGAAAGTCATTTGAATTACACGTGCTCACTAGTTCTTTTCACGGCGCTGCGCTCCTGACGGAATTTATCAAATCGATGAGCTCCTTGGGAATGAATAAAGTTATGAATCAACATGACAAACACGGACTGTCCTAGTAGCTCAATAGATCTTATCGCTGCAAAATACCGATGGGAACGTGCCTCATCCCGGTGCCCGCGTGGTTGTTATTTGTACATCTGGGCAGGAAGCACAACGCGGCCGGTCCCGACTCCCCGCGAGCATTAGAGCCCAGACGGAGCTGCAAAGATAAACAGCGCTTTTGAGCAGGCACTCACTTTGATGAAATAAGATTTATTCGCCAGAATTACTGGAGCTGCTCACAGCTTTCAGGAAGAAAATAAAGGAAAGGAAAATGCATAGGCTGCTGGAGTGAGACTAATGATGATATATGCTTGACATTAAAACTGCTAAAACCAGGCTGCATGTTGGTAAATTGTGTCATGTGCCTGGGAGTCTGGGCACCGGCTTTTGAGCCAGGAACCTCTAGTTTCTCGTGCTGCTTTTAACAATAACTGCTTTTGTTGCCCTTGCCAAGTCATTGCTCCACTTCTTCTGCGGCAAGAAGAGGCCAGGGCTTACCTACCGTTTGGAGGCTGTGAGCTTCAACTAGCACTTGAACATGCTTTAAGAACTGCAGCCTCACCATGCAAGTTCTTTGAATTATTATTTATGAAACCAGCACTGCAGACGGGCAAGTGACAGGGACGTCTGCCAACGGCAGGAAGAATAGACCCAAGTGCCATGACATTTTGCCCAACTTATCTGACACAAGCACAGCGAAAACCCCACCACTCCCTGCTCATTTAACTCAACGCTGATGTTCATGTTCTTGCTCGTTTATCCACTATATCCATTGTTTTCTTCTGGAAAATAAATAGCAGAGGAAAAAGCTGTGGTAGGCAGGGAATGTGGCACAACCTCCACTGTAACAATCCAGAAGACCACTTTAGTGAACAGGCAAAGAGAAATGAGTCTGCAGTTAAGTGACTTCACTCAAAGCAAAGAAGAGCCACCCTGCAGATATGGTCTTCAGCAGCGGGTCCAACAAAAACGAGCAGGACAATCACTGGAGAAGGGATGAGGATCCTCATCTTTTTTCTAAGGGAAATCTAACAAACTTGTATTTTCTGCAACCGTATTTCCACCTTTCTAAGTATGGCAAATCCTACTCTGTCGATCTTCTCAAGGGTGCTGCATAGAGCAGAGCTGAGATCATGCTGGAGACATCGCCTCTTCCCTCCCTTCAGCTCAAAGCAGGATCAGCTGTACTACAAGTGGCTGAACACCCTTAAAGACCGTGACTTAACAGCAATTCCATGAAAGTTACTCCATCATCTAACTAATGGTTTGGTCTGTATGTCCCTTGCTGCTGTTTAAGACCATAGCTAGTCCTAATCTCAGTGAACAGGAACAATTATTCCCTTCCTTTTTGTGGCAGTCCCTTAACATATTGGAAGCACATTATCAAGCCTGTCCTCTCACGTCTGCATGTAATAAATTAAATTTAATAACAACCATTTTGTTGTTCAGTTCTCTTGCTTATGCACCCAGTCACAGCGATTGGGGTTTATGAAGATCTGCCACAACGACAGAAAGCCACAGCCTGAGTGGTCATCGCTTTTCTTCTCCAGGTGGCAATGCCAGACGCCGAGCTTTCCTTCAATAAAGCAACACAGCAGAGTCTGGAAGCCCAGCACTAGAGCTGAAGCAAAGTCCAGATAATTCTGCCAGACCAAGAATCGTAGCCAGAAACACAAACAGCACAATCCTGATGCCTACAGACCACTGCCCTCCTAGGGGAGGGAAGCATCCCACCTTCAGCAGAAAACCCTTCGCTCTGATTTCAGCCCTCCTGCAGCAAAATCACAGAATCATCGAATGGTTTGAGCTGGAAAGGAGCTTAAAGATCATCTGGTTCCCACCCCCTGCCCTGGGCAGGGACACCTCCCACCAGACCAGGTTGCTCCAAGCCCCCTCCAACCTGGCCTTGA
>JAOXJK010000004.1:32255796-32275503 GCA_025774025.1 Xenus cinereus | reverse complement strand
GACCAGGTTGCTCCAAGCCCCCTCCAACCTGGCCTTGAACCCCTCCAGGGATGGGGCAGCCACAGCTTCTCGGGGCAGCCTGGGCCAGGCTCTCACCACCCTCACAGCAAAGAACTTCTTCCTAAAATATTCCTCCAGCAAATCTCCCTTTCCTCCAGACTGAACATAACACCATGTGCACAGTGCTCACCGTGAAGGGGCTGTAGGGGTTGAACACTTGGCAGAGCATCTTTAGCTATATACACTCTAGAGAAAGGTACAGGCTCCAAACATCTGAGAAAGCAGGGCCACACATTCATTATGCCCTGAATCACCTCAAAATCATGTGTATGTTTTTCTTAATCAAATTGCAATTATTTAAAAATATTTTCCATCTCTACCCCCTTATGACTCATTCTGAAGGACTCCAGCAGCAGCAGCTGCTTCGTCTTAACCTTATTCGAGAAACAAAACCCAAACGAAACAAAAAAAGCCGACCCCCAACACCCCCAAAACCTGGCATCGAGCAATTCCTCCAGCGGAACTGTGGAGAGGAAGTGTGAAATCTCAGCCCTGCTGCACACCGGCGACATCCAGATCTCACCTCTCCTGGACTTACAGCTGTGCAACGTGTGCGTAACGTGTCACCGTGGATATTGGTCCAGATTCCACATGCTTCAAGCAGAAGATTTATAAGGTAAAATGCCATGTAAGCCAGCAAAGAGAAAACAGACTTCTCATTTGCTCATTTTAATACCAACTTGAAGGAATCACAGTTTTTCCAAAGAGCAGCTGTGGGGAAACAGAACAAACTGCAGATTATCTCAAAAACCCAAAGGCTTCCACCATGGAGGCCTTCAGTCAGGTGTCTCCCTAGCTCCTGAGCAGAGAACTCAACGGTTCTTCCCCAAGTAACAACACAGGGAAATTACAACTAGAAAACAGAAGTCTGTATTAAATAATTTCCCAAATCAAACATGTAATAAATAAAAAAAGGAGAAAAGGGAGTGACTAGAGAAGGCTTCAGCCAGCTCACTCTGCAAAGACCAGCTGAATCCCTACTCCAGCCCCTGTTGTAAATGGGGTACCTCCTCACTAGGACACGACTATGATGCCAGGTCCCCACATCGGGTCCCTGGGCGTCATGGGCTGCAGAAACCAGTGCCCCAGTCATGCTGGCGCAATGGGCTGACAGACTCGAGATGGCAGTTTGATTTTTATGGCTGTCGTTACTCCTTTTTAATCGTAATGCAGAATGCATTCAAAAGCTGCTACCTCAAGTTCATTCCCTGGGTAAACGCGTGTTTTCTGATTCCACCCTGATTTCTTATAGATCCCTATCCTTGCACACGAAGAGAGAGAAACCCAAACAGTACCCCATTGACATTACCCATTAATTAATATTAGCAAGGGAGAAAACTTTAGCTAATACTGTTATAATTACAAGACAAAAAGCGATGCCTCAGTGTTACCAGCCCACCAGAAACAGAACCACCACGTTAAAGCAACACTCTGCTACCTCCTGGAGGAGCCCGAACAATGGCCGCATTGTTCAGCGGCCTCATCTCCGCTGAAGGCCACCCACATCTTCCCCACTCCAGGGAGAAGTCAAAAAATCTTCCAGCTCAATAGTCATCCAGTCAGAGGAGAAAGCATCTTTACAAGGCTTGTTCATTTTTCTTGGACAAGAAGGGAGTTCAGCCTTTGCCTTCAAGCCAAGTCCCCGAAAGGAAGGGAATGAGTTTGAAGTTCCTGAAGATGGACATGCCTCCAATGCTCAGGCATTTTGTATCACACAAGATTGATTTCCTCCAACTACAAGAGGCCTCGGGTGAAAACGATCCTTCACAGCCTCGTGGCTGGGAGCCAGCGTCAGACTGAAACACAAAGAACGCATCGTGCTTGCCTCAAGATGTCAGGAGCTTTTGATAAATTAAAATTCATTTTGGTAAATGAAAAATTCCTGGAATCTTTTGTTCATGCTAACATGTGCAGTAATAGTTCAAATCTAAATAAATTACACAAAAACAAGTAAAAAATGAGTCAGTCCTTCCAAAATTTGTACAAGCTCCCATTTTTTAAAAGTCTAAAACGTTATGTTACTTTCTACCAGGCCTGTTATGAGAAAGGAAAACTAAATGCAACCAACCCTAAAAGTGCTGCAGAAATGAAGAGAGGGAGGAAAACAACAGAAATAAGCTATTTTGCCAATGAAGTCCAAACAAGCTCCGTCCAAAACCAGCTGTGTCTCTGGGTACACAGCACCAAATACTTGCCACGAGCTGGGGACAACGCTGAGAAGGACAGAGTAGATCCCACAGTGTACAAGCACATCCTATGAATTTTTAAGAGTTTTCAGGATTCACCTACAAACCAGAAGATATTTTGGAAATAAGAGCTGCCAGATGTCCCAATATAAATCAGGATTTTTAATATTTCTCCTGATGTCCCATTAACCTCGTCAGTATTTCCACACATGTCATCTGGCAACCTTCTCAGGATGACCAGTAAAACCAGGAGACACGTGTTAATGGCAGAGAAGAACAAGGGAGAAACCCTCACAAGCCTGAATTTTACTCCTTCAGCTTGCCATGCCTGGAACAGGGGAAGGAGAAGAAAAACAGCTTGTGTGTAAATTAAGCAGAGAAAAAGTGAAGGCAGCCCAGATCCTGCACATCGGTCTGGAGGAGAATCAGGGCTTGTCTAGGTGTGTTTGGGGGGAAAAGGAACAAAAAAAGACATTCTTTATTCGTGCTTACTTCAAGATAAAACTTTCCGTAGCCTAAAATAACCACTCCTGTTGACACACATTCAAACACACTGCAAACCAGTCTACTGATACTGCTCATCTGGAAGGGATGAGGTCTTGTCAAGGACGTAGGGCCACACTTCATACGATGCTGCGGGGCTGCCCCGGATCACAGCATGAGACCCAAACTGCCTTCATCACAGCAGGAGACACACGGGAATTGCTTGGGGCCAGCTGTACACAAATATCTGCTGCCATCAAACAAATTAACTTTTCTTTATATTAAAAAAAAAAAAATCCACCTCCATCTAATCAGTAAGCACTTGCCCCTCAGAAGAAAGCTTCTTCCCTTTTTCCTCGTTGTTTTAATGAGAATATTTACAGCAGGTATCAAGGAAACTTAATCAGCCTTTAGAAAGTATTGAGGTATAAAGAGGTGCATAGAGTCATTGCTGTCTCCAGCCCACAGCAGAAATGAGATATTTCTTGAGACTGAAAGGGCTATAGTTTATCATGTCCATTGAACACCTGCCTCCACTTAACCCTTTTGGGACTTTCTGCTTCAGCTGTTTTTTTCAATGGGGTTAGTAGATCAACAGGGCTCTAAATTCTTCAGAAAGTGTTTTCCCCCTGCCTCTTTTCAACAATATCTTACCAGACAGTCTTTCAACACAGGGTCTCCATCCTTATGATTTTCCAAAAGACTCCAACTGAGGGATCACAGAAAGTCAGGACAAGGCAGTTTTGTTTCTGCCAAGTATTTGAGCTCAGATACCCCCCGTTCATGATGTCAATCAGTTGTCTGGGCTAGGTCAAGAGTTACTGCTACATCCAGATGCAATATACATTTTTACAGAGTGGCTGTCTTCCTGCCCTGCTCACAGAGGCAAAATGCTCCTGCGCCTTCGTGTTCCGCACGCTGTTCCATATCCAGGCACAGACACATAAAATTCTTGCATTGTTTAAGCTTAGCAATCCCCTCAATGGTGTATTTCCAACACACAGACAATTCATCCTCATCTCTGTACGTATGTTGAAATTTATAGCAAATTTCTTTATGTACTTTTGTTTAAAAAACCAAAAATGTTCAAAAGCAAAGTGTATACAGAGAGAAACACCACAAAGGGAAACGAGGTTGGGGCTTTGTTAACATGAAAGTCAAATTTTCTTCTCATTTATTGGGATGTTCACGTAAAATACCTGAAGAGCAGTGCTCAGACCACAGCCAGAAGCTGACAGCAGAAATCAGGTCCTCTCCCTTCACTGTTTACAGAGAGCACCGCAAGAGGATAGGTGCTTCAAAGAGAGATAAAAATGACATTCACCCTAATCAAACCTTCTAAAGAAAACTCGAGATAAGATTAACTCAGTAGCATTATCTCAGCGTACAAGCGTAAGTGCGCTCTATTTATTTACATATGCTGTTCTGAAACATATTGAATGTTCTTAGTTGTAAATAGCGAAGTTCCTTTCCCCCAAACAGTCTGTTTCAATAAGACCAGCATTGTTACAGATTTTTTTTTTTTTTTTTTTTTGGAAGGCTAACTGCCATATAGTGGGAATTGGAAGGATGGAGTTGCAAATGTTTGTCTTTTTCAGTGCCGAGCGCTACAGAAAGCTGGCATCAAAAGTACAATAGAAAACAGAGTTTGGTGGGAAGTTCAGATGCTTGACTACCCTGGCTCTGAATAGAGCAGAAAACTTCTATTAGTTCCCCGCTGTTTCAGCCAGGCGAGGGGTCAGTTCCCCGCCAGCAGCCAGGAGACTTCGCCAGCGTTATCAGCGTTAACCCCCTTCGTGCTGCTCCACAGAGCTGCCGCCCAGAGAAAAGGGCTGCCAAGAAGCCCTGCCAAGAAGCCCTGCCGCCATCCAAAATTAAGTTCCAAACCCTGTAACGTGTACACAGCAATTATTTTAAAATATGGGTTAATACGCATATTCCCAGTCCCGTGCCCAGAAAGCAGGCCATGATCTGGCAACGCTCGCAATTACATTAACTGCAGAAAGTGCGAAAATTTGTGTCACGGAGAAAGACGACCGGGATTTCTACTCCGTGTTGACAGGATAAGAGCAGCTTATAACTAGTTGGAAATAATTCATTGCTTTTTCATTGCGGAACAGGACATGTAAAACACCAAATGCTCAAAACAGGAACAGTTAACCCAAACTACATGAAAAAACTGTTTCAAGCACACCCTATGGAGGAACAGGGTGATCCTGCTGTACTTGAAGTATTGTGCAGCCGATTAAAAATGTAAAATATATTACAAACACTAACTCGTGTATGGTAATATTTTCCCATATCTCATCATTTTTTGCTGTGTCACATTGAAGTTGAATCAAGTACCTGGCATTTCAGCAACGATGCCAGGGAAAGTACATGCTCAAAGTATTGCTGGGCTGGATTTTTTCAAGGCTACACCCCTGTGACTGCTGGCGTGGGGTGACCTGTCCCACCTGGGACATGTTATAGGAGTGTCATGTCTGAATGCTATTGGTTTCCTCACCTGAGGACATTCTTTCTTCATTTAAGTGTTTCTTAAATAAATATGTTGCTGTAAATTCAAGATTTCCAACTGCAATCAGAGTCATCAAAAAAAAAATAAAATCAGGCAGTAAAAAGTAAATGCAAACAATTTGTATACTAAACATGTGAATGAGGATTTCTTATCTAATTAGGTAGAGAAATCTGCACTGGGGTTCAGTTTGAACCCCACCCTGAAATGGAATGGGGTCAAGCTCCTTGGCTCTTGCACAGTTTGGAGTAAGATGACAGCAGGAAGAGGAACCTTCACCTGGAGAAGAGATGGCAGGAGGCAAAAACACTCCTTCCTCCTCCTCACCTGCATCCACCGCCACTTACAAACTGTTGTTCCTTGACGAGTTAACCGCTTGGAAAAAAAAAAAACAGGGAAGAAACCCCTGGGAAGAACCTTAGAGGAACACAAAAAAAGATGCTTTGATCATCACCTTGAGCACAGCAGGCAGGAGTAACAAGCTAGAAGGAGACATACCACGTTAAATGGGAGCTGATGGTACCGGGCATCTATAGGTTCCCATGGCCAGGCCTGGAGAAGTACACATCCTCTGGACTTTTGGCCTTTTGTGTCCCCTTACATTTTTCTACCATGCCAGAAACACCTCATGGCTTCAAATGTTTTGACAGTAAAACACTGCATGGGGCAAAATCACGTTACAAGGCAAAAATAAAGGGTTAGACGTACAGAGCTGGGTGGAGAATGACAGTGGTGGAGATGCTGGGAGTCTGCACGGTCTTTGGGGTTTTGACACCCTGTGTACAAAACCATGATTCGGTATCTAGCATGAATCCAGTGTGACCAGCAGCTTCCACTATGCCAGTACAAACAGAAGTGCCCCGACAGTTCTGTCACCCCCCAGGCTCTGTGCAAGTGGCTTGGAGGTGACAGCACCCGTCTGAGAAAGGAGAACTCATGGTTTGAACCTTAGATAATTATCTCTTTGTCCAGGGTCATCCTAGACAAAGTTATTTAGCCTGTCTGTGTCTCCATTTCCCAACTGTACAACGGGAATAGCAGATTTTGTCTGCCTCTGAAGGAATTTAATGAGGAAAATGATGTCAAAGATCACAAGGCTTTGGGGTATCTGCAGCGATAAGAACTGTGTAAGTACCAGAGGGCAGGAAAAAACTGTGTCTTAGCCAAAAATCAATATGGAAATCACTTCACAGTGCTCTGAAGGGCATGAGATTATTAATAACCCTCTTCATCCCTCCTCGCGCCATCAGCAAACAAGTACCTGCACAGAAAGAGAACTGCCCCTGAACAGCGCTTCCCTTCCAGGCTGAAACGTCGAACAAACCCCTCACTTTGCTCACTTTAGTAAAATTTTTGGCATCCCAATGCATCACTACATGCTTCAGCGTAGAGCTTTTTTTCTTCCCCTGAAGAAAAGAGCCCAAGTCCCAGCCGGGGGGGATGCACACACAGAGCCCCCTGAGGAGGATGCTCTCCCCAGGGAGAGAAGAAATGAGTCTGCTGTGCCCATTTAAAATACTTTCTTCCTCCGCTTTATACTCCGCTAAGACACTCTAAGCACATGTTTAATGCCCAAATGCGTCTTTTCCAATGGAAAAACACATTTAGCAAGACTTAAAGGGCTGTGGGAAAGAATTCGCATTCAGGAGAGGATCCAAAATGGTGGCCACAAATCTGCCCCGTGGATTTTGGGCAAAGCAGCAGAAGAGTTCAGGCCGTCTCCGCTCCTCTGCAGCTGCAGCACGCTGTGCAGTGACTGAAAAAGTGTCTTCCCACTTACCGCAGAAATAAGTAGGAAAGCGTCAGCGGTGCCAAAGCTCAGAGGATGACACAAAGAAACCAACAAAACCCAACAAAATAAAATAAATTAAAAAATCAGTCGCTATTTTTCGAAACAATTCTAGGAATACAAATACAGTTTTATAGATCTAAGTAATTTTTCTTAATGGAAAAAAAGAAAAAAAAAGAATTCTCGAATAGCAAAGACTTATATAAACTTCAACAAAAGCTAAGTTCAAAGATGACAGCTTTAAATACCTAAGAAACAGATTTTTATGCCAACAAGCTAAGCAGCAGGCGGGCTGCCACGCGCCAGCAAAAGGGATCCACATATCTGTGAAGAACTTGCTCCATTGTTTCAGCCACTGATTTGCTGAGATAAGAGAACTGCGAGAGCCAAAAGCCTGGCAACTTCTCCTCCCGCGCGGTAGCCGCATCTAGGCCCAGGCACACCACCAGCTATTATTCTATTAGCTACATATGGCAGGGAAACGAGGGAGGAAAAACACAATACGCCACAGTTCTTTCCCACAGAGACCTAGCAATATCAGGGGATCATACTGTGCTATTTGAATTTGTGAGACTAAAAATACTGCTCTTTATTGCTCTGGAATGTAAAGACTAAGAGCAGTTACATGATCTGAGGTAACAAAGCTAGGGATATATTGCTGTTCCTTCCTGTGACCTGAATTTGGTATGCATTATTTTTTTTCTGCAGACCTTTTTCTGTTAGTAAAACAAACAAACAAACAAGCAAGCACATGCTACTAATTGTATTTAGATTACACATTATCAACCAAATCTATATTTGGGGTTCTTTCAAGACCACCAACGAGGCTCACGTTACAGGGACTCTGCATTAAGTAGAGAAATATAAAAAAATAGGGGGAGGGGGGGAAAAACCAACAGAAAAATCTTGCAACTTTAATACTTTAATATTAATGAAATAGATGCAGGTTTAAATAATGTTAATGAAAATCCAAGAGGAAAAAAAAAGTCCATTCCCATCTGAAAAGGGGAATCTCTTTGAATTTCCTATTAAACAATACTCTTTAAGGCAGCGTTTACAGACAGCAGCCTGAGATAATTAAAGAATGATGGCGAATGTGGTCCCACCACGCGTCCCCTCCTCCCGTCTACGAAACCTAAAGAGTCTGCACAGGCGTTTACACACGACTGAGATCACAGAAACAGAAGTGACATCTTCAGTCCCTCCAGGTCTGATCCAGAGGGAGCTGAAAGGCTCCCATTGACTCCCCAAGGCGCGGGACCAACCTGCGCATCCCCATCCGCTGCCAAGGAGGAACTGCTGCCAGAAATCTATTCCCTCCGTAGTTCTGCCTGGTCCGACTTAAACATCTCAAGCAATGTAGCTTCAATAACCTCCCTTGCAAGATTATTCAGTCCAACAGATTTTACTTTTAGGAAACTGCTGCCGAAATTTAGCTTAGGCTTCCTTGTCTGCATTTCCTTCCTCTTATTTATACTCCTGTCTTTGCATTGCTGCAAATAATACCCCTTTCCCAGCTGGTAACACACATCAAGTACGTGCACACCAAAAAATCATCCCTTTTCACTTCAGCATGTTTTCATTTTCCCCTAAATAAAAACAAACCACAGAACCGATTTTGATGGTTTTCCTCTAAGGTTTCACCCCAATTTGTTGAAAACTTTTCTAGTATTAACTTTCCCACAGCTATGTATAATATTATAGGTGTGCTCCCAGGACAGCTGTAGAGAAAGCCCACTAACCTCACTGATCCTGTGTATACTCATTTTCAGGTTCCTTTCAGCCAAATATCAGAAATCAGGTTTGGGTGTGTTTTTTACGAACAAGTGTTGATTTATTGTTGACTAAGTCCCTTTTTGTTCATGACAACACCATGCAGAGGAGCCCAGCAAAGGCTACAGATAAATACTCAGTAAAACAGCAGCTGGTCAGACTCCGCTCCTGCATTAGAAGTGGTTTACATCGCATTCATGGGACACCGTGTGAGAATGAACTATATTTAAGCAGTATTTGAAAAACTGGGTACATTATAGACAGATAGTAAAAGAGGAAGAAAAAACTAAACAATTTTTGCAGCACCCTTGGAACAACTACATACGCTGTAGATGAGATGGTTCCTTCCATGGGCAGAAGAAAGAAAAATGTTCAGAATTAAGAGAAAAACTCAAAAACCTCTGCAATGCTCTACAGTGTAGCATCTGTATACATACACACACACTTGAACGTACCAGGAGCAGTGGCCTACAGAAAATATCTTTGCATCATGTGCAGCTCAACGAGGCCTTGAGGAACTCGCTTCGGTAGGGGGTTGGACTAGATGATCTCCAGAGGTCCCTTCCAACCCCTTATCATTCTGTGACTCATCATTCTGTGAACTACCGTAAGAAAAATAACAAAACCCACCGAGAGAAGCAGAGCACACGTGCACAATACAACAGAAGGGAAACCAGTCCCATCCCGAGCCGGGGGTTGGACTGGGTGACCCCAAGTCCCTTCGGGCAACGTTACAGGGATTCTATAAAATTCAGACGTTCTGCATCCTGGAAAACAGCGTGATTCCGGCACAACTGACCGATACCACTACACACAACACAAAACGCCTTACCTAAAGTCTAATTAATAAATATTAAAAGGTCGAGTTTGATGCTTGCAGAACAGCGAGCAGCAGCAGACTGCACAAAGAGGGTGATGTTAGATGGAAAGCAAAAAAACACACTGGGGTTTCCAATGGAAGGAAGAAAAACTAAACATAGCACTCAGACTCATGAGATTACAGCTCAGTCCATTTGAATAAAAAATTAAGTATTAAAAAAAGGGGGGGGGAATGTGTATATATGTAGTTGGGGGGGAAGGAGGAAGGAGAAAGGGGAAAGTAATACTTGTTATTTGAGCAGGGCATGTCTTTTTTTCTTGGCAATCTCTGCCTTCTCTTTTCAACAGACACATCCTTTGGGGCCTAAATTGTGAGTTAGACACATGCACAGAGAGAAACGGGCCTCTGTTTTCTGTATAACGACAGACTACTTATTTTTCAGTACAGACAACCCCTCATATCTGGTATTTAACTTATATGTAAACTAGTCCCAGCAGAGCTACCCCTCTTAATGGCTCACACAACTTTGGAAAACGGATTTTTATTTTTTTTCTGCTCTTGGACTAGACTCATCACTGATGTATTAACTCAAAACGACAGTGAACCTAAGTCTTTTCAGTTTTGTGGGCTGGTGTTGAGTGATTAGGCTTCTTGGCAGACTTGAACTACTTGGGAAGTCAGAAGTGAATCAAAGACCATTACACAGATACAGAAAAAACATTAGAGATTCTGACATACTCAATCCTTTCAAAATGTTTGATGTTTTGCTGTTCTCCAGTGACTCATGTGATTAATAAAGTAGACATATTTGTCATCTCCTTGGACAGAACTAAAAATGTACTTTGTTACGGGGAAAGACTAATAGGTTTGTAGAGAAAGGCCACAGGTGAATACCACCCACAGCACTGCGGTCCTCCCCCGGCACACCAGAGATGTGCAGCAAAGAAACACCCTTACTGTTATAAGAAGTCCTACCAGCAAGGACAGAAGAGGATTTCAGGATCATGTACTACAATTCAGGTCTGAATAATGTTTGTTGTCTGCAAGCTTTCATATTAAGAAAAAATAAAAATATACTCTATCAGGTCTTCGGTGAGAAACAATTTAGGTGTCATGCCATTATTGCTTTAATTAATGTGTATATTTGTAAAGGCCTGAAGAAATAGGCGAGGGAAATAGTCACAAAGACTAATTGGAGCCTAAGTGAGGTACTTTCTCTAGGATCCCTTTAGAGTCACAAAGTTAACCAGGGTAAAATGGATGTGGCAGAGTCCTCTTGCCATCTCCCTCCCCTAACCCAGTCCAAACAGATGTAACCTATTCTCCTGTTAGAAGAGAAGCCTCCCAAAATCGTGAAGTGCTTTATTCTCCTTACCCCAGGAAGTTTTTTTCCTCATATCTAAATTAAATCTATTCTGCTGTAAATTAAGCCAAATATCTTTTGTCCCAGCAATCACTGCCATTGGGAATAAGCTGTTCTCTTCCTCCCTGTAACAGCTTATGTACTAACAACTCACAGTATCTGCTTAATTTTTTTTTTTTCTTCTCTCCTTTTTGGTGATGCAACCTCAGTTCATTCATCCTCACGGGTCATGTTTTCTTAGCTCCGCGATGATTCTTGCTGTTCTCGCTGGACTTTCTCCAGCTGATCCATACCTTTCCCAAGATAGATACGCTTCCCAAAAACCAGGCACAGTGTTCCTCCCCGTTGAGGTCTCGCCCGTGCTGAGCAGAGGGACAGACGACTTCTTGTCCCCTGCTGGTTCTATTGCTGTTGACGCAGCCAAACACAACGTTTGCCTTCTCCTCACAGTACGCCACTGTTGACTCTGCTCAATCTCTGCGCCGCGAAAACTCCCAAACCATTTTAGAAGAGCTGCAACCCGACCACATTCCTCTTCGGCAATTTATACAGGTGATTACTCCTTCAGAAGGTCTAATATATTGCACTCGTTCCATTTCATCACATTTCTTCTGACTATTTCTCCAGTTTAGCAAGATCATTTTATAACCTTCCAGTGCCTCTCACCTGCGCGTCCTCCAGCACAAGTGCTATTCCATTTCCCAGGTTTCTCCCAGAAGTACCAATCCACTGGGCTTATGGCTTTCCAGTTATTTAGAGCCTCTCCATTTTCCCCGCAAACCCCGAGAGCTATCCTTGGCCCGCAAATACTCCAGCTCTGCCTTTATGCTTATCCCACTTTCACTAAGCCCCCGTGTCTGTAGATGACTTGTAGGAACGGCACGAGATGCGACACTGAAATTTTACACGAACTCAAGATGCATCATCTCGTGTTCTCCACAAGACTCAATAAGCTGCTGCAAGAGGGAAGGAGATTAGCGTGACAGGAGCTGCTCTTGACAAAACCATTTTAGCTTGCTGTTATCTCCTTGTTATCTTCCAGCTGCTTGCAAATAATTTATCTGTTGTTAAGCAGATTGATGTAGAATTCCTTAGCATTTCTCTTTTTAGCAGGCTTTATGTTTGTCCTTTTTTTTTCCTCCTTCCCAGTTTTCTTGACTGCCCCCATCAGTAGGCGATCTCTCTCACTCCTGAGACTGACTAAGACTGAACGACTTCCTCAGAGATTAAAGACTTGACAGGAGAAATCTGAAAACATCTAATTTATCCAAGTATTCCCTAACTAGTTTTTCTTATTCTACACTGAGATTACAGTCCTCACGTCTTTGCATTCATTGTGTCTGCTGGTTTTTTTTCAGGGTAGAAAGCAGCGCAATAAAAATTTAAAGATTTTAGCCTTTGGTTTCACCTATCAAGAATTTTTCCTGTGCGCTGAATCACCAGTCAGCATTTCTCTTGGCTTTCTCTTTTTCTGCTTTAGTGCTGATTTTGTTGCTGTGTTTATCCTAAGCTCTTGTACCCATCTCCATAATCACACGCACAGATTTTAGATGCCTCCATCTTGTGTTTGAGGCCATCACCTCTCTTTTATTGACATCTATCATTCCCGTATACCAAGGGGATGTCCTCACATCAGAAGTATAATTTCTATAAGTAAATATAGATCTCCTTAGATACTTTTTCCTCTTTACATTTGCTTTCCACAGGAACTTACAAACTTTAGTCTTTAGTCTACCAAATCCCAGCATTTTTTATATCATCCCTGTTTGCTAGGATTTTGAACTCCATCATTCAAGACTGTTAATCAAAACACTTCTCGAAGACAAGACAGCAAATTTAAGAGCACTTTATCATTTTATATTTGACAGCTACACATTCAGCTAAAATTTGAACATTACATGATAAATGGAAGTGCTCCTTGGAAAAATATATTCATCACCAAGTTATTTATCATGTAGATATATGTCAAGCTGGGATTTTGGGGGGAGTTGGTTTTTTTACATAGCATCTTTTACACTTTAAAGTTTTTACACTTTAAGAAGTATTTCATGCTACTTACATGATGTTTTGAGTTCATTATTGTAGCAGGATACATTATCATGTTGATAAGTTATCACTGTTTGTTGTGTGGCTGATTGGTGTTCTTTTATTCTCCCTTTGATATATAAACCTGATTTTTGGATGTCTAAATAGAGATTTGGTTTTTAGTCCAAATTTACATTTAAAACAGATGACTGAGAAAAAAAATAAAATAGAGTTTTGACCTTAACATTTTGGTAAAACAGAGGCGTGTGGAAGAGAAGATCCCTAACATTTCTTTCCAGACCTGCTATGGCTTCTCTTTTGGGATCTCAAACAAGCTATTTTACCTGTGCTCCTCTACATGCATCTAAAAGGAGAAAATACATAAATACTAGCAAGACATAGTAAACAATTAAAAATTGTTTATAAACAGTTCTGAGAACCCTTGATCAAACCTGCTATAAAAAAAAAGTTATAACTTCTGGATGCTATCACTAAGAGACAGCAAAGAAATAAAAATTGAGCGCGCTATATTTCTTTTAGATGGAACATTGAAAAGATTTGCTTTTTTCTAAAGCTTGCCAAACTGCAATAAGAACCATATTTTCTGCATGAAATTTAACACCCAGAAGAAACTGTAAAGGACCAGAGGGTCTCCTGTCCCTATACACTTATTAATGCTGTAACCTCCATGAACATATGGAAAGAACACTCTCTAGTTTGCCTTTCAGGATGTAAATACAGATAAGTGCATTCATCTGTATGCTTCAAAAAAAAGAAAAAAAAAATAAAGAAAACCTACAGATTAAATAAGTTACCAAAAAAAAATATGAAAGTGGCAGAAGTACGTTATTGCAGCACATGAGTTCAGGCATTTTTTTTTTTTTTTTTTTTTACATGCTTTGTTTTTTATGTGCATTTTCCTTTAGCTGCACCGCTCACTTCTCAGGACCTGATGAAAAAGGACCTGATCTTTTGACACACAAAAGTTATTCCGATTCAATACCTATCAATGGCCAAACTACATATTATCAGCAGCCAGGAATATCATTCAAGAAACAATACTGAAGTATGACAGGTGCATAAAACATGCTTTTTATCCTTCTGCTTTCCATCATCCAGCTTTACCTACTGCAGCTTCAGTTAAGCCAGAAAAAGTGAGCACAAATATTAAGTATAACATCTAAATTGAGCGTGTTCTCTAAGAGCGCCTCCTCTTCCACACCCAAACCATTGAGAAAAAGCTGCTGCTCCAGTTCAGAACAGGGTAAATCCAAAGAGATTACAGTGAAGTACTGCCTTGTGCGAGCTTTAGTAGAAACCACAGTAATGGTAAGTCTGAGCCCCCACATGACACACGCCACAACTTCTGACATCCAGCAGCTCTCACACGGAGCCCACTGCGTGTCGTTCAGAAACTCAGCCTTGATTTAAAGCTTTCCAAGTGATGGAGAGTCCACCACATCGCTTGACCGTTTGTTTTCAACACACAGTTCCTTTCAAAGTGAAAAACTCGCCAAAGAAAGTGGGAGTTGGCTCCCTTTACTTCCAGCTGTAGACGTTAAGAGTCTATCTCCATTGCAAACCACAGCAAGATTCCACGAGGAAGTTGGGCACCAAAAATGGTGGACGAGAAGGTCCACAGGAGCTAATAACTCTGTTACACAGAGAAAATTAGCCTGCCTGAAGATCATGCAGCTGTAGATAGGCTACACCAGGCACTCACGGTAAATTATGTGGTTTTACACTAAACTAGTCTGATTCATTTCTGCAGAGTTGAGTCTGTGTATTTAAAACAAGCTCGGACCAAAAATATCTTTTTTGTTTGGAAGAGTTTGCTTTCTGAACCATTTCTAAGCACTTGCCTCTAAAGATAGCGTTTTCCAAACAGCTCAGCCCCCTGGATGCCGATGAATCCTTTGGAAATGCACCTGGGTGACTTCAGGGCTTTCAGTCACGTCACCGCGACTGTTAAGAGGTTCCAACCTTGGCACCCGTCCTCCCACGGGGACCGTGCCCCTGGATCCCAAGGAAGGTAACTGCGTCAGGGAA
The DNA here is from genome assembly GCA_025774025.1 of Xenus cinereus. Taxonomy (NCBI): domain Eukaryota; kingdom Metazoa; phylum Chordata; class Aves; order Charadriiformes; family Scolopacidae; genus Xenus; species Xenus cinereus. Next base: position 32,260,440 of record JAOXJK010000004.1, on the reverse strand, counting down.
CGTGTTTATACTGGAAGAGCCAACTTCAGGCTCAGACCTCAGCTTTCATTTTGCGGTGCTTTAATGGAAAACTACCAGGCGAGATTAAGTCGGCCGCAAAATGAGGATTCCTCCAGCACAAGGCTAAGTAAGGAAGAACACAAGCTGTTCTCATGCGAGAGAATAACCTATTCTAGAGAATACCCCTTTCACCCCTATCTCCCTGACTGCTTTTATGACGTTTAATCAAAAAAAAAAAAAAAAAAAAATGTATTTTCTTATAGCCCAGTCTCCCAAGTTTGGATGAAACCAATCACAATCTGGAATGGACTGTAGCACGTTAATGATACCGTGCTCTCCTCTGGCTCCCTGCCAGCGAGTGAACAGTGCCAACATTTGCAGACTTCCAACAGGAAATTAAATAACTGCCCTGTTGGAAATATAAACCCATTTACAGTGGTCAGGCTCGCATTTTCCAAAACAATGATATAGTTTGTGCGCGTAAAACGCTAGGAAAATTTGTAAGGAGAAATATGAAACAAAGCCTTATGAAAAGGTGTTTTGCACAGGTCTACAAATTATAGCGTTGTCAGGTGTATTTCCTGACCTGAGGCTTATGTGGGAACAATTATAAAGGTCTTTACTGACTCTGCTGTACACACACACCCATGGCCAACGACTGAAGATTAATAGAAGAGCTGCTTATTTCACAATTTTCTATATTTTTTCATTTACTTCTTGAGACGTGTTTCGGGCGGCTTAAAAAGTCCCTGCTGTAGACTTGGGAGAGTCTGTGCTTTATTTTTAATCTGTTGTGTGACTTTTGGTCAAATCTCTGCTCTGGGCTACTGCTCCTCCTCACACACTTCATTATGCATTGAAGGAAGAAGCAAACTCCTGTTTCTGCCGGAGTCAACGGGGTTTCACCACTGACATCACCACCACTGAGATTTAGACTATAAAAGTACCAGAGAAGGAGCCTGTCCCTTACCAGGCGTTTGTACACACCCTGAACTGGGGCATTAATCTTGCCTATATCCTGCAGATGCAATACACAATAAAAACCAAGTATTATTCTTTAACAAATTTCATTCTCATCTTCATTCCTCTTTATCACCCTCCCTGGCAACCTTTTTCCTCTGCCAGCTCCTTCAAAGTACTATGCTATTTAGAGTCAGAAATTACATGGACTTGCAAGCCAGGAGAGGAATAGGAGGTAGCCAGCACGTTAGCCAGAAGCAGAATAGTTCAATAACCCAGGAATAGCAGCAGCAGAATTTCCACACCAAAGGGATGAGAACGCTGCCCTTCACATTTTTGCCAATACGAAGATAGTGACAACCACAGAGTTATCTCCTAATATTCTTTTTAAAGCGACACCATGCACTTTACCTATTTGTTAATGAAAACATCACTACAGTCACTGTAAATAGTCCAAAGTTGCAGGTATAGAGTACTTCCCCCCCGCCTAATAGTTTTACCTAGTATTTTTGCACAGTAAGGCATGTATTACACAGGTGGGTAGACTTTATTATCCTACTCTTTATTATCCTACTTCACACAGTTTGGGATGGAGACAAATTGTTGCAGAGTTAAGTCAATGGCCAACCTGAAGGGGGACAGCAATCTCTGCAGGGCAGTCTCCTCTCAAGTCAGCAGTCAGCTCTCTGGAATAAAGACAATTTGCAGGACAGTTTGTGGGATCGAGCCCACTAATCAAGTTCCTCCCAGTAACCAAAATCACAGGGAAATAACTGCTTGAAAAAAAAATATTCCTGTTTCCCTAAGAAACACTTCTGGGATAGATTGAAGAGTCGCAAAAAGATAGTGATTATCTATATAGGACCTATATATTTTTAAACCTCACATATAGTTTTATGTGTACTTACATAAAACTAAGAATTTTACATGTACTTACGTCAGCAAACAAGACAGACACCTCTACTTCACTACTTTTATTGCTCCTTCCCTTCTTTCTCTCCCACCACACAAGTTGGGTTGAGGCCCTTGAAAAATGTAATCAGTTACACCATCACCCTGGCATGTAATGAATTATTTGGATCTTTTAGATTTACGTTCTGTGTAAGTCTTTCGACTTGTGAGCAGAAAAATAAGGGAAGAAAAAGCAGCATATTTGCAAGTGGCAGGAAAAGCAGCAGCCGGGATACAGCCTTAAAAAGTCTCTCCGAGATCTCCGATGCCCCAGGACATCAGTAACCACTGGTCAGGTCTCACTTTCAAGTCTCACTCTTGTAAGTGAAAAACAAGTCAAAACTCTCACTTACTTAGGCCCTGATCCAGAAAGGCACTCAAGCGAGTATGTAGCTTTAAACACAAAACTAGTCCCATTTAAATCAACTGGACGTCACGACTGTTTACAGTTACAATATATGTTTAAGTGCTTTGCTGGATGGGGGCCTTAAGGAGAGATTGTTACTTAACACTTTCTTCAAGGTATCTTGCCAGTTTTTTGTGCCTCAACAAACTTCATCTATTTTCTATCTACTGCATCTCCTGTTGTTTCTTGAACAAACACAGATGTCCCCAGTCTGAACACTTCAGATTTTGCTACTGCAGTAATCTAGGAACCAGCAGATATTAAATTAAAAGGCAAGTTAACTATTTTCAAAGTTTTCCTCAAGATGAGAATAAATTGGCAACATTTGCTGTCAACAGAAGAAAAAAGGCAAACTCAGGCAGCGGGGCAAAGGGAGATGATAGGAAAGGGGAAAACCAAACCAGCCCTGCGGAGGAGGTAACAGCTTGAGGCATTTTTCCTCACCGCAGCAATTGCCTCTGTAAGAAGATTAGCAGGAGTTCTCACTTCTTCCTGTAGCTGATAAAGCACCAGAACTCGCCATAGGACTTGCCTGCTGAGAAGGACCAGAGCCATCCTGCAGCAACACCACGTGGAACAGCCTTTTTCAACAGCAGCAGAGCATCTCCAGCATCGGTTTGCACAGAAGGGCTTCTCCACCAGTCTCTCTGTGCACTATCTGGTGCACGGAGACTCGTTTACGCAGTCCCCAGCCCAGGGTGACAAACCAGGGATGCACAAAGACACCATCACAGCAGATGAAGCCAAGAAGCGCTGGCAGCTCTTCGGCCTCTTCTCCTCCCAGCTCTTCCACCGCAAAGAAACTAATGGCATGGACAGCAATGGAACTATTTATGTAATCAAAGGGAACATCTTCTTTTAAATCAGAGCTGAAGAAACTGCTTAGACAGACCTCAAAACAGTCAGCAGGGGATCACTTTGAAAAAACAAGACTCCCAAGGACCGTGAAAAAAAAAACACACTGGAGAACAGAGATTAGAAAAGAGGAAAGAAACAGCATGAAGAGGAAGAAGTATCGTGTGCTCAGCTAACTGCACCTCTTAATTAAAAGAATACCACTCTGGCTCAGTGAATTAATGTTACTGCACATCCCTGCTATAACACACTATTTTTTTTTTAAAAGGGACACATTCCTGTTCTTCAAAACGCTGAAGGATTTGTACTCATCTGGCTACAGTGTGTTACAGAACCAAAGACATTACAAAAAGATAATCTCTAGAAAGCCTGTGCTGTTATTCATATATTGAAACGTAAGTAAAATATTATTGGTTTGGAAGCTGTCAAGACACTTCTCTTTGTGTGCTGCAACAGAAGTCAGGAGGAGACATTATCCAGCCCCTATGAAAGGCTTCCATTGGACACTGGGAATATCAAAGGCCAGAAATCCTTTGGGGTGTTGACATTACTTTTCTAAACTGAGTCACTGCAAGTGGAGTTCCCATTCCCATAAAACTAATTTTATTTGAGATATAAAGCTTCTAATATAAACAAAGTTTCTGAAAGAAAAATAGGTCAATCACTTTTAGCTGCCATGCCCTACAGCACTGCAGCTTTGTCATATGCTAATACCATCATAGGGTTTGGGCACGTGAACATCTGTAATTCCGCTCCCTAGTACATTCTCCCCTGAAAATCTAAACTGGTACAGATGGATTCTTATTTTTTTTAATAAGCCCAGCCACTAAAAACTGGAAAATAAGAAAAAGCACTGGGAAGTGCTTTGTCATTAGTGTGCCTGTATTGTATTAGACCAGACACGTCTCTGCTTGGAAACAAATTGATTGCATCTCTTGATAAATCAGTCACACTGTGGAGAACATACCAATTGCTCCCTAGATTAAAGAAAAAGCATCTGCTTAGAAACACAAAACAACTGAAGAGCTGGCACCGCCACATAACTTCATGGTACGTTATATTCCTCTGCTGTTCGTCATGCACACGTAAGAATTGAACCACATTTCTAACACCAAATCAGGGTGCTCATTTAAAACTATAACTGCTCTATGCTTTTGGCACGTATAGAAAAAAAATTGCATTTAAATAGCTTTTTTAAAACAATGCATGCAAAGTATGTCATGGAGCACTTATCAGTGACCACCGCTACCCATTCATGATGTTGGAAGGATGATCTGGGGAACTACCAGCCTGTCAGTCTGACCTCAGTGCCTGGGAAGGTGATGGAACAAATAATCCTGAGTGCCATTATGCAGCACATGAAGGACACCCATGCGATCAGGCCCAGCCAGTACAGGTTCACAAGGGGCAGGTCCTGCTTGACAAACCTGATCTCCTTCTATGACAAAGTGACCCGCTTGCTGGATGAAGGA
>JAOXJK010000004.1:32230416-32240919 GCA_025774025.1 Xenus cinereus | reverse complement strand
TGTGGCTGCCCCATCCCTGGAGGGGTTCAAGGCCAGGCTGGAGGGGGCTTGGAGCAACCTGGGCTGGTGGGAGGTGTTTCCCTACCCAGGGCAGGGCCTTGGAACTGGAAGATCTTTAGCATCCTTTCCAACCTAAACCATTCTATGAAGGTGCCATTTGGGGTTACCATCACCTCCTCTCTTCATTTCCCAAGGGTCTTCCACTCATACAGTAAACGTGACCTGTGGGATTGTTACACTGGGGGGAACGCTTTTCCAGGGAGTAAGGAAACTTTCTTACTGTCTGCTTCCTGATCTTCCCAGTTCTTTTCCTGATCTTCCCCTGTCATGCATGAGAGCTGGGATACCTTGTTGGCAAACTTCACCGAGGAAGAGTTTTAGTGTTCTACTTTTTAGACCATTTCTGTTCAAAGTGGAGGAACTGAGGAGTGTGGAAGAGTGATTTCCCAACTGTTCTTCATACAGAAGTTGGTAGTCAATAGCTTCTAATTTCCCCCTCACAACATTTCCAATTTACTTGATCTCTCCTGCTCTTCCTGTCAGTCAGGCTCTCAGAAATCCTGTTTGCATATTAAGAATCATTTTTCAACCCTCTCTGCCTTAGTGGAATCAATATGTAATATACTAATTTAATGTAGTTTAGCCTTTATATAAAAAAATAAAATTAAGATGCCTACCTGAAAGGGAGTCGAGTGTAGCTACTGCATGACATTCAAAGCCTCTCCTTTCCCCATTCTCCCACAGGTCTCACCCCAGGCTGGGGACCATCCCCAGGAGTTTCCTGCACATGGCCTCAGGACAAGGGCTCGATCGGCCCATGACACAGTGCCCACAGACAGACCCCAAACAGGCTTTTCCTTCACACTGGTGACGGGAAGCCAAGCTTTATGGGCAGGAGGGTTGCAGTTCCCAATTCCATACGTTATCTCACAGCTGTGACCCTGGTCCGGCAGATTCGACAGTGGATAACACTGTTTTGAGTTGAAGGACACCCCCAAAACTGGTCGAAGCTACGAGAAGTGACAACTACTTCCCATTCAGGTGAACCATCACATTCCTGGGATGCTTAGATTAGGTTTAGGGTTTCAAAAGTCAGCAACTGTTTCATAAAAAAGTTCATAAGCAGAGTGGAAACAAGGACAAGATTAAAGGAATTTCCTCCTTGCTTCCTGCTAGATCAGATCCCACCCCTCTTAGGCTTGCTTTCTGCCATATGAATCTTGTATTTCTTGTCAGACGCTACTAGAGACTGGAGGGGAGGAACAAACCCAGATAAGCATCTGTCTGCATGTTCAGGAACGAGAATGAGGTCTTAAACCACCTCCTCCTCGCAGATGCACACACTTCTCCTCAGACCAAGGAGGACAATGAGAAGTGATTATCCACTTCCTAGTGAGAAGGCAACCATGCTGCCACCTCCCCCCCTTTCCCAATCATGCCCTCCCCGAGATGTTCTTTGTGTCAGCTCCAGCAGTTGCACGGCCACACAGGACCTGCCCTTTCAGCAGCACTATGAGCTTTGGCCAGCTCAAACCCACCACGAAGCCAAGTTCATCCATACCAGCCAGAGCCGATTCAGACCAAGGCTGGGAAGGACCCACACCATTGGCAGCCACGTGGTCTTCCCAGTCCTGCACGTTGTTTCTGACACAAAGAACCAGGAGCTGAGATGGTTCAAGAGGTAAGCTGAGAGACAGTTACCTCTTCAAGAGGTTTAGGTCCTTAACTACCAATTTAGGTAGGTTTAGGTACAAATAACTACCTTGAACTACCTTTTTCTCAGGGCATATTAAATGCTCTTTGGTCCTTAAGGGACAGGGAGTTGAAGGGGTGCCACATCCAGAATGATAGGGCCCTCACCAGCCAGAGCCTGTCCTCTTACCCCCAGCCAAGGTGAACAAGGCAGGCGCAGGTCCAACCAAGAGTCTGGATCATCAGGAGAATTCGCGAGGATGAGGCAGGTCTGAGATCAAGCTGAGAAATCATCTGCAGGGCAGGGTCCCTTCCAGCAAAGGACATTAGGACACAGCCCAGTGATTGCCAGGCAGGTCCATAGGGATAAGACAGGTCTGGGGTCAAGCAGGGAAGTCACGCCACGTGTCCAGACTCACGGTGTCCGTAGCCAGGCACGGGGATGTTGGAGTCACACACTACTACTCCTCTAACACAGCTCAGGCAGGGGTTAAGTGTGGTCCAGGGCTGACCTTAAGTAGAGCCTCTGGGCAAGGGTGGGGTTGGAAGCCCCAGATGAGGCTGGTCAGTCATTAAGAGCTATGAGTGCCCTCAGGGTCCTGACACTTTTCATCTCAATAGAGGAATACTAGAGCTCGTGCCAGCGAGAAGGTCAGGCCGTGCAGCTGGGGTAGGATTTCTGCAGCACCAGCCCAGGCTTGCCTGCCCTGACCCTCCCAGGTGACATTTCAAGTCACTTCTCAGCTGATCTAACAGCAAGCTGCCAGCAATAAAAAAAAAAATCTCTTTTGTTTCCTGTGTGTTCAGCCGGGCAAGTCCTTCAGCCAACTGGTCCCATGGAAAACTGACCCTCATGAGAGAGAAGAAGAGTGATGTTCCTCCAGATCGGCCAGCTGGGTCAGCTCCCCCCACAGCTGCTGGGGTGTCACATCCAGCAAAGGCGAGTTTTTGGGGGTGTCCAGGGGTGGGGCAGGAGCAGCTGAACCACTGCTTTTGGCAGCAACTTTTTTAGCCGTAGCACCAAAGTGTTTCCCTAGTCCCGTCTAGTGAAGAAAGATGTCCCTGAGGTCCAGATACCTCTGAGGTGGGCACTGGGATAACCCATGGTGGGTGCCCAAGGGTACAAAAGAAGTCGATGGAAGATGGGGAAACCAAATGCAAATTCCCCAAGTCTTGAATTAGCTTCTAAGTGTTAGATACATGCAGCGTGAAAGGATAAATCGTTTCTAATTAAAAAACAAACCACTTATTTTTAGTTGCAGATCTACCAAAGTGCATGCAATTAGCAAATATAAATCACTTCCTGGCTTGAAGACTGTTCAGTGCAGCACATAAATGAAAGTTAAAACATACGTTTGGGGAATACATGATACATCTGCTCTCAATCTGCAGCATTTTGAAATCAATACAAATATTCTCCCTACTTTTTCTTTAACATGCTGCAGTCTGTCATACCACAGTGGAAGAACTAAAAATACATTAAACAAAGGAACTAGAGTGGACGCAGCCCAAAACGCCGTAAAATGAATAGCACAGAGTATTCATAACGATGTGACAGCAAAAAGTAGTCGAGGTAAGGATAAGCACTGGCTTGGGAGGACAAATTAGAGAGAGTTTCTCCTACGTGGTCTGCAGGAGGCTTCGGAGATGTAATGCGCAGATAAAGCTTCAGAAGGTGACTCTGGGGAGAAGAATCCACTGTTTGATGCATGTCTACATATTTTAAAACAACGAAAGGCTTGTAGTCAATATCTTTGTGGAATTAGTTCCCGCAGGGAAAATGTATCACACACAAAACTTTTTTTATTCTTTTTTTTTTTTTTTTAATGAAAAGATAGCAAAGAAGCTGACTGTCTGGGAATGATTTGTAAGTACAATAAACCTCACAAGAGGATGATAAGCAAAATATTGTAAGAGAATAGTGTCAGAAGTACAGCAAAATAGAAGAGAAGCATTACACTTTTGTAGTCACTGACAATGGGTGTTCTTAAGTATCATGTCACATTATAAAAGAATCCTTGTTTTCCTTTCCATCTTTCACTAAATACTCCTATTAATCCGTACCAGATTTTTTTCATTCAACTGTTTGAGGCCGTCTCAATCATCCTTTGCCCATTTGGATTTCAGCGAGGATTACACCAATCTGTTCGGGCTTCCAGAGTGGAACGTGGAGATGAGGTTGGAACTGCCCGTGGATTCCTGGAATCTGTGCATCCACGGAAAGGCCACATGTAAACCTGATCTCACCGCTGATTTTTAAATGCTGACATAACTTGGAAAACAAACAATTTCTGGTGCTTTTAAAAGACTGTAGATTTACATGTGTCTTACACTGTCAGTTCTTTAGAGTAGGAATTCTGTCTAACTTACGTGAAGGCGTTGTCTGACGATGCATCCTTCGTTTTCTAGCCGAGTTCTCAGGAGCGAGTGCAATACAAATAATAACCCGTTTCTTTAAAAGGAACGGGAAGATATGAGTGTAAATTTTCTGAATTCTCTAAAAGAATTCAGCCACTATATAGAGAACAGGCGTGTACAAGACAGACATAGATCTTGCTACGCATTTTTTTCCAGCAAGTTATGTGTCTTGTAAAAGCCTGTTGCGGACAGTTCAAGAAATACAGATATTGGCCAACATGCATGTGAAAAAATTTATACGATCATGTAGAAAAAAGCTTTCCCTTTTGTTCATAATTGTACAAGGCAATGTTTGATAAACCTGGTGATCATGACAGAATGCTGATAAGCAATTAAGGCTGTTTTCGGCATTTGTTTTTTTCAGCAGGAGTAAGAAAAGACACCAGAGCCAGAGAGGGAACGTCTTGCGCTTGATGCGTTGTTTTAGGTTCTTGTCGGGATGTCTCCTGACATGCCTTTCACTGCTGACGTGGGGGAACAGCTGAAGGTATGTCCATAGGTACTGAGACACGCACCCCCTGCCATGGATCTCTTTTTATTCCGAAGGCAACAGGTTGGGTCCAGTGTTTGTGCTGGGCTTTGCAGCAGCTCTGTCTCCTGCTCGGGCTGAGTTTTTTTTCTTTGCCTGAAGAGGAAAGCAAAGGCCAGGCTCTCTGTAGGGAGCCAAGGAAGAGGGCACGGCCAGGGGTCAGAGGACAGGTTGTAGCCCTGGGGAATGACAGAGGGAGTATCAGGAGGTGCAGCACGATCTTGTTCAGATAATCTAGTCCGGTCTGTGATCTGGGAGTACTTTGAAAATTGGCAGGAGGCTGTGGAAAAGATAAAAGGAAAAGCCTTGAAATAGACCACAATTCTCTCCCTTTCATATGTGTATTACACTGGAATTTTATATATATAGCAGAAGGACTCTATTCTTTATATCCTTGAATTATATACCTCCATAACATGTAATGTTACCCTTCTGGAAAAACGAGGGTGATAGAATGGGACACAAACACCAGCAACTACTTAATAGCATATGCAAATATTAGCCTGCTTATTATGTATTATTTTTGTTGTTGTTATTACTTCTTTTTTTTTTGAAACTATGTGTTGGCACCCCAGGATTTCATTTATATCCATTGTGCTGGGCACTTTCAAAGCATTAATTTAACAACCAGACGTGGTTCCGAGCAGGATGGGCAACGGGAGAAGCGTGTGACGGCGACGCTTCCAAAGAGTCACACAGGCTGGTTATTTACATTTCAGACACTGAACTTTGTAGTTATCCTTTGGGAGGAAAGAGCTGCAATGGTTTTATCTCTGACTTTCTCATTAGCCCCAGAAGTGAGTCTTGAAAAGAAGGCAATGGATTTACAGCTTAGTTCAGGTATGACCGGGTTGTACTTTTGCGAAATATCTCAGGTAATTTCAGGTGAAACTCCTCACGACCTTCAAAGGGGCCACGAGTCCTCTTGCAGAGTTCGTTTGCTTTATCTAAAAGGAAACCCAATCCTCAAAAATCTGATTCCAGGAGAAGGTTAGTAAGGTAATAGTTTGGAAAACAACTGATATTACCCTCAACTGTCTTAGTCCATGCCTTACACTGTTTGCAGGTAGCCCCAGACCAACCTGCAGTAGGCAGCCCTGCCGGGAAGGGCCGCGGCAGTCAGCAGCGCGAACAAGGGAGATTTCACCACCTTCCTAAAACAATATCATCTTTGTTGCCAGGCGTGTCAAGCAGTGAAATACTTCAGTCATTAGAGGAAGAAGAATGTCACAATTTTTGCAGGAGACAAATAGATTCCAGGATTCGTGGTTTGACAGGTTAATAGGAAGGCCTGTACGTTTGCCTTTCCAATTTATTCATTTCTAAGCCTACACAGGGATTTTGTTAGGGATTTGGCATCTTAAACAGGTTTTTATTCCAACAACATTTCAATTCACCTTTAAGACTTTCAATTAAGACAAACAGGACTAGAGATCCGTCGGTGGAATTTGCATGGAAGCGAGCGGGGGCTTGGCAAAGCCATGATAGCGGAGTTTAGGTATCAGGTTTATAGACTTGTATCGTACTATCTAACATCTCGTATTTTCCACTCATTTTGCATGTAAAACTTTTATTGATATCAGCGTGAGTTTAGCACACCACTAAAATGGAGACTATGCCCCTAGGACACAGAATGATGTAAGGTACCCCCTTTAGTTATAACAATTTGGCTGCATTAAATCTTGATGTTGAATGTTTGGTTTAGTTCCCCCATAAACTTCGTCTGCTGGATTTATATATTTTGGCTCCTTTTATTTTGACTCTAGTGGCTGAATTTGCAACGGCCTTAAGTGAATGCAATTCCACTCACACCAGCAGCAAATCTGCAGCACAGTGGGTATTTCTTGTTACATAAATACGGGGCCTCATCTGGCAAGATGCTGAGTGGACTGACTTGGGTTTCTGCGAGATCCGAGAGCGCTCAGCACCTCGAGGGAGAAATTCCAGACCTTGCAGCAACCGAACCTCCCCACGGCGTGTCTGCGGGCATTTTCTATAGCCCTTTGTCCGAATCGGAGGACACAATACATTTGCTTATTGTCTTTTTCATCACAAACACAAAAGCTAAAATATTTCTTTTCCTGGCTCTTATAAAAGCGCACCTCTATCTGCAAGAAGAACTGTGTAAATGATGAGGGTGATGGAGGGTTGGTTTTTTTCCCCTCCGTAGCTCTGTGAAATTTAGCTTTCACTCACATGGGTGTGGGGTTTTTTAAATAAAGCAGTATTTCAATAATGGCTTCAGTGGGATTTTTTAATTCTTTCGCTCTATTTAGAGGGGTTTTTTAAAATCCATTTCAATTCCAGTGAAAATGTCTCTGATCTGATAAAGGAGATGAAGTCACTGCCTAGGCTTACTATTTTATTTCCATAAGGTTTGAAAGTTTTGTTCCCTGCAGTGTTTTGGAGCCCAGGAGTATTCATCTGTTTTGTAAAAGGAAAGTTCTACGGAGCAACATTTGGTCACTGTTGTCTGAATTTCATTATTCTGCTCTCCAGACTAGCAGAGGGGAAAAGTGCAAGTTAGCTGGGTCACAGTCTGAAATGTGAGAGCAGGCAACTTTTTCTGAAGTTTATGGGAATGAAAGGAAATTTAATACCGTTCAAAAGAGAGATTTAAAGTTGCATCATGTGAAAACAATTGGAGAAGTTTAATCCCGAGGTCTTGGGCTATTTGGTAACTTACATGACCATTTGTCAGGCTGCAAAAGATGAAGTTGGCTTTGCCTCTGTTAACAGTTGGCCTCTGTTTTGGAGCGGTATTGCAATGCCAAAGGAACAAATACAAGTTATATTGGTTTTATAGACCACTACCAGCTCTATTCTTCTTTATCCTTTCAGCTCGTGACACGTCTGCTTGTCTCCTCTGGGTTGGCAGCGCAGATCTCCCACCGATCTCGGCAACACGTGCTGACAAGCCTTTCATGTAGAAGGGACTACAGAGCCTGACAGCTTCTTAGACTTTTAAAATGCTGAATACATATCCATAATTTAACCTTTACCTCTCAGACTCATACATTTCATTGTATGGGGAATAAAAGCCATGGGACCCTGGGATGTAACCGAATACTTAGTGTTTTGTAATGTTTTTAGTGTATCATTTATGCTAAAGGATGTTGATTAAAACATTCTTTACATTTATGTTACTTTCTGTGGAGTAAATTAAACTGAAAATCTACAGAGCTTTAAATGCGTAAAAATTCGAGATGTTTTCCAGAAGAGTTCCATCACAAATTCCATCAGCAAAATCTCTTGCTGCTAAGAAAATTCTCTTAAAAGGTAGCCTACGCCTCCCTGTGTCATCGCCTTCTCCTGTCACTGATGCGTCCTCTCTGGCTCTGGCATCCACCCCAGCGTCTTCTGTTTGGCCATCGCTCAAGGTCTCTCTACACAGATTTAAAATAATGATAATGATTCTTAATGGGGAAAAAAGAATGGGGTCAAAATAAAGACAACTTGTTTTCAAAGGACATTTCATATGCTTTTAAAATATTGTTTTGAGGGAGGCGAGTCCCGCAACATTAATTTTTAAGAAGATCTTTGGTGTTTGCATGGGTACCGCTGCCCTGTGCAGTGGCAGGAGTGCTGGAGCTCGGGGAACAAGCCCACGTCCATAGCGCAGACATCCTCGTGTCTGCTTCTGGGTTAAATATTCCCAGTTGCCCAGCGGTGCTGGGGGGCTTCTGCCCCTGTCCTGAGCTGGGGGAGTGCGGAGCTGCCCCCGTGGGACCCCACTGGCTCAGCCAGGCCCTGCAGGGTCCTCTGTGGCCGTGGAGCTGCCGTGCAGCTGGACAGGACGTGGTCTAATCCATCCAGCTCAGGTTTGCAGTGACTGCTGAGCCTCTTTCCCTTTGTTTCTCAGTGCGATTCATTTATAAGTTGTTTATACCAGCTCTGAAAATTGGGTTTATGTCCTTTTTTTTTCCAGTCTTCTTGCAACGGACAATCAGCGCAGTGCTGTAAAGTGCAGGAGCGAGGGGATCCCCCGTGCTATTGCTGCCACAAACACTGCAGTTGCCGTGGAAGATGTTCTTTGCTTTAACGCAGCCATACACGACACAACATCTTTTACTAGGACAACTCGTGGCCAACTCTCCCAGGCCCTCAGCCAGCCCAGAAGGAGCCACCAAAGCCGAGGGGAGCCAGAGGAGCTGCTGCCTCGCTCTTCTCCCCTGGGCGCTTTCTGGGGACAGTGACAAAAACTGCCAGTGTCTGCCTTTTCTGCAAACTCACCCGGTCGTACGGTAACTCCTCAGACACCCGCGCTGGAGTTCCAACAAAGGGGATTTTAGTCAATGCTGAAAACATGGACCAGAGGAGGGCTTGCAGATGTTGATCTTAAATATTGAAGTCTTGTGTTCCCACGCAGCGCTGCAAAAGAGAAATCTAGAGGGGGAAAAATATTAAGTACGGAGAAGACGGCAAGTTGAAAAACTCTGAAGGAGACTGAAGAGGAGGAAAAGTTGGAAACAAAGAAGGGAAAAAGACAGGAGAATTCCAAAGGTTAAGACGAAAGAAAGATCCAGTTTGCAGGTGCTGAGCTACAAAACCATTACACGTAATTTTGCAGGAATTAGTGCGTCGTGAGAGGAATCTGTAGCACTTCCCTGGATCCAAGGAACAATTCCTGTGAAACACCCAGCGGTTCTGCTGTTTTGCATCAGCCCACTTGGTAATGGCAGAAAAAATTAGTAGTATGTTATTTCTGTACGAGCTGAGGTATATTCTGTACCTTCTCTTTACCGTACAATAAGTTTAACATACACGCACAGGGGCATTCAGCTACTTAGTGGGTTTTCAAGGCCCGTATATAAAATTGAAAAATGCAGCTCAGCTGCTTTTTATAAGACATTTACAATAATCAGTTCAAAGTAGAACATACAATAGCTGCTTCAAAATTGACTTTGATTCCCTCTATGATAGAGAGCTCACCAGTACAGCCTGGTATTTGAAACCACTAATGTCTAGTTTAGGTTTTGCTGCTGTTTAATTTGCGTGGATTTATTCTTCCATCTCTTTTTTTTTTTTTTGGTGAAAGCAGAAAAATAAAATGTCTTTCATTGCTAGTGCTGCCATAAATGTTATCAACAGTAAATGCTTGAAACGTTGCCAGAAGCCCTACCTTCCCACCTGCTACTGCGGGCAAGATACTAATTAACAGCCCTGTACACGTAGCGTATTTTTGCTTGCAATTTTGCTTTGCAATAAAGTAAAAAATTTACTTCCGTGTACATTAACCATTTTGCTCAATCAAAATAAAAAGCACAACAAGGAGGACGTTTATCCTGACCATAAAGAAGTAGAAAGATTGGCTTTTTTAAAATACCTCCCCTGATTTTCTCAAATCCAAACAATTTGCCGAAGCGGCCGTGTATCTGCAGCATCGGGAATCACCACCCGCCTTCGCCGGGGTGCGCTCACGGAGGAGAGCAGCCCCAGCGCCGCGGAGGGACATACTCGATGCGGTTACGATGTAGCAGCAATTAAAAATTCATTAATGATTTGCAGTAGATTAAGAGGTTGAATTTTAGCAGCACTTAAGTCATTAACCGATTTAAGGATTTCCTTAATAATTCCAATAATTGAATGGTCGACTAGCCCCGGCCTTTTGATCCTCGAGGAGTCAGCCCGACACAGGGGAGATGCTGGCCACCACCTGTTGCCATCCAGGAGAGAGCTCAAAGAATTGCTGCCCAAGATAATTGAGTACTTTCATAGAATCATAGAATCACAGAATGGTTGGGGTTGGAAGGGTCCTTAAAATGATCCAGTTCCACCCCCTGCCCTGGTAGGGACACCTCCCACCAGACCAGGTTGCTCCAAGCCCCCTCCAACCTGGCCTTGAACCCCTCCAGGGATGGGGC
>JAOXJK010000004.1:32203405-32221713 GCA_025774025.1 Xenus cinereus | reverse complement strand
ATCCCTGGAGGGGTTCAAGGGCAGGTTGGAGGGGGCTTGGAGCAACCTGGTCTGGTGGGAGGTGTCCCTGCCCAGGGAAGGGGGTGGAACTGGATCATTTTAAGGTCCCTTCCAACCTCAACCATTCTGTGATTCTATGACTCCCCTTTGCAGTGGCCATAGGGAAGCTTTGCTCCCTCTCCAGCCCTGCTGGGGCAGGAGCAGTCTCCAGACCCTTCCCTCTCCAAGGCAGCAATTTCCCTCATGCCAGGAAGGATCCCACCAGCAAACAGAGGGCTGCAAAAATCTTCCACGGGACAAATACAATATTTGGCTTTAAAGCAGGTGCAAATGCAAAGGACAAAGTTTAAACCCAAAATACGCAGCGTAACACCCCTCTGAGGTGACTTTCAGCCCAGGCCAGGCTTTGCCCACCTGGTTCTTGGAGACGCTTCCATCCACGGGATCATTGTACTCAAAGTTATCAGCCTTCTCAACCGTGTAGACTTTGTCACCACATGACAACTGCTTCCCCACAAAGGAGCGGTCAAACATCACAGTCTCCAAATCCTTCATCATTTTGTTCGCCGCATCTGCATCCACCTCTTCGTAGTCGTATCTACAACCAGGCACCACAAAACAAAGATTAGGAAGGCTGTAATTAGCATCAGTGTTTTGTGACACCCTTGTTGAAATACTGCCCCATAGATGTTCTCTACGCCCTCGCTGGAGGAGAAGGAAGAAGAGAGGAGGATCTGTGCAGCAATATAGCTATGATCCGATACAAATCCATGGGATATGCTGCAACTATCAGGGGCATCAGGAGAGATGAAAGAGGAAATTGTGCTGTCTCGCGCTGGGCATATCGAAGGGCTGCGCTCCAACAACGCTGACTGCACAGAATTCATTCTCTTTCTGCCGATAGGATCTCGGCAGGTTCCTCACGATGACAAATTCTGCCTGAACACCCTCCTGTGCGTCCCCACAGCCAAACGCAGGTGCGATTGCAGCAGATGATAAGGTACCAGCGCCAGCTTTGATCTCGTTAACCCCGGTAAGAGGCAGCAGAGAGCGGCTGAAGCTCACACCGGGATCCCAGACTCTGTACTCTGATTGCCAGGGCGATTAGTGCCGCTTTTATTTGCCCGGCTGGCTAGATGGAGCACGCACGGGCTTGCCAACCTGCCTACCATTGCACTTAGCTTGCTATGCAGTACCTCTGGTGCTAAAAGACTGCCTTTTTATTCTAGACTTTGGCATTTTTTCCACAGGTTTAAATGCCTGAGATGTATGCTGGCTTTGTGGTGTGGGGAGGGGGGAAAAAAAGGCAAGTTCTTTCATCTGGCAATTTGAGACAGAATTTTCATGTAGGTCTTCCCAAGCTGAAAGATTTCTGCCTTACGCTTTCACTCCTGACATAGTTCGTCACTTTTGTTTATGTGTTCTCACTCCTTTCCCTTTCATTTTCCGTGACTACCCTAGTTTACATTTGAGTATTTTGGGACTGGACAGAAACTCAAACCAGGAAAATAACAGCTCGGGAGCTGCACATCCATTCAATAAGACATTGATTGCCATCACAGAAGATATTACAAATTAACTTGTGATTTGTGGTCTCAGGAAACATACTGTTCCAATTGCAAAAAAAAAAAAGACTCTTGCAAGAAAAAAATCTCCATTAAAAGAAAAAAGACACCTTGCATATATAAAATGTACAGCTTTTGCAGAGTTTGATATTTACTAGATTTATGTTTAGAATAACAAATCCTAAACTGGACATCATGAAAGGTTAAGGTGAATGAATACCCACTGTTTTATTTAACCAGAGACGTTGCAAACTGCACAGGGAGTTTTAAATTACAGCAAGGGGACAAAACCAGCGAGTGTGACGAGGCAAGAACAGCACCGCAGTGGCACACGCCGGTGCCATCAGCCCTTGAGGCTCTGACCTTGGAGGGTTAAACACAGGACAGAGATAAGTGTGAGGTGTAAGGAGCACCTTCCCCACCTGGTGAAGAAGTTCCTGCCATATTTCTGCCAGTGGTCCTTCATGATGTCCTCCACGCTCTGCTTGCGGGTGGCCAGGATGGACAGCCAAGCCAGGACAGCCCACAGCCCGTCCTTCTCACGGATGTGGTCGGAGCCTGCAGGGAGCCACAGCAGAAACGCATTTCCCACCTCCTTTCACGCGAGGGTCTGTGCTACAGCCCTACCTTGTCTCCTCTCCTCCATCCAACTGGCAGCCGTACAAACTCACAAATGGAAGGCATTTCACGAGCTCCATCCCTGCTGTATTGTTAAAAACAGTTCAAGATATCATCTGCTTTTAGCTCTAGCCCAAATAAAACGTTCGGCCCCTTTTAACACACGCACGCTCATTGTTCACAGATCCTTAATTCTGTTCCCAGGGAAGTCACGGGGAACGCACAGTAAAAAGGTCATCACAAAAAAAAAAAAAAAAAAAAAGAAAAAAGGCAAGGAACAGCTTCAGGAAGGACTAACATCAACCTCTTCAAGCAGCTGTCACGTAACGTGTGCCAAATCAGCACAGATTCTGGCCCAGCACCAAGAAAAATGTCAGCCCTCACTGAGGAAGCCAAACCCTAACGACTCTGAAAAGGGGACAGCACCAGCCACCGGGGCTGGCAAACAGCAGGGCGAGCAGAGACCCTGTTCACCTGTGGAAACCAGAGGAGAGCCTCGTGCCCGCTCTCACACCCACAACCAGGCACCGACAGGCTGTAAAAGACCCTGTTTTGGCTAAAAAAGGATTCCTCCAGAGCAAGCACAAAGAGCGGGAGCCCATCAGAGGCCAGCCCAGCTATGCCCTGAGAGCACGCGGGACAGGGGCTGCCAGCAGTGGGGCAGGGACTGTAGGGCACCCAGGTCCCCAGGAAACCCGAGAGGGTGCTGCAACGTCGCCAGCGCCCCCAACACCTAAATTAAACGAGGGATCAAATGGCAGCCCAGAATACACCCAACCCAGCCTCCCCGCTTCTGGCTTGCGAGTTCAACACTGCGCCCCACAGATGCACAACCCCCGAGTTCTATCCGTTGAGCTCTGGAAAACCTCCAGGCAGGTATTAATGAAATCCCAAGGAGCCAGGATACGCCTGCTAACGCGGAGAGCGCTCCAGAGCTGCCATTTTACCCTCTCAAGAATTGCCAGAGTGGGCAATCGTCTGGGGAAAAAGGCTGGGGGCTGGGGCCGGGACTACGTGGTGCTTTACACAAATCCCACCATTGTGGAGGCAGCGATAAATTCTCCTCACAGTCCTTTACAGCAGAGAGAGCTGGAGAGAGGTGACGGAGAGGAATGCTAAATAAACAGAAGTCCCATGTGATGTATCAACTTATTGCTGGAATAAAATACCCAAGAAAGCAAGCAGGAATTCTGTCATGTCCCATTACTCTAATTGCTCCCGGACTCCAGTCCCACCAGGTCACAGTTTGTTTCAATTTTTACTGGGTCTATTTGGCTGCTCCTTCACCTCTCTCCCCTTCAACACTCACATTCTGTCCTGCTCCAAACAACTCCTCATTAACTTACTATCAAATAACCTTCCTTGCCCCTTTTTCATTCCCTAAAGTGCATTTGCCAGATGGACAAACCCCCTTTGCATTGCTGGGGGGGCACGTCCAACACACCTGGGCCCTTTCTTCATCTGTCCCCCCCCAAAAAAAAACCTGCTTCAGTCCCTGGCTACTCAGAGGTGATGCTGCACGGCCAAAATCTCAGCCCTCTCTCTCAGCCCCTGCTGCAAATGGAACCCGTCGCTTTTATTTGTAGCGTCAAATCATTTACCTGTCGGGGGAGGGAGAGAAACTATGAGCTCATTGCTCATACAATAAAAGATGGAAACAATTTTAGAGAGCTGCTCATTAGAGACCATCTCCCATCAGCAGCTCCATGAATCATTTGCTGCTTTTTGTTTTTATTTATTTACTGAAATGCCGGTGCCCTCTCATTAGCCCGTGTCCAGAACATAAACTTAACGCAGGCTGAAATCATTCAGGGCAAAACTCCAAGATCTTTCTTTACTCAGGATTTACTTCATGATTTCTTTACAGAGATACCACGTTTTCTGAAATTCCCCTTTCCTTCCAATCTGAGGCCAAATCCCATGTATCAGACTAGCATTTGATGGTGAAAATATTGCCACTCCAGCAAACCACTTTCAACCAGAGGCTGTGATACCATTCCCTCAGCTACAGAAAAGCCGGGGTAATCCCTTCACGTCAGGTTGTGCACCCCAGTTCCACAAAGCACTTAATTTCAGCCATTTGGGGATTTAAGGCCATCCCTCCCCTCTGAGACGCCCACGCGCAGGCTAAAACGTTTTCCTGAAATATGGGCTTGGTGGAATGAAAACACACAAGGTTTAAGCCTGAAATCATCCAACCTAAATTCCCTCAAGACCCTCACGGCCTCGCAGATCCCACCAGCTGCCCCCGAGCTCGTTAGAGAGCAGGCAAAACAAGATCTGGGGCAGAATTCAGACCAGATAAAACTCAGCCTTCGCACGTGAATTGGGTGCTGGCCTCCCGCGCGCGGGGAAGGTGCCGTTTCCACAGTCAGGACCAGTTAAAACCATGTGGTGGGTGCCAGGAGAGGGCTCAGAAACCGCCCTGAGTCCGGGCACACTGCGCGTCTTGAGCGCGCCGCTCCGATGCGGAGCAAAACCTGCTCACTTCAACTTCCCTGCACAAATAATAGTTGTGTGTCACGTGCGCACCCCTAGTAAATTCCTTAAGATGTTCACTTTGTTTCTCAGTAACCCAATAACTTGCTTAGACTGTTCAAAGGCAAGTGTTAATTTAAACTTTATAAATCATACCTTGTTTTTAGAACAGGAAAATGAGGGCCCTATTAAGCTCAGAGATTTAATAGTGACCTGAAACCTTCCCTAATAAAACTGCATGCTCCAAACCATATTTCTTTCCAGAAATGAAAACATTTAGAAGGTTTTCCTGGCCACCAAGAGTTGAAAAATACATTTAACACTGCACTTAATCCCCATAGACTCAATGACCGGGCTAGTAAAGAGGCCCTTAAACTTCCTGCGTATCTACGTAGGCCTTTCCTAAATAACTGAAAGGAGAACTAGTTCTTGCCTGACAAAACTTTTAGCATTGTGTTCCTTTCCAACAGTGACTCTTGCAAGCTTCTGGTTTTTTTATTTTATTATTTTAGAAGCATTAACAACTACAGAGGATCAACCCCAAGCTACCCAGCACAATAAAGAACTAAGAGGAGGAATAACACCGTCACCGGTGCGATCAGGAACGCTGACTTACCAGTACCAAAACTTTCCTCTCCGCACAGAGACAGTTTGTTTGCATCCATCAAGTTTCCAAAGAACTTCCAGCCAGTTGGAGTTTCATACAAAGCGATCTTTGTAGCCTGGGCCACCCTTCAAAGGTAAGAAGGCAAAGTCACATCTCAGCCAGACTCTCAGAGCTCCCAATGTGAAATACTGCAGCAGGAGCTTCAGTTGGGGTGTCTCTTCTGGAGTAACACCGAAGGCAGCTCGTGCCACTCGTGTGGGTTTTTTTTACAATGAACATTTCCTTGTAGAGCAATTCTCTACTTTATCCCAGTGTGATGTTTGGGAAATTGGTGGGATGCGCAACTAAACAATAGTTATAAACACACAGCTCTTCTAAAGCAGTTTTAAGTCACAGAACTCAAAACGTTTAACAGAGAAAGTATCCCTATCAAATTAAAAATTAAAAAAAGGGTGGGGAGGACCGTTTGATTGGGCTTATCTGTAGAGAAGAGAAAGAGCCAAGAGCGGAGCCCAGCTCTGCCATGTCCCCAAACAGGATTTAACTCATTAAACTTCACCTGGCACCCAGCCCTGGCACTGCTTCACCCTTCCGACGGACCACACGCTCAGTCCCTGCTACAGACACGTGGTAAACCACAAAAAAAGGGACAGTCCCTCTCCTTGACAGGGCTCCCCTCTCCCACCACCCAGAGGCAGATGTTACCTATCAAGAGCCCCACTGGTGGGCATGCTCCGGGCAAAGCCACGCACTCCGGTCTGCTGGAAATAAGGGATACTGAAAATATTGGCAGCGATGACGGCGACGGAGTCGGAGGGGTTCACGAAGAAGCCGTGTTTCCCAAGAATCATGTTGCGATCCTGGTGAAGACAAGACAGAAACAGCTCTCATCCCCTTACATCAGCTTAGCGCAAAAAGGCTGCGATGGCAGAAGTTGCTCTACTTGGCAGGCACAGCCTATAAACCCCACAACTCAGAGATTTTTTGACTGCACTGAAATAAAGACAGAGCTTTGAAAAAGCCAAATAGCAACACCTGTATAGTATTTCACCTTCCCGCTGATTTTTCACAGCCTTTAAAGCTACTTTAAATACAGTTTGGACTTCATTATTAACACAGTAGCCAACTATTGCCACGGTGGCAAACTGCAAGTGCTTCACTTCTACTCACAGAAGGCAGAGAGAGAGAAAAAAGGTCTTCGCCTCCGTTCTCCTCTGCGTAAAAGCAGCTGAGCAGTTGCTCCTCCCACAACTGACCAGAGGGCAAAAAGGTGAACGCAGAACAGCCCATTTACCCCATCTCCATCGAAGGCAGCTCCAAAGTCGTACTCTCCCGTCTTCATGGTCTGGACCAGATCAGCAGCGTAGGTTAAGTTGGGGTCGGGATGGTGGCCACCGAAGTCCTCCAGCGGGGTGCAATTCACAGCTGAATTTGCCGGGGCTCCCAGCTCCTCGCACAGGATTTTTTTCACATAAGGGCCCACAACTATCATGGCAAAACACAAACGAGTCAGCCTCTGCCCTCAGGCGGCTCTGCACCAGCCACGTAACCACCCTGGCCTCCAGCCCGCCTGCTTTGCTTCAATTTATACGGTTTCTGGTACTCAAGCACCAGTGCTCCCATCAAAAGCCCCAAGAAGGACATGGATGTGCTTAAGCCTGACCAATCCAGGGACACAAGCTCTTCCCCAAGGAAGCTTTTCAGCCGAGGGGCCGTCCCACTAAATATGTGAGAACGCTCGTGTGTTTAGAAGTGAGGACGAGTGAGGACAAGAAGTGAAGGGCTGATGCCCCAAGTGCACTGAGGTATTAGTACGACAGCCCCATATATAGCAGAACAGAACGCACGTGTGATTCACAGACATCCAGCAGTACAATAGGATTTACTGCTCTCAAAAGCTAACAATGCAGACAATAAAAAAAATAATAAGTCAGCATAGGAACGGGAATGGCCTGGAGACGAGAGAAACAAGATGCTAAGAAATCTAGGGGGCTCCTGAAAATGTCTACTGAGAGAGACTCACAAGCTTGGTATAGATATTAAATTACATAAAACAGTCCAGTGGTCCCATTTTTGAGGCCAAATATCTACAGGCAGACCTCTGCCAAACTGCTGTGACCTCCACTGGACATGGGCTGATGCACAGGCTACCAGGGCAGCGCAGATCCCAACATCAGCGCTAATGTCCTCTCTCTCAGGTGTGGATGGACGTGTGTGAGCACCACAGCATCCCTCCCCTGGACCCAAACTTTTCCCAATTCCAAATACTTGACAAAAAAACCAAACAAACCAACCTAAAGCCTTAAAAAGTTTGCCTGGAAAAAGGAAAATGTAACATGTTGCAAAATAAGAAACAATTTTACAAATGATGGATATAAATGCCAGAAAAATAGTCTTCTCTCCAAAGTCAGTGGCAAAGCCCCGGGGACACAGGGTGTCCCACAATCCCCCACCCCGTACCTCCGTGCATGGCATCGATGCGGATCTTGAGGTGGTTTTTCCCTGAAAGCAGTTCCTTTAAGGCGCTGAAGTCAAAGATATTCCTCAGCATATTCGCATAAGCTTCTACCGAGTCCACTATTTCCACTAAGGGAAAAAAAAAGAGCAGAGACCAACTCTCAGAACCTGAAATCTTCACAGCAAAAAACGATTTTGCTACACGTGGCGTAGTGCAAAGGGCCAGGGCTCAGCATAAAGCCTTTAAACATCCCATAAAATCATTTCATAAAGACAATAATGGCCCTATATTAAGAGCTTAATTACAGGCTGTCACTGCTAATCGGGTTACAGACCAAACGGACCAACAAAACCCTTACGACAAAGACTGTTCCCAGCTACGACTCCCCGGACTTTTTTTCAAGAGGGTTCAATCCCACTCCGCTTACCTGGAGAGTGGGATTAAAGGAAAAAAAAAAATAATATAAAACCAGATCTCCAATTTCCACCAAAATCAATAGGAACTGTGCACCCAATGATTTGAAAAAGTTGCACTTTGGAACTAAAAGGCCAAAGACAGAGCCAGGAAAACCCCATTAATATCAAAAACTCACTATACAGAAATGGGGACTGAGAGAAACACCAACTTTTCTCATCTTTTGATTTAATTTTTTTTTTTTTTAGTTACAAGCACAGGTCAGCAGGAGATGGTAAAAAATACTTGCAGTATGTGCTTTTCAAAAGTCTTTTTTTCATATTTCACTGCTCAAAAGTCACATGTGAAATGTAATGGGTTTTCCCACTCACAGAGAGAGCTTTTGTATGTGTAACCATGGGGAAAAAACCAGTTACAAAGAGTAAAATAAGTAACACTATAATTTTTAATCAGAAAAACGCACTTTAACTGCAGAGTTGTCTGTTTCACAACTGCATGTTAATGAGGGTCTTACAGAAAAATAGTCTCTCTGATTTTAGTGAAGTTTGATGGATCAGATTCACCTACTGGAGTACAACCTTTTGTAGGACAGAAACAATGATACAATTGAAGTATCTACACAAGACAAGATGCAGGAAAAGGAAAAAAAAAAAAGTCAGGGTGACCAGGAGCGATATCCTTGCTTGGCTCATCCAACAGATGAGAGGGAGAGGTCAGAACAGCCACGTCTGCTCTTCAGAAACACCAAATGTCCTTGCCCATTCACCGCAGGTCCACACTTACAACACCTGAAAGGAAACTTTCCAAGAGGAAGAACAGTTGTTTACCGGTAAATGGTTTAAATTTGTTCTCCAGATCGAACTGCTGTTTCCCAATGGTGCTCAGGTCCACCTGGAGATCTGGGCAGATTGCATACTCTTCAATTTTCTTGCTGATTTGGAAAATTTTGTCTGTGATACCTTCAGGAGCAGGACCTGCAAGAGAAAATGGTCGAGAGGAAAGACGTTAAAGAATCGGACTGCAAGAGAAGTGCACTTCAGAAGTACTAAAAGTCCAGAAGACCCGGGGCTGGGAATACCTCCCCTAGAGAGGAATACCAGGGTATGAGGGGAAGAGATCAATCACTTGCTCTGTTGAGGGAAACCCACTGCTCAGGGCACCCAAACTCTGTGATACTAAGACAGTTTGAATTAGATTCCTCGGGGTCAACACAAGAAACAGACAAACAGAAACAATGCAAATCAAAATGAACCAAGCGACCTTACCTCCATTGGCAGTATTGAATTTAATGCCAAAATCCCCATTGGGGCCACCGGGGTTGTGGCTGGCCGTCAGAATGATGCCACCAATGGCTTTGATTTTCCTGATGATGCAGGACACCGCTGGGGTGGAGAGAATGCCGTTCTGCCCGATGACCAAGCGGCCAATCTGAAAATTAAGGAGCAAAACAAACCACCGTTGAGTCCCAAAATCCTAAAACCAGTAAAAAACCGCCAAAACCCCAAATGCTGGTGACAGGTAAATCAGAGCCCTCAGGTGTGCTGGTGCAGAGGTGCTGCTTCTCTGCAAGCACACAGCTTGTTCCCGGGAGGCTGCCAAAGCTCTCCGCTGTGTACCATGAAGGTCAGCAACTGACCCCGCTCTGTTGTGCCTTTTTAGCGTTTTCCTTTAACAAATGCTGCAGCTGAACTGAAAATGGCACCTTGCACTGAAGAGCTGAGCTTTCCAGAGGCATCTCAACAACCAAAGAAAAAAAAAAAACCAAACCCAACAACTCGAACTTTGCTTTCAAAAGACACAATGGGGCTGAGAGAAGCCAAAACAAAACAAAAAAAAAACATCATCACCAGTCCCATGGGACCAGCTGCAGATTCTCTTACTCGCAGCGGGTAACACACCTCCTCCCCATAAATTTAGTAATATCACTGAGATTAAATCCAGACCACTGTGCTAAGCAATAGAAGGTAATCGGGATCCGGCTGCTGGAGTTCAGGTAATAAAACAGAAGATGAAAATTTTTCTGGAAGAACACGCTCCTTACCCACAGCCCCCAAATGAGGTGACAGAGATTTAAAAAAAAATACCAGACTACTCTCCATCAACCGAGGAGATTAGACCCTGTGAACGACTGAGAAAAGAGGAGGAATTTCATTCAAACACCAGATAAACCAGCAAACAAAAGGCAGCGTTCCCAGACCGAAGGTCCACATGGGGTGCTAAGCCAAGGGCACTGGATGACTGCGATTCCTCTCCCGCGGCACTGCCTGGTGCTAAGCCCCAGCTCCGCTGCCGATCGGTTATTGCACGCTGCAGCTGTCACACAGCGGCCGGGCGAGCACGGCGCCGCTAAAAGAGCTGCACCTCTAGCGAACGACGAGCATAAATGGGAAACAGCAGTTTATAAACCCAAAGCGAGTGCCCTTCTTTCAACTGGATGTATTACAGCCCTCACAGCGCCTGTCTACCGGCTGATCGCACTAGTTTATTACGCCCTACGTTTAATTTGAAGTAGCCCAATCTATGTGGGCTTTGCTCTTTTCCACGTTCTCAGCCCAAGCCAGCACACCTTGTCTCATGTTTTATTCCAGCCTCCAAGTCTTCCTCCCTCTGCTTCACCGAGAATTAATGCAGTCTCCAGGAAGCTCCTCTCTAAAAACGTCATCTTTTTGTTTCCCAGCTTCCCTTCGAGGGTCCCGTTCAGCCACGACACCCCTCTACGTCGATGCTCTGCCGGGCCTCGCACGCAGCTCAAGGGATGCCCCCTGATTTGGGGTCCTCCTTTGCTTCCAGAAGTTTTCAACTGTCATTCCCCACCCATCCAACACTAAGTCCTTTGCAGTAACCACTGGCAAAGGTTACTCAGTGTAGCAGCGTGCTGAGCAACTTACACTTAAACCTTTTTTAATTCTCTGGAATTTCTCGTGAGAAAAATCTAAGGACGTTAACGATGCAGAAACACCTTTCACAGACTGCTCAAAACAGACTCACTTTGTGCAGCGATTCTGGGTTACGGCACTTCGAAGCAATCCAGGCAACACTTCCACCCCGGTTTTACTGAAAGCCCCACTAAGATGCACATGGATGAGAAAGGAGACCTCTTGTGGCCTCCCTCCTTCCCCCAAGTAACACAGGCTGATGCTTTCACACCAAGAACGCATTTTCCAGGCCGAGGAAGCTGGTGTCTACAGCTCCATCGTGTCATCAGCACACCCTTCCAGTCCTCTTGCTGTAAAAGAGACGCTTCACAAGATGCACCAGTCCTATATACTGTGCCACAATTTCTCCCTCTGAATAGAGACACTTCTATTTATGCAAGCCAGGTTAAGTGGACAAACTACCTTGGGCACTTCCTTTAAATAAATAATCATAATTTAAAACCTGCAACATGATGCTACCAACATAGCGAGTGGGCTTGGCACAATTTGGAAATCCTGCTGATCCCACGTTTGTAGAGGTAACGGGACCTGTCTCTGCCACACACCCACAAAGAGATTTTCACATCCTCAAAACGTGGTTTTTTATATTTGAAAACATCCGTGGATTCATTCCTTCCATTCCATAAAGCAAGATGAGCACAATGCTGACAGTCACAGGTATTAGCCAGACTGTGAAAAAAACAATCAATGAAAAATATCAAAACCAGCAGCGAAACTAGATTTTAGCCAGACGTGGTCCAGGCTGCTGGAAATAAATGCATGAGAAAAGTCTGGGCTGGTGAAGAGGAGTCTAATCTCAGCTTTACCAAGAGAAAATCTGTCCCACTGTCAAGCAGTCCAAGCTGCAGCCCTGGCTCTTTGTGCACATTTTCCAGCTCTTTGGCTCAGCCCATGCACTGACTTAAGAGGAATATATTAATTTGCAATGCCAAAGGATTTTTTTCCCCCCAAGATGGAAAATATGTTGATTTAAAAATAAAACAAAAGTTCTATCCTATTCTCCCATTGACTATTAATTACCCTGTGTGATCAGATAAGTTTTTCTGTCAAACCAATTCCTAAGAGCCAAGTCTCAGCATAAAGTTCTCTCTGCACAAAGAGATCCTGGACAGACAGCAAAGCCTCTTTTCTTTGTAAAAAGCAGAAGGAAACACAGACAAAACCCTGGTGCCCAAGACTCTTGCAGTGCACGAACTGTGCTCTCCTGCAAACAGACAAACCTTCTGCTCTGCTTCCAAACTACAGATTTCCAGCACAATCGGAGATCGCGGTAAAGGTTGCTACTCTCTTTCATCTTAGTTCAATTCTCAAAGGCTCCCAGAGTACTCATCACACACCCACAACTTCTACCTGGTGAGAAACACACAACCACGTTTTGCCTTTGCTGAGCAGCTCAGAGCTACGCTGAAAGAGCTTCTGCCATTGAACAGCGAGACACGACTCTACCAGCCACTTCGCTTCTGAACAGTATCGGGATTTTACGACCTGATGGAGAGACGACAAAAGCCACAGGTGACAACAGCGTGTGGCACGTCAGAACACAAAACGAGCACACACAAAAACCGAGCGGTACTCATTTTCCTCGCTGCATTCCCCACATACTTCTATCCAACTGCAACCCTTTAAAGTGAATAAATGACATTTTGAGTATTACCAATCCAATTTTCCATTATAAAGTTAACTATTAGCAGTTGAATAAAATCTATGGGGAAATTAAACCTCACAGTGACTAATCTATTCTGGTTTTCTGCATTTACCAGCTACACAACTACAGGAATTTAGTCATGTAACATTTACCAACCCCGTTGGCAGCAGCCATTTGGACTATCAGTTCCACTGCAGACTTATTAAGGTATCTCCCATCACCTCCAACTACCATAGAAGAGCCTTGTCGATCTCTTAGGTCTATGGAAAAAAATATACTCTGGATAAAATTCTGCAAATAGTTCATCTTGGATTCAAAATAAAAGGTCTTCTTCCGTAATCCACTGGTTCCTGGTTTCTGATCATTGTAAGGAGCTGTTGGAATGGTCACCAGAGGCAGAGGAGCGTCTTCCATGTTCTTTTTTCATACAAATGCATTTAAAAAGTAAATTGTGCCAAAATACAAAAATTAATCTTGACACCAGCAATGGCCCACCTATTAGGCAGAAGTTCAGTGAAGTTGTTGAGGACCCAAAAATAGCTCCTGGAACCTTGAGCTGAATGTGGTTCCTGTAACTGAAGCCGTTTTCTTGCACTTGTTGTGGAGGATCAATGTCACGGAGAACACACAATTCCACGCTGCCGCCCCTCACTGAAACAGCTGGGAAAAGGGGATTTTTGTCTTATTTATCATCTTCTGTCCTCCACAGGCACAGCTCCTCGCCGTTCCGTGCTTTCACCCACCGGAGCCCAGCACCCTCAATCCATCCGGTTGTCCCTCGGGGCAGGGGCGAGGAGCTCAGCCCTCCGCTCAGATGCCCTGGCCGACGTGCCACCCCGGCACCCAGCCCAGCGTTTTCGCTGGCCAAGCAAGATCTGGGCGGCAGAGCCAGGCCGCTGGCCGGGGCCGGCCCTCACGCCGCTCCCCGGGAGGTAAGGCTCCCGCAGGCACGGCAGCGGCTCTGCCAGAGTTATTTTGCAAAGTCTGGCAAGTTAAAGGTCACTCTTAAAATGGAAGGCGACAGATCTGTTACCTACAGTTCGCTCGTACGACTCCTGCTTTGACAGCCCGACTCCGCCGCGGGCTCCCTCTCAGCCACAGGGATGGTGTCCAGCCTCTGTTCGACCAAGAAAAACCCAGAGGAGCTAAAAAGCCTCAAGAGCGATGGTTTCAACTGAATACCCACACCAGTCTCACCCAGAGTTATTTAAAACACAAAAAACTTATCACGTTTTGGAAAACTGCATCCAATTAAGCTGATTTTGGAGCAGCTTTGAACACAGACAGAAGAGACTCAGATATCAAGAAACTTTTATGAAGCATCACCTTCCTGAAACCAGAGTTTCCTCCAAACCTCCACAGTCCTCTGTCCGAGCTGCTGGAAACAATTTGTAGATAATACTGGAGCAATTAAAGAACATACACTTCCTAATGACTTGGTTTGTCCTGTTATTAAAAAGCAAGAGGGGGAAAGGAGATGTGTTCACAGCTGAGTTGTGACCATTTATGAAGGCCCTCACAGGACTGTTTTTTGAGGTGCCGATTCTGTCATTGCTCCAAAAACTAACAGATTTTTTCCCAAGGGATTATACTCATGAGTACATTAAAATCAAGCTGGATAATTTGTATGAGACTGAGGGGAAACCTCATAATTGAAGGCAGAAAAACACCTTTGGAGACAAAGGCCCTACCTGACCTTCTGCAAAGGTGTCAGCCAGGTCCTGTGAGGGAGACGAGGAGCCAGGCGAGCTCTCGTCTCTACTCCCTAGGGAAAGGATTTCATTCCCAAGGTCGGAGAATTTAATTGAGGTTTGCTCTCCCATTCCAGCCATCTGCAGGAACCCCAAAGGCTGCTGCCCCACGCAGCCGCCTACCCAGGCTGGCCCATGGGGCGAGCGGTGGCTCAGGCAAAAGCTGGGACATTCCAGGGCTCAGAATCTGATTCCTTAATTCCTCTCTTTTCCCCACCAAACCCCACTGAAGCACGGGCATTGCAGAACCAGGACAACACGCATTTTACACCAACAAGCGAGATAGCATGGATGGATAAAATAGAAGCCAGTTGTTTCTAACTGTATAACACAAGCAATCTCAGCATCCTGCAGCTGAGACACCCTTTATTTTCATGCAAAGGCACAGGTTTCCCTCTAGTGGCACAGAAAACAAAATCCAGCTCCCAAAACGAGCTATGGGGAGCCTCCCACCAGTCCATCCCCCTGGCAGGAAAAGGTCTAAGTAAGCTCTTTCATTCTTATTCCCAGCGAGATAAACTTACTGCCCTGCAAAATGCCGTGGCATTAAGTGGCAGGAGGAGGGCACAGGCCACCTACAAGCTCCAGAAGCTAAATGGAGGAGGAGATTCACATGGACTTACCGGCAGTAAAAAGGCCTGTGCAGGGTTGGGAATTTTTGCATATAATTAATTGCACACGTGCTGGACAGAGAAATCAAACTAAATTAAGCTGGGGAGCAAGGTATAGGTCATTAGTGCATATGTACATGAGATGAAACACATTCTATCAAGCAAAATATAAAATACTGCATATAAGCATAGAGACAAAAAGGGCATAAACACCAAACCCATCTCTGGGGTCCCCACCTGGCCCCAGGGCTTTCCTGCAACACGTGCATCACTATTTTGGATAAACTAAATCACCAGTGATTAGCCAACCGGGACTGGTACAGGGGTTGGTGATTGCACAATTGCCAGAAGATTCAGAGGTGGTAAAAGCTCATCAAAGGTGGATCCTGACCACCTTAAGGACTGGAGCAGAGACCAGGATCTGTGATCTTGGGAGGCTTTGCTTGGATGACTGGGATCATGACAGATCACCTACAGGCCGGAAAGGAATTCAGCAGAATCCCCTCCCCAGAACTGCTGCAGGACCAAACACACCTAGGGCATCCTGCAAAAAGTTGTTATACCTTCTTCTTGAAATCTTTTTCTCCAGGTAAGCCATAATTAGCCTTGCAGTTAGAAGTGTTTTCCTACGATCTGCTGTACATCTTCCTTGCTGTGGTTTAAGTCCTCCTGAGCTGACACAGAAAACAAACTGATCATAATCCTCTTCCTGACAACTTCTCACATATTAAAAAAAATCCTTTAGCATATAGACTGTGAGTGCCCTCTCTTTGCTACAGTACACAACCCCGATCTCCTTAACTCTTCCTTGTGGTTGTATTTCCTAGGTCTCTCATTCCTCAGTCAGAGGCTGGTGAGGGTGTTTCCCCTCCGAACAGCCAACCTGCTGCTGGCAGGGACATTTGCCAGCTTAGGTCCCCTTTTACTGTCTTGCAGACATGCAAGAACAGAGTTAAAACTGCGAACTAACTATTGATTTTGGTTAATGATAAAAAGACAAACAAGACTGTTTTGAGAGCAGTTAAACTTCCGTAAAACACTGGAGCACGTGGCTTCTCCCTTGGCTCCATAGTGCTGGTCCCTGGCCCATCTTCTCTCCACCTGCGTGAGGTTTGCCGTCTTCCCTCATCCCACCTATTGGGACCGTGGCTGGCTGGAGCCCTCTCCCAACCTCCCACTCATCCTTAGCACAGCCTTCCTCTGAGCCACAATCTTACATTTTGACATACAGGCAAGCAAAACAGTCGAGGGAGGGAAAACCCACTGCGCAAAAGCCAGACTGAACAGTAATTCTCTCTTCTCATCCCCTATAAGCGCCCTCGGGTCAGCCTTCTCCGAGGTCCACGATGTCCTCTCCTCCGTGAGCAGCCCCTCTCCTCTCTGTTCAACTTCCCATTCCTCTCTCGCTTTTCTCTCTTCCCATTCAGTGGGCTCTTTTTCTGTGATTAATCAAAAAGTTAACACTGCATGAAACTCCAGCGACCAAACCGAGTCAAATCAGGTATTTTGCACTTATTTCGTGACTCTCCTTCAAAAAAGAAAACGCATTTCCTTAGCTCCTGCCCACAGAAAAGCTCTCATCTCTGCCCTGCTGCCTCCACGCTCGCCGTAAGAGGGTGCCAACAGCCCTGAACAACCTCGATGCTCAGCTGCCAAAAACATGCACTTTCTGCCCGCGTACGACTCCAGCCCAGGCAGCCACTGCTGTGCGTGACATTTGGCAATGCCAAGACAAATGGAGCCAGAGCAAAACAAACAGATCAACTGCAAGCCCATTAGTCACACAAGAGTGCTGCTCCAACTGCAAAACTCTTTGTTTCCACAAGAATTAATTAAAAATCTAGGTTTTTAAGTTGCTGTGGGGATTCCAGAAAGGGAAAATATCTGGCAGCATCTTGACAGCACAACTGCACGTGGATGCAACCACGTACATACGAGTCACTCCAGAATTAAGACACACTGCTCTGTGGTTACATGCACCCTCGTTAAAAGTAATAGATAAGCAAAGGGCTCTGCAGGGCTCGGGATGAAGCCACCGTCCGCAGGGCTGCTACAGATTCCGTGATGGGCTCCAGGTTTGTCACACCAGTAGGGGCTGATCCTCCCTTTGCCAGGAGAGAAGTACGCACCAGCAACCAAGATTGAGAAACTTTCTGTCCAAAGGTCAGCTCTTCAAAGCACACCCAAATCTGTGTGTTACCTTGGACTGCCCTGGTATCTGCCGTCCTGCCCCTGCATCGGGGGACGGGAGGGGGATTCCAGCTGGTTTACTTCAAGCAGACCCAGGAAAGCTCCGGGATCCCTGGCCCCAGCCAGCTGGGAGAAAGCTCCAATCCCTGGGTCCTCACAGAAACCACCACCTGGACCCAAGAAGTCCAGACAAACTCGTAAAGGGGAGGGCACTGGCTTGGCTCAGCTAGATGCTAGCGCGAGGAGTAGAGATACGTCTGGTTAAATCTTGCAGGATGAGGAACAGAGGTCGGAGGTGTACAGCACCAAGCAAGCTAGTAACCCACAGTACATACACGCGACAGGGAGGTGGCTATACATGGCAGGAAATAAGAGCAGAAAGAAGGGGAGAGGAGTAGATATACACGATGGTTTTCTCACAGACTCGCTAGGATGTGCTAGAGAAGCTTCATCTGTGGGCCCAGGGATAAAAAGCGGCTTAAGTACAGGAGGAAAAAGGGCTGGTAGGGCTGTGGAGAGGTCACCGAGACCTGCCCTAGGCAGGGTCAACCCTACCCAAACCATCCTCATTAGGGGTTTTCCCAGGCAGAGACTCAATGACCTCCCCAGGCAATGTGCTCCTTTCATTAGCCTTAAGCTTCCAAAATGCTGTCTAATGTCTAACCTAAACCTTTGCTGTTGCAATATTAATTCTTTCCCTGTCCCCAGCAGGCCAGAGAACAAGCTGCTACCTCCCCTCCCTGCAGCACCACTGCAGAGGTTTGCAGACAGCCAGCACCATTCCCCAGCTCTAGGCCAAGAAGACTCTTTCACTTACAACAACCCTTTTTAAAAATCTAGGCATGACTTTTCTTTCTCTGGCTGGCTGGATGATGCTACCAACAGTCTTTGTGGTCTGCTCATCAGATCTGCTGCTTAGTATGTTACTCTACAGCTTGTATTATGACTATAAATGTACATATTACGCTCATATTTTATTATGTCTGCTATTTCCTTTTAAGTTATAGGAGAGATGGGGAGGGACTCTTTATGAGG
>JAOXJK010000004.1:32167412-32192948 GCA_025774025.1 Xenus cinereus | reverse complement strand
AGAAGGCTCCGGGGAGACCTTCCAGCCCCTTCCAGTCCCTAAAGAAGGGGGGCTCCAGGAAAGCTGGGGAGGGACTCTGGATCAAGGAAGGGAGCCCTAGGAGGAGGGGGAAGGGTTTGACCCTGAAAGAGGGGAGATTTGGATTAGATCTCAGGAAGAAGATTTTCACTCTGAGGATGGTGAGACCCAGAGAAGCTGTGGCTGCCTCATCCCTGGAAGGGTTCAAGGCCAGGTTGGAGGGGGCTTGGAGCAACCTGGTCTGGTGGGAGGCGTCCCTGCTTATGGCAGGGAGGTTAAAACTGGATCATCTTTAAGGTCCTTTCCAAGTCTAATCATTCTATGACTCTATGAAATTAATATAAGTATAATAATTTAAAGAACACCTTCTCTTGCTAAAGCTATGCAAGAAGGATCCAGTATATAAAACTGAAAGCTTGGGTAACAGAAAATCCTTCAACCACCAGTTTATTCCAGGCAATATTCAGAGAGAAAACCTAAGGACATGCTACTATACCCCCCAGTTGTCTTTAGATAAAACTCAGTTTGACAGAGATGCTGGGAAATGTTTGATTCTTAGACAATGCTATCCAACAATCTAACAATCTCTCTCTATTGAGAAACAGAATAGAAACACAGTTATTCTACACAATCAGCCTCATGCAGCAAAGAAGCTGCTATTAGACTGGTAAGGACTGACCTAAAAAATATATTTAAAAAAAAAAAAGAGCTATCTCTGATGCTCACACTACAAAGGGTTTGTGGACAACAGAGTCTAAATACAGTAATTTTTGAAATTGGGTATTGTAGAAATGTAAAGACAATCTAGTGTTAAGCAGCTTATTATTCTGCTCTTGCTGCTCTGGCATCACAGTGGTGAAGTTCTACAGGGCAGTGAGATAAAGGAAAAAATTATCTGTACAGGAAGATACTTATGGCAACAGGAAGAAGGTCACAGATATTCACCTAGCACAGAGGATATATTATAGTAAGTTTGTGCTTTGGATAGTAAGAAATGCCTCATTATTTCTTTTGGGGCAGACAATAGATTTGGTACTGCTTACTCTCCGAATTTGAGGTTCTGTATGAGTCAATTTTGAGTCTTTTAATCTCCCCAGGTCACACCCTGACTAGGGAGGGCTAGAAGACGGGCACCTTTCTCTCCCCACTGATTAAATGCATATGAAAGACTAAAACAGAATCCCTCAGGAACTCGCATATTTCCTTAATTTAATTAGCGGAATAACAAAGAAACAATTATTTCTATTGAAATCATCAGTACAATAAATGAAGATATAATCAGGCTGCTTGCACTGCGGGAAGCTTAGAAGACAACAGATGCATGAAACTGTCTTTTACTATTTCTTTCCAGGTATTTACCGTACAAAAAAGCCTCTGATCTACAAATTTCAATGACATTTTCAGGGAAGTGCAACTATTTGCTTCAATGCAGAACAGAGGTATTTATGAAACACAACTGGTATAAATGGCAGCGGTCAGTGATTTTAATCAGACAGCATCCAGTTGCCTCAGTACAGGCCTCATCTTCCTCTCTGACATATCCCCAAACATATAAATAACTCCAGGATATCCACCCTAAAGGGCGAAGTGCAGATCTAAACCCGTAATTCCAAGGAGCCTCAGCATTCAGTCCTAATATTAGTCCACCAACCCACCCCCTTTTGCATGTTTGTCCTTTTAAAAATATACTTCTTGCTGTGGTCTTTTAAGATTTAAAGAATCTTAAGTTTAGCATCTTACTACACTGAATTTATTTCCTCACGGTTCCCAATATAAATGAAACTGAGAATGAACGGCACGTCCATTAGGATCTATGCAAAAAGGTTTAAAACTTCTGCTTCTAACAACTTCCCACTACTTTTGCTTGGATTTACAATTCTTAGCTTGGGTTAGTAAGAAAGCAAACCTGTAAGACTAGCCCGTTAACAATTCATCCATAATGCGCTTACAAAACACAATCAATGCAAGCCGCTGCTCTTTCACCTTCTTATACACACTGAAAATACTAAATAGTGCAAATGCTGTAGTCTCTGCTCTTTCTGTAATTGCATTTCCTGTTCTTAGTATTTGTTTTGCGGTATCATGAACATATTATTTCTCCAATAATTATCAAAATATTGAAAAATTGGAATGCGAACACAAGCAAATATTTAGATTCTATGTGATAGTAAAGCCTGCTTGCCTCATTAGAATAAGCTGCCCTTTCCAAGAACACTGATCCAAGCTCTTTTGAAGTCTGAGTCATATCTCAAAAAGAGCTTTGTATCAGGCACTTTATTGTTTTTTTTTAAATGAATTACATACAGAAACCTGGTATCAGAAAATATAATTCTCAAAAATATCACGAGGAAGGAAGAAGAACAATAATAATAGACATGAACATGAAGTACCTTACATCAATCTCATGCCATACCTTATTTTCAATAACAGAAGTGATTCTCCTGCCCGCTTTGTAGGTGTAGATGATTATGTTTTCACAGCCATCCATTACTTTGGCCTCTCCTTTATTAACAACAGACTTGCAAATAGCCCTGTTGAGTTGCCAGCTGCCTGCCTCCAGATATATGGCTTTAATTCTGGGTTTGCATTTTTCTGCATAGATGTCAATGACAAAAGGGCACGCCTGCAATGGAGAAAAGAAGTTTTATCATCACTTCAACTCCAGTTTTTCCCCTCAGATTTTCATCCACAGCTCCTAAGTGTTGTCATATATGTTCTGAATTATCCAAATACAAGTATGTCACTGAATATTAAATACTCAAATGTGAGAGCCGTGGCAATCTTTTAAACCAGTGAAAGCTCAGGACAAATGAATGCTTTTCCTGCCAGTCACAGTACACTCGATATGCAGTTTGGCGCATTTGGCTCCAACACAGCAAACCCTTCCTTGGATAGCAAAAAGTTCAGGAATTAAGATGAAGCATGAATGTATTTCAGTGTCTGAAATAAACCCATCTCCTTTACTTGTCACACTCTTGCTATTTGTGCCACTTCATACAGATTTAAAATATCTGCAATGTTGCACTAAACACTCTGCTCTTACAGCATCTGGGCTAAGATTAGTACAAGTAACAACCAGGAGTTTGCATTTTCTTAGACTCAGTAACAGCAGCTCAGTTTCTTTCAAATGGATATTGGAATCCACTAGGATTTCTCAGTTCTGTCTTTAATTTGTTAGAGGCCCGGTGCTCCTGAAATACCAATCTCTTAAATCATCTGAAATCTAGGAATTAAAGGGTTAAGTAGATACAAATTTTTAGACAAACAACTAAAAGCATTCAGAGACCCATATTGTCCTTTGGAAAGCAAAAACTGTGGGCGCAAACCACAGCCAGTATAAGGTACAAAATACCTATAGGAAATTTCGAACTTGATAAAAACCTCCCCAAAATCTTCTTTCTTAGAGAATAGCACCCTCTTACGTCTGAAACGCAGAAAGACAGTTTTGTAGCTCTGCAAAGCTCACCCTATTCACAGGAAAAGGAGAAAGTGCTATTCATTAAGAAATCATTCACATGATCTCCATATTTTCACTGAGAGACAACTGAATTTTCTCTACCTTACTGAGTATTTTTGGTTTTGTATATATTTATTGCATGCACATGTATTTTTATATGATGACTGCACTGACATGATTTAGTTTAACAAAAATTGAAGAAACAATTAGACTACAATAAAAAAAAATCAGTTTTTGTTAGCAATGAAAGTTAAATGATGAGATTATCTGCATATTTAATGTTTTCTTTATTTTTTCATAATTTCTTTTCTATTCACTAAGGATATACTCTTTCTTTAGTGAGAACTATTAACACTAGTTTCTGGGGGGAAAAAAAAAATCTGTAAGAACACAGAAACATTAGAGAAATAATCCCTACTGCTGTAAAGCAAACAGTGTGCCACCAGAAGCTCCTTCATTAAAATTTTATATTGAACACCTTCAGACAGTGGTGTGAAAGGCAACAGTAACAGAAATAGCCGTATCTGGAAATTAAGAATTCTGAATTACGTGGTAAAAGAGTTATCTTCTCCTTATCTGCTTCTGTTGCAGCTTGGACCAGGAAAGTGACTTTTTAAAGCAGGGCAAGTCCTGCATTTTGTAGGTTTGCTGAGAGGTCACAGTTTACCATCACTGTCTTATCATTTCCCACCAGCGAGGTGCATGAATGCTTTCAACAGGTATAACCCAAGATTCCTTCCTCTACAACCCCACAAAGTACTGTCTTTTCTGTAAATCAAAAAGCAAATTTCCTCTTACAACAGTGTCAGTGTTATCCTAAGAGACAGGATACCATAATCACTGAAAGTCACAGTGTAAACCCTCTATTAACTGTTTGGACTGGATCAGTAACCCACTGAAATCAATTTACGACAGACAGAAACAGTACTGCAGTTAAACACGTGCAGCAAGTGGTATGTGAAGCGGTTATTTTTGCGATACGGCTACCATACCTCTGTCATTTCTAATGCTTTATTGTAGCCCAGAGACAATAAAGTGACCCAAAGGTCACTAGGATCCCCTTCACGGTCATTGGCTTCCATGAGATTCAAATCCATAAATCCTTGTCTTGTTAGTTCATTCTTCTTCATATCAAAATTCTCTGTTTAAAAAGAAATATAAGGTAGCACTTAAACATCTGTTCTCTCTACAAACACCCTTTATCCTTCTGAAGCCAAACTCCCACTTAATGTTAACAAGGTTTAAAAGATGGAGTCATTCTGCAGCTTCAGGCTCTCCAATATTATTTGGGAAAGAATGTCCTTGACCAGAGACACACTCTTTGCAGTGTCCCTACGGATTTTAGATAATGACTAGAAACAGCTGGTCCCTTGTACAACGCAAAAGAGGGTGAGATTTCAAAACAGAGTTAATATTGATTCTTTTATGCTAGCAGTGTCTGTTGTGGCTGAGATTGGCAGTATGGTGTATATTAGGAATGGGAAATTAAAGTCTGCTGGGGCCAGCACCCTTAGTGCTTGAGGTCCTTGATATATAAATGATTTACTTAGTTCCTAAAAAGCAATAAAATGCCAGTAATCCTAACACCCCTCTCTTGATAGAATATCATAGATCGACCACTCTAATGTCAGCAAACACATAATTGAAATGTCCTTGTGTCAGAGATTTTTAAAAATGGTTTTCTCATCTTCATAACAATGCTAAATCTTTACTATATATTATTAAAAAGGGATTACCAATTTAATAAATCTATCTGAGGGTACAGATGCTATAATAAATGGCTTGAACTTTGGTGTCAAGATTTATGATATTCGTCTGAACCCTTCAACTGATTAATGACCTGGTAAAACATTCACCATATTCTCTTCTTTCCTCTTTTGTACACTTCATACAGGCATCCACCCCTGCTGCTCACGTTGAGACCAGCGCGCAGAGCCATAACACGGACAAAGTCATCAAGCGTGGAAAAGCACGTACAGGGATGAAAGAGACGAGAAACTCATTTATAGAAAAGTATTTTTGTATGACCTTTCCATCATTTAGGAAAAAGTCCAATATCTTATTAGAGTGTTTTGGGGAGAAACAGTAGGACTGTGGAAACAGATTTAAAGTATTTTGGCTCAAATTAGGCAATGTGTCATACCTTACCCCAGACAACAACATGACATGGGCCGATAGATAATGACATGCCATACTGGCATTTCAGAAATAAGTTGCAGAAAAACTACATTTCTTATAGAAACTTCTACTTTTCATACAATGGCTTCTAAATTTCCCGTTTGTCCGCTCACTGCAGCTAAAATCCCCACGCTTTGAAAGTCGTTGCTTTCATGCACTGTATTATTAGAGCAGCCTTACAGTCACCAGTGGTTGCATTCTCCTAACCCTGTTACCAGATAAATCTGTGTATTCTCAAGGCCTTTGCAAGCTCAAAGCAATGCCACAGAATTCCTTTTTTCTTCAAAAAATTGAAGTTTGTGGCCTAACACTGCTCCTGCAAGCTGGCACGGTGCCCAGGAACACTGATGAGATGAATCAGCAGATAGAAAACAAAGTACAGCTGGAAGTGTCTTAAGTGTCTGTCAGCTTCCTCATCTCACTCACGGAAGTCTCGGAATCTCACGCTGTCATATAGTATGATATGGACTATATATTAATTGCCAAAAGAAAGATTTTTAATGAAAAACTGCTTACATCTGAAGAAAATGTATAGTTTTCTAATGTATAATTTTCTCAACAATCACCGTAAACTCTAGATGCCATTTTTAAAGCCTCATCTACACAATAATTAAATGTCGCTCTCAACACTGAGATATGAAAGCTTAATCTGCAGAAAGGAGATTGATTAAACAAATACCTGTTACAGCTTAATTCACCATATGATCCATGATTAGAAAACCTCTAGTTTTTGGCAGCTATAAAGTCTTCCACCTACAATACTTTGCAATTAGCAATAGGAGGAAATTTCTCAGCAGGTCAGTGGCACAGAAAACAGAATGAAGCAAAACAATGAACAGGACACTGGAAACGGGAAGAAGAGAAAAGAAAAATAAAGGGAGAAGAGAACAATATCTACATGTGTTTTTGGGTAAAGGCTACCAAATGCTCAGTTCTTCTATACTTCATACATAGTAGGATGCTATAAACAACAGCTTGCAAGTAGACTGATAGCCCTAATGAACTTACCCTTGCACACAGCCCATGCGTCCTCATCACATTTCTCACCACTAGTTCTCAGTTCAAAGAAATTGTATTCCTCCAAACTCAGAAGGCCATTTCCATCCAAATCAATTGTTTCAAATATATCCAATAAAGCCGCTCTAAAAGATGAAAAAGGCAGAGCTATTTCCAAATACCTCTGTTTCCTTTAGTTTAGAATTGTCAATAACTATTTAGTCTATTTGAGAATATTCCGTATAAACAGTACTTTAGTAAAATACATTTTTAAAAAAACTAGCTCTTTATTTGGAGCACACACTTTATAATAGCTATCATGCCTGTTTGGGAATATGACTCACCTGAACTCTTTGGTTAGAACCAGTTCTCCATCTTCACCTCTATACACCAGTTTTGCCTCTCCAGTAACTTGTGTTTTTACCTTCTTCAACCTACAGCCTGTTGTGAATGGGAGTAGCCAGTAAACTCCTGATCCAAGCTCCCCTTTCCATCCAAACATCTACTCTTGAAAGAAGACAGACAAGTTTGTAAGTTACTTCTCAAATGATACCTTTCTTTATTACTTGTAATATTCATACAAAAGGGATTAATTACTTGAAAACACTGGTAATGCTAAGTTCTTTACTTAAGGAAAACATGACTACAGCGAGATGCTGTGTCATGCCATTTTAAAGACACAAAAACTAGTGAATCTCTTGGTTATAATAAAAGTTAGAAAAACATCCAGGACCAGAGATGAGGAGAGAAGAGTCATTACTGGAAGTGTCTAATAACAGTCCTATATTTTTTTAGTTTTGTAACACTCTTTAACTGTTAAACATTAAAACAAAAGCAGCCCGAAGCAGGCAGGCAAAACCCACTGAGTTTTCAATTTCCTCCTTGATTTATTAGCTTTTCTCAAACTAGCAACAAAAACCTCCAATGTAAAAAATCACAAGTGACTTAGGCTTTAAGAAACAAACTGAGTTCCCTCTGGCTTGGAAGGGGGAAGTAACTTAATGCTGCCATTTCTCCTCCCTTATTTCTGCCATAGGATAGAATATTTTGTGCACTATGAAGTTCAAAATCGTACGTATGGCAAGGAGAAAGGAAATTAAAGAAATTTTAACAAATTTTACCTTTGAAATATAAGGAATACAAGTGAGTTTCCACAGAGTATCTATACAGATAACCAGCAACTCAGCAATACTTGCCAACGCACCACAGGATAATATGGTCCTCACAGGAATCTCATTAAACTTGTGTACAAACGGTTTGCAATTCAGCGCATCCAAAGGGCACAACTAAGACAGTATCACATCCTACCTTGCGTAAATTCCATCAGTTTTGACAGGGAACACGCACAGAAAAGTGTTTCTTCTCTCCTCTAGTCTGATTAATTACAGTTTGATTTCCTTTGAACACATGGGAACTCACCCATGTGCATTAGCACATGCACATGCATCAGCATTAACACGTACACGAAAATAGAAGAATTAAAACAGAAATACAACAAAAATGCCTAACCTCTTTATTTTGTTGTTCAGTAAAGCTCACAAGCTGTAGATTTTCTTGGGTTTCATTTTCCTTTAGAATATACAAAGCTGTATCCACTGACAACCAATGACAAGATTTTCCTAAGAAAAACATTCCCAACACAAATGCTTAATATTGGCACAAAATTGTTTTTCTTTGACCCCCAAAGTAGGTATTTCCATGGTATTTATAATACAGATCCCTGTTAATGTAAGATGGAAAATAAGAATCCATTATTTGCTATTGGGACTTCCTTCCTATTTAGGCTGATCAGATAAATTGTTTCAAGTCTTGTGATTGTCTTACAGGTAATGATTACTTTTAATAGTTCTAATATTAAAACCTTTGGTAGTTAAGGAAGGTAATTTCATTGTTTTCTGCCATTAGAACAACATTATCATTTATTACTTTTCTTTATACTAAGGCTACTAGATATTTGCAATTAAGGATGTTAGCAAAATTGTATTATATTCTCATCTGATGTTCTGTAAAATACTGTTAAACTCATCTTGTCTGAAAACCCAGATTACGTGAAAAAGATAGCGATACCAGAAGATGTAAATCTCAGAAGTATAAATTTCAATCATTTTTAAGATCTAAAAAGCAAGATCCTCCCACATGGCATCATGCATAATTTGTTTGTCTGATCATGCATGATTTGTTTTAGGTTGAGTTGGAATGGAGGCCTGGTCTTAGATTCAAATGGCATCTGTGTTGAATAGATGTCATTTGAATCTCTTTGATTTCTTATAGCTGCTCAACTCCTGAGCGCAATCAATCGATGAGCTATTAAGTGGTCTTCAAGATAATCAGATCAAGCTAAACCATGAATACAGGGGCTTAATTTTTCTACAGTTAGGAGTCAAGATTACCAAAGAGTAGCTACACACTGCACAACTTCGTTAAAAATTTGAAGATATTTTTGATTTCTCATAAAAAGGTAATTGCTTTGCTAACATGAATCCTTTCCTTACATACCAATATTATGCCTTCCTCTTCACAACAAAACACAAAGATATTTCCACATACAGGACAATGATATTGTGCAAAAGTAGAATATTTTTTTTTTAAGTAAATATTGTTTTGATTCCACAGAATGTCTGGAATTCTGCAGCAGAACTATTCTAAGGCACAGTTTAAGAGGGTGCCACATGAAAAAAGGGAAGTTATGAGCAGAACACTGAGACATCCTGTTACTCAAATCTAATCTATTAGTATCAGATCACTTTTCCTCACCATTAGAAGTTTGTTGATCAACTTCTCATTTCAAACAGGTAGTAATTGGAAAATGATAACTTTCCAACAATTACCAGCAGCGAAGTTTTTATCACCAACCTCAATCAGAATCAATTACCAGCCGGTGGCACAACAGCCAGCCCACATGACTCTAAAACATCTTTGGGATCTAATGGCTCCTCTTTTACGGGATTAAAGAGGAAATAATCTACTTGGGAAAAAAATAATCCCAATATAGCCACTAGATAAAGCCCCTTTGTAAATCACCAGAGGGAACAAAGACAATACTGTTTGGAAAAAATGGAGCACGAGGCTGATCTCAGGTGGCCTAATGCTGGGCTTCATTCTTAAAAT
Source organism: Xenus cinereus (assembly GCA_025774025.1). Classification (NCBI taxonomy): domain Eukaryota; kingdom Metazoa; phylum Chordata; class Aves; order Charadriiformes; family Scolopacidae; genus Xenus; species Xenus cinereus. Next base: position 32,183,191 of record JAOXJK010000004.1, on the reverse strand, counting down.
GAAAATGGGCAAACTAAGATATAAATTTCTCCGACAAGATTCACAATCAAAGAACACAAGATCTTTCAGGCAATATTCAGTAAGTTTTGTGGTGGTGCTTCTCACAAAATACATCAACACCTTAAAGAGAGATACTGCAAACAGTGCTAACATTTCCATTTTGTAGTAAGAAACTTCACAAATCTAAGGCCAAAAATAATCTAAGAAATTGCCTGACTACAAAGAGAAACATAATGGACTCACCTGATTTTCACTGCCCAGGCAGTGAGCACAAAATGACAAAGGAGAAAATACGGTCTGACAAATGAAGTTATATTTTCAATAGGATTCTGTCTACAAAGAAAGATATTGCTATATTGCACTATCACAAAATATCGCAAAGTATTGAAAGTGAGAAAGGGAGAGAGGTGTCAGCGGGAGGAGAGAAAATATTTTTATAGAGGAAAATTCTCCAAAGAAATAGAAATACACTCACCTTCTACCTGACGAAGGTTTAAAGGCTTTATGGTAACACATACTGCAGACCTTTGAGGTAAGTGCAACCTGTACTTGTGACTAATGATTTCACCATCTTCTTCTAAGTAGAAGCATCCTTTGGACTGTGCACACTGCCACTCCTGGAAACCAAGCAAATATTAGATGTCACCTTCATCTGTGATTAAGATAAAAGCGCCTTCTCAGAAATATTAATTAATTTGATGATTTAGTAAATCCTGCATAAAAATACACCACAAGATACAGCACTGATCTTCTTTTTTTTTTAATTAATTTTCTCAAAAGCCTTTTTTGTGTTCAATTTTTGCAGAGCAGTTAGTAACACTGCTTCACTACTGAAAATGCTTGAAACACATACAGATTACACCAATGCTCAAATAGTGGAAATGAAATTTAATTGCCATGAAGAATCAAACTGAATTCATGTTATTCTCTGAACTGTGTGATTTACCACTGAAAGGCTGCAATTTTGCTACATTAGTTCCATCAGGCCAATCGAGCAAAGAACGCAACTGATTAGCTGAACAAAGAGGAGTCATTTGCTCAGACAAATCACAAACACAAGTACTGGTCAAATAGTGTGATTCTTCTTGACTTCTGTCAAAGCTATTGGAGAGATGTAAACCGAAAACTGCTCTGTTTGCAAATAATATAGTTTTCAAAGATGCAATGATTTTGCTGAGATGCTGTAACAGCTACATGCTTCAATTTTTTATTTATTTTTAAACAGCAGGTCACAATTTTCAATTTCAAATATAATTTCAATGATGCTTCTTTAGCAAAATAAAAATAAAGTCCTTAGAAACATATTATATTCCTTCAGGAACACAAGACATTCTTGATTTGCCTTCTCTGGTCTGGATTAAGTCCATTATTTCTAGTCACTCTCCTCTAGTCACTCTCAATGGAAGATAATGTCTTCATCAGAAGAAGATAAGTTTATCATGAATATAAACAGTCTTCATCAGTGCTACATTTCATTTCTCCTCTTAAAGAACCAGTTCTCATTATGTCACATTGATGGTAATTTACAGTCCATGGCCTAAGGGTGTCAGGCAAGAATTGGACTTTACTAATGTCCGTACACCAAGGATGCCAAATAACACATTCGGTAATACATTTAGCTCTGATCCTGAATTTACATTTCTCCATTCAGAACTCTGTATTTCTTAAGAATATATATTACGCGGGTACTCATGGATTTAAGAGCCACCAGTCCTGTACCACAATTTTGCCACCGATTTCTGCGGGGACAGGATCAACTCCTCTGTGTTAAACTTTTCTCATTCAAACATTACCAAATTCATCTTCATTATACTCCTTCCTGCTTTAAGAACTTTTTAGAAATTAATCAAAACAAAGAGAGATGTACTTTGAGAAAACTAACCACCTGTACTGGCATAGAAAAACTGCAGAATCTAATATCATCTCTCACTTAACTTTCTGCCTCTGAATCACTCTTGTAAGTTTCACCCAAATACCACAAACTCAGCTATGAAAAGAATCTTCACACTAAAGGAATAAAAATATATCATCCCGAAAACATGGATTTGGATAAACACTGAGAAATCCAAATTTTGCATAGCTGGAAACTATTTTAATCTCAAAATACTTATTATTCAGGTAAGACTACTACCTGTTGATCTAAAGGCAACAATTATTTCATCCTCAGTACTCCAATAGTTTTGGTAGCATAATGCATCATACCAATTTTAGATGTCAAATTCTGCTAATAATATTTGCATACAGCTGACAGCAGGGAGTACTTTGAAGTATAAATACTATATGCTTTGCAACTCACTTTCTGCTGTTCTTTGGAGGTTTGAGATTTTTAAAGAAAATTAAGACTTTGGTAAGGAAGTTCTAAGACTTTAAAAGTAAGCACACTTCCTCTGAGCACAGACTATCAAAAGGACAAAGATCAGTTAAGCTACCTCAAACTAAAGTGGGACATCCAATCCCTGATGGAAACTAATATCCCAGTCCCTCTCCTCCCATAAGCTTTCCAGTTAAGACAGCATGTTGGATCCAGGGCCTTCATGGACACCCATCATCTCTGACCTCAGAGACGCAGAGGGAACAGCATGCTGTTAGAGGAACAATGATCTCATCTCACCAGCTACATCCACACTGTGAAATAAAAGGCAGCAAGAAGCAATTTGGCTTCCTGGGATCTCCATGGTCAACATCATCCTATCAGGCTTTACAATTTTGCACGCTCCATGCCATGACCTACCCCACAGCCTGTAACCTCTTGGCTGGGATGCAGAGACAGAAGATCAAGAATGGTACTGGAAAATATAATTTCTTAAACCCAAATTACCAGGTGGGTTCTAGGAAAATAAAGTAACCCAAGTGCCATCTAATCTGCCTGAGAGGGTGCAGGGCTTGAGCCTTGAGGATGCGAAGCTGCCCGTGATACCTGGTCCACAGTGTCAGAGGTCAGTCCCTGGCCACCTTTTATGTAGCAGTATAGACCTAATTATTGCAACCTAAAAATGTTATACTGATCTTTATCCACAAGACTAGATTTCTAGCAAAAGGGGTCCAATCACAAGGAGTAATCGGCAAAGAAGCGAACAGAGACAAGAGTTACTGAGACTTAATGGTGAGAGTTAAATGTTGAGCAACAAATGGGGTTTTCTCAGTCAAACAAGTGGAAATGGGAGTTGACATTAACATCAGAGTCAACATAAATCAGTGCTATAATCTGTTAAATCATTCTAGTAGTACTCCATTCTCTGTTTATTCCAATACTTGCATTACTCCTAACTTTGTCTGAAGTCTATATACAGCAAATTGAGATTTTTCCTTAAAACTTGACACGGTTGAGATCAGCTTACAGACTGAATGAGCCAACAATGAGTTAATACCTTATGAAACTTTGAAAAATTAATGGCATTTTGAAAAGACCAAAGTCAAAAGGTCTTGCTAATGAAACAACGTGGCTGTTCTTTGAGACATAAAAGAGCACAATGTAAGTTTAAAGAGCAATCCAAATGTACTATAACTACTCAAAGAGATACTCTGACAATTTTCACATACAAAAATTACTTTAACAGCCACGTTCTATTCCCCCTTTCTCGCTATGGCAGTGGCCTTCAAACCATCCTCTCACAGACAGTCCATGAAAGTAGCTTTGTCCTGTTTGTTTACCTTCCACTTTCTAGCTGTTATTTCAGATGAAAGACCACCTTTTTTTGCAGGTTTTCATTTAGATAGACACTGCTACAACAGGGACATGAAACAACCCAAGTAAGCAGGGAAAATACCTCGAGGTTAAGGTGTGAGCAACAGTAAACAAAAGTTTGGCAGTGCTTTAGGAATCAAATACTAAAGTGCTGTTCTTGCAGAGAGCATAAGGTGGTGCTATATTCTCTAAATTACCCATGTCAAATTACAAACAGGTATGTAAGCTGGGGAAGCTAAAAGATGATTTTCTGTTTTGATTTTAGTATGTCACTTCAAAGCATAACATGAGTTGTCAAATAATAGCTAACATAGTGGGAAACGTTTGTATTGGAAATGTTAATCATCAAGAAATGTTAGCCACTACCTGCTGCTGCCAGTGCTGGCCGCTGCCCAAATAACACATTCCACTGCTATTTCAATTTCAGTTAATACTGAAATTGTCCACACACTCATGGAGAATTCCAAATAAAAACCAACGTTTGTGAGAGGAACTGCTCCTGTGATTAGAGCACAGAGCTCTTTCAACACTTTCTCTTGTACAAACCTGTTCCATGTTGTTTATGCACATCTGTAGCACTTCTGTTAACTATTTTTTTCCTCCACAAAGTTATTTATACAGCTTTGAACATGTCACAAAACTCCACTGACAAACAGAAGAATGGAGAACATGGAAGAATATACTATGAATACATTCCATGTTTTCTAAGGGGTTTTACATTTAGACATTCCCCATGTTTTGACTTCCACTGTTTCCTTCTGACAGAAAAGTAAAGCTGGCATTGGTCCTACTTCATTATGGCAATATTTTCTTACTGTCCCAAAAAGACAGGTGAACTGCAGAAAAAAAATAATATTTCTGACTATAAGATAAATAAGAAGAAATTTTGGGTGCTAGATTCTGATCCGCACCCAAATGAATCGCTGTGTATTTATTCATCAATTTTGACAAAGTTTATATCGTGTCCTTAGTAGTTAGGGTTAAAAAAAAGTAGCAGTTCTACTTACACCTTTTCATGTTTATTGATTGCTTTCATTTTTTGTATGATGCTAATCAATAGCAATCGATATCTGCTTTTTTTTTCAGTCAGTTCTTACTGGCTTGTACAAAGAAAGAGGAATCCAATATTGGGAAACAGTGCGATGGTTTTATACACCACATATCATGTTTGAACAAGGTGAAATTGCAGGTTAAATTGCATGGAGGTCCAGATACCTAAACAGACTGCAAAAAATTCCTCGGAGATTATGTTTTTAAATTTTAATATAGAACAAGTGTCACCGTATAGCAATGTCGAAGATATAAAGGACTTCAGAGTTCAATAACAAATACAGAGTTGTTATTTGAAACAAAAATGTAGCTCATGAGAACAATCAGTTCAGTTTTCCAGCAGCAGTTATACTATGTGGTCATAACCATTTTTTCCCTTTTATACAGGAGTCTCAAGGTGCACATTTTTAATGTATCCTAGCAGTTTCCAGTTAATGTTTTATATTTCTACAGCTATTATTTTCTGTTGAAAGAAAACTAGTAAAGGTTCAGTCAAGAAAGGGAAAACAAAGGAAAAAGATCAATATAAACACTCTACAAATATTGACTTAGGAAAGTGACTTTGTTGTCTTTCTCCCACAGGAATTTATATTGAATGAGTGATTTATTTAAAAGAAAATACTGATGGAACATATTAGTCTAACTAAAATCAGTATTTTCAGGCTACAGCATATATTTACAAATTAATGCCCAACAAAGTGAATACGCTCACAGATCTGTTATTTATTTCCAATTACCTTTCATATAAAGGTTTATGATACACAATCTTTCAGACTACTTAAGCATTTAAAGTTCTCACCAACCTAATAAATTATTAAATTTTAAATTTCTCAAAAAGTCATTAAATGTTTTATCCAACAGTGGTTTCATTTATAAAAAACACACTTTGTTCTATTAAACCTTCACACCTGAAAAATTATTTTCAATAACTAGATGTCAGCAAAACCAACAGTATATAAAAATGTTAATAATAATATGTATGAAGAAACCTCTCAGTAGTTTATAGCTGCCCTTGACAAACTATTAATAAAACATAAGCTAAAAATCAGAGAAAAACGGTTTCTTATTTAAAATGCAATAACATATGTGCCTAGAGGAAAACAGCATAATTTTCAAGAGGAGTAGCTTACGTGATACCTTCATTGTGTCTGGCTCAATTAGCTTTGTGTTTCTGTTGCTACCGGCACCCATGCTGACAGAGGTAGAAACGGACGCTTTGCAACTTTGGGCTGATGATGGTCTTGAAGGAGTTCTGCTATCACCTATAAACGGAGGTATTTAGTTATAATTACATTCTTTCCAGTTACTCATTGTGCTATTTATCATAAAGCCTTACGTTTATAGGCAGAGAAAAATCCAACAACGAGAACTTCAATTGGATAAGCTGGCTTCCCTTATAATTATATGACATTTAATAACTCTTTACTTCTCTAACCGTATATCTTGGGTTAAGGGGCAAACGAATGGCAGAACCTCAGAATCCAAATCTGCCTGAAGGACACCACGTGATTCCGTTTACCTTGGAATTAAGGTGAATCTGTCCTAAGTGGAAAGGTTTAACCTGTTTCTAATTTAAAGTTATTTTCAGGACAACGTAGTTTCCCTGCCAGACAGCACATCACTTAGGCACAGCTGCCCAATGCAATCACTTCCAAGCTTTTACTTTCAGGTTCCTTATGTCGGGACAACTCTGCTGGTACAATTATTGATTTAGCTGCATAAACTCAGTCTTCATCACTGTTTTGTCACCTTTGCACCTCTTCAGTACCACCTAGAATTGAAGCAGCTTACAATAGTGCTCACTACGTGCCAATATTTCATACATGGTACCATTGCAGTCTGTTGGCCTGTGGTCTTTTTCCAGTTTGGGAAGGTTTGTAAATAACTTTGTAACTTCAGGAAGAATGTTAAACTCTCACATTGACCGTGCTTGAAAAGTAGCCTCGATAATTTAAAGAGAATGTTTATGATAAATGTTTAAGGTTTCATCTCTGATATGGGAAAAAAATAAATAACTTGCTCTGTTGCAACATCTGAGCATTCATTTTCTCTCTTCCCTCTGGACTGTGTCACAGGAGAGCCAACGAAACTCAGCCTTAAGAATTTAAGGCCTTCAGATCATAGATGCAGCCAAAGTCCATGTGAACACGGGGGTCAGATATTCTACTGAGACATTTATGCAATTGCTACAGTAGAAATTTATATTCGTCAAGAACATCCTCACTAATCAGAGAAAAATTAAGTAAATACTCAACTGTTCATTGACCAAGAGCATGAACTCCACCAGAATGAAAACTCCCAATGTGCAATATAAATACCTTTTGCTGGTGCTAGTTTGTGATCAGTTTTCCTCGAGATTCTCGGTGATGGTTTGGACACCGGCGGTGTGATCCCTTCAGAGGAAGTTTCAGTTTGATTTCCAAATTGCTGCTGCCTCAACCGACTATCAACTTCCAGTTTCTCTCGCGCAGTCTTGCAGCACTGCTCACTGGTTGTCAGGTATAAGTCACAAAACTTTAAATAAAGAGAAGTAAGATGTTAAGTGAAACATTCTTTCTCACAATTTTAAGGATTAAAATGTAACATTAGTAAGGAAAGGACAGATCAATAGATGTAATGCATTTTCTCTTAAAGCACAATATTAATTTTCATTTTCATGAATCACAGCAAGAGCGCAAGTGGCACAGTAAAAAATGGAGCCATGATTCAACAGGGAGGTGCAATACTGAATGAAAATTAAGTGTGACTTTCAACCCAAGAGGTGATTAATATTTCTTTTTAGCTATTTGAAGACTGATTCTTTTTTTATATATATATATATTTAATGGGGGTTGTTTTTCCTCCTATGAAACTATATTTATGTACAAATCTTTGTGGACCGTTTATTCAGTTCAAAACTTAGTCATTGCTTAGAGATGGTGCCAAAAAGCTGATAAGATGTCGCATCTTGAAAATTAGATGTTCATCATGTACAAAAAGAAATTATGAACTGTCAGAGACACAGCATCTCTCACCGATTGGCTAAGTTTGCTGTCAATTGTCATCTTTATCCTGCTATTCCTTAACTCTTATCTTCACACATGCTGTTAGGCTTCATGCTTACTATTAGGCTCTGCCCAATACAGTAAGTTCACTTGCAGCAAGTGACCGTTTCAAGGATAATTGCCAGGACAGCGTGTTGTGAGATAAAACGTGGGAAACAGAAGTATATACCAGCCCAAGCTGCAGTAAATAGGCAGTTCGGGGGGGTTGGGTAAGGTCATCAGCGGACCAACACACGGAGGTGGAAAGTACTGCATTTGATAATGCTAATACTGTCAGGAACGTTAAGCCAAAAACACAAGAACAAATAATACCTTGTTGTAGTCAAGTTTGCCACCGCAGTTAAAATCCACTTGTTTAATAATGGCACTCACTTCATCCCGCGTCATTTTTTCACCTCTCTGCAATAAAAACAACTCAGTTTGGGTTCCTAATCAAGAATGCTGTTCACCTACAGTACACATTTAATAAAAACACAAAGAAAGATTATATCCTTTCAGGAAATCTTATCTTGCGATACATTTAAACCGACTTTGATTTGAATCATCAAAATAGAAGTCAACATCTTAAAAAATTATGTCCCTACAATGCTACTAAATACTGAACAGATGAATTGCACCAGTTTACACAGTTTTGTGGTGTCTTCTGGAACCCTACTGTGAATGATATTTATATCAATTACAGAAAATCTTCCATAAACTGGGGAATCTTCTGGGGAATCTAGTTCCACATATTTTTTAATGTCATTCTTTTAAGCCATATTAATGACATGTACAGGTAAGCCTTATGATATTTGCATGCTTTGGGCTGATAATGCATAATCTCTAACCAAAGTATTAATCTATTCTAGCACAATTTATCTTAAGACCCCAATGAACTACAGATCATCATAGCTGGGATAAAACTAAACCACTGACCTTAGTATTTTACGTATAACTTGGATAAATGTTATCTTTTAACTTTGTATCGGACCACACGTAGACAACTTGTGAGGAGAGAACAGCAAAAATATGTCATCAACTGTCTTAATAAAAGTTCATAACCTCGAAAGGCTGCAGAGGGACCCTGTAGTGTAAATCCCCCTGCTCTCTGACTTAACCAATGCAGAGACACGTGCTTCCCTTTCCGTTACTCCACTGCAGTATAGATAAGATTTCAAGAAAACACTCTTTGAAAGCATTAAAAATAACTTCTCTGCCAGCTTCCACCTTCAAGGTGCAATTGCTGAAGGAGACTGACAGGTTATCAACTGCAAGACTATAAGGGGAAAAAATGGAAGAAATATCATAGATAACCGCAGAAAACTAGACACAAAATTGCAAAAAAACCACATGAATCGGTTATTCCTTCTTTTGATCAGGAATTTTTGTTTACACTTTCAGAATTGTTTCCAAAAATTCCTACTAATGGTTAAAGATGGATAACTAATTTTTTACTGATACTTACTGTTGTAAGAATTTTATAAAGTTCATCGTGTAAAATATATCCAGTGTTATCTGTGTCTATTTTTCCAAATGCTTCCAGCAGTTCAGTTTTTGTAGCTGGTTTTTCTTTTTTTAAAATGGTACAAAAATCATCAAAATTCAGGGTAGTCATTTGTGAAGTCCAATATTTATTAACTGTCTTCTGAGATGGATTTCTTCCAGCCTGTTGAAGTACTGAACAATAAAACATACTATTAACTGTATATTCCAGCTGTCAGTTAAGGAGTTGTTTTCTCAAAACATCCTTTAATCACTTTCCATATTCAGAATTTATTTTTTTTCCGCTAAAGCCAAATCGATCCAAGGGAAAAGCAGATCTGAAGGACAGTTCTGTTTATAGTCTCAATCCTGTACTCTACTGATACAGACTGACTGTGACCTTCCCTGGCCTTGGATTCTGTGGTGTGTAGCAGCGAGGTTCGAGCAGCCTGAGGGGCAGATGAGCTCACTCACATATTCTTTTGAAAGGGGTCATCAAACAGGCAGTGCCTGGCATCCTACATCATCCCTCGCGAACTCTGATCCAGCACAGAGATGACATGTGCTGCACTGCTGAGAATCACCCCCACCTTCTTCTACAGAAGAAGGAAGAAAGCAGAGAGCAGCCTGTGACTTTATAACACAATGAATAGCACAGGAATTATTTTGCTTAAAGGCTCTGATCTGCAGCTTCCACTTATTCGTGTGCGCTGTTCTACTAAACTCAATGGGATGTCTCCCTTAAAGAGAGTTAATAGGTTCAAAGCACTAATTAACAGAAATATCCATTAATTCAAAGACAAGCTCCTCAAGAGACAAGTGTAAATTTCAGCCCAGTGTATATATCCCCTGCCTTAATATCAAGAACCTATTATTTGTAAGCTTGCACATTATTAGATCCCTTTTCTACTGAGATATACATAAGCCTTTCCATTTACTTCGCCAAGAATTGATATCGGGTCTCAATTTAACTTCAACAATCTTTTATATCACATCTGTATGTTTGAACTTATCAATTTAAATTATGCAATGTGACTTCCAAACGTAAAGGAAAAATGATACCAACAGACACCAGAATTGTGAAGGCCAACAGCCAATACCATATATGCCACCAGTCCCACTGCTCCTACACCTGGCATTCTTCAAAATGAATTTGCTGGATCTCGTTAGCCTCTTAAAGGTCTTTACTGAAAACACCCTTTCATCAGTTCCCAGTGTGAAGAAGGTATTACGTTAAATTGAAATTCAATTCAAATGCACAGTCTATCTGAAACTGGAGGGATGCTTTTATATCTTCCCATATAATCAAGGTTTTTAGGGAAACAAGAGAGATCTTCCATCTCTACCTAGGCTGGCAGTTTGGTTTTTAGCCAGCTGACCAATGACCAAGCCTATCCTGGCTGAGAGCAGTTCGGGAGCATCTGTGAAATGAGGTGGTGGCATCGTTACAAATCTCAGTAGGCAACTGTGTCACCATAAAAACAAACAAACAAAACCAGACACCTTTGTTGCTAATCCTCGATTGAATGCCAAGGACTAAATAAAGATTTCTGCCCTGTCACCTCTACAAGCAAGTCAGGAGAATACAGCAAAGCTCACATCTTTATCCGTGCAACGCTTGGGCACGTAGCAATTGTTTAAGGATTTCAACGTCAAGGTCAGCCAAGGAAGGGCAGTTACTCTGTGTGTTTGTTTATGGGGACAGCCAAGTTCCCTGGAATGTCCATACGGCACAGTATTCCCTTACATTTAACAGAGTATCCTTCAAGCATATGACAATTCTGTGTTTTTATATATCCTGGGAGATCAGCATTTGCCATACCCTACATGCCTCCCAAGTTTGTATTTTTGAAAGTTCAATTAGGCTGCACCTTTTATTTACGCTTCTTTACAGACTGATTCTGCTAAATACCTTAAGTAATATTACAACACAGGAAATGAAGCTACTTACCCTCAATATGTAAAACTCCTAGGAATACAATTTTGCAGGGCCAGTCTCTAAGAGAGTATTTCACAGTTTACAATATTAGCCAAATATTGTGTAGCAAAAGATGACTAAACACTGGCATCACTCATTTGATAAACGTCAGAATTTACTTAAGATGCAATGTAAGTCTATAATAACTCTCAATACTTACAAATTTTAAAAGGAGTCCTTAAATATCTCTGAAAAGACTGGGAGCCTGAGCCACTAATTGCCCTTTCTGAGTTGATTTTGAAACCAAAATGCCCAAACACGTGCCATCTAGTGAAGTGGCATATGGATAGAGATGAAAGCAAAAACACGTAGAAAAGAGATGACATTAGTTCACACCACTCGTACCTTAAAATCCAGACTATCCAAAACTATCATTAGGCTCTTTTATTACAGCTCAGAAAGCCTGGATAACACTAAGTCACACGCTGAAAGAACATGCTTGCTAATAATGCCAGTTATCATGGAGATCTTCTGTGCCAGGGCAATTGGCCACTAAAAACTGAACTGAGACCAACTCACTTAATGATTTGTAGGAGGAAAAAATTTATTGCAGAAATGTCACAATCAAAAGGCAGTATCTAGGCCCACCTCAAGTAAGCAACAGTGCTACCATCAAATTTGGTGGTGTTAAACAGCTCACTCAGGTCCCCTGTAAACTGTCAGCTGGTATTGAGTTTTGCCCATTCATACTGGTGATTTACGGATGAAAAGCTCCGCGTACTATTCCCACTTCCACGAGTCATTCAACACCTGGCAACAAAGATTAAGGATTTGAGGAAAATGAAAAACTTCGAGGAATGGTAGTTTCTATAAACTTTGAAAAATCACTATGTGATATAAAACAGGTAAATGATGAAAATGTCTTCAAAGGTACAGCCACCAACGCTTGAAATCTGAACCCTATCTAAAACTACTGTAAATTCCTTAAAACTGTTATAGAGTTTATACACTGGGATACTCTCACAACTGAATTGCTGACTGCTGTTTGTAAACTACCCACCGCAATCGTCACACACAATAGTTACGAGGAAAAAATATCTAATCATTACCTAGACTGAGTTGTTCCTTTGATTTAATATTTTCTAAACTGCTTTTCAAAACCGTTAGGTAAGCTGCTCGGCAGTTCATGTAAAAGATTGCTTCTTCTGCATGCTGGGACTTCTTTGCTTGGGAACTTTCTGAGCACGTGAGTTTCTGAACGGAGAGGGAGGCGTTATTCTCAGGACTGCTGGCCATTCTGTGAAGAATACAATTACAGTTAGAATTTGTTACTTTCTTGCCTGTTTAATAATGTCTCTGCTTTATCCTCTCAAACACAGACTAACACAACTTATCCTAACAGCTAGGTTATATCTATGCTTGTAGGTAGGCATCATGAGATCTGCAAACAGAAAGAGCTTGAGCTCTACTTATTACCCACAATTTATTCTTTATTGGCAGTTAAAAGTTTCGTTTTATTGCATTTTATTTTGATTTCAGACATTTTATATCACAATGATTATATAACCATGTTATTTGAAAGCATAAAAACAAATTTTCAAGTTATCTGAGATACAAACTATTGCTCTCCACGTGTAGAAGTAATCCACTAGGACTTGTCCTTACTACACGTTTCTACTAGAATTTCTACTCTTGCCATGTTATCTAAATTCTCCAAATGACGGAAATAACAGGAGAATTTGTACAGAAGCACACTTCTTGGCTCTGATGACTTTACTACCATTGTCTATTCCTAACATGATTTGTCACAATAGTAAATTAATGAACATAACATACCTACCACTGTTTTGCTCCCAGTGCCACTCTCTTCGTTGCTACAGTTCACCAGCAGTGGCAAAAGTGGCATTTTTTTTTTTTCCTAAACACACTCCAGTTTAAACACGGCCACAGGTCTGACAGGCACAGAATTATTTAAAAGACTTTTGCACCAAACAACAGTAACAAAGTAAATATTATCAAGAATGGATGCAGTGCTTATCTCATCGCAGAGTGCTCTGTGGCTGCATGATCACAACTGACTCATGTCATGCCGGATTCTCTATTTTATTTCTTGGTGTTAACAGCAGAGGAAAAGCTCCCTTTGTCCTCCAGTGAAAACTACATGTAACTACAGGAATTGCATATTTGTCAGGATTTCCTCCCTCATCTCTAAAGTTGACTTTTATCTTTCTAAGACTGATTTAGCCAGAAAACTGGGTAGCTTTACACAGCCTCAGCAGAGACATTGTGTAATGTCATGAATGTCATAAAACATTCCATGTTAAAAAAGCGATATAATAATTATTAAATTGATTACATGCTTTTTTTTCTGGTTCCTATACCAGAATGGGCCTTTGTTTTCTATTTTTACAGTTATACCTTGATTGAAGATATGGCTAACAGTAAAACTGATCAAAATTTAAACCTTTAATCTTTCAAGTACGTGAAGTTAAATACACTGAATTGTACTTTCAAGAGTTATCTAAATACAATTAATAAATATATCTGAAGCTAAGAATGTGCATAAAACTGTGTAACTTAAATCTTTTACATACACTACCCATATAATTGCAAAACAATGAACAAATGTGAAATGTATTTTTGCTAAATTATTAAAATGTTTCAAAGCAGTAACTTACTCTGTTTGCTATCCAATGGCCACTAAACTTTAACAGCAGCTTTCTGCTTTTACCAAGGGTGATTAAGGTTTTTAGAAGGCCACCACAGAGGGACACTAAATCGTGTTGTACTGTTGGTCTAACAGCCTCTCATATTATTTTATCCAATGTTGACTTCAGAAAATATATTCCAGTATAATAAATTGAATATCTCAAGTTCAGCAACAAGACAACGACATCATAGGGTCCCCTTCAGGACTCATTGGATTTTTACTCAGGAGGCCTAAATCACTCGCACCTTCTTGAGTTATATAGGTCTTTTACACTTGGGAAAGAAAGATAATAATCGCTTATCATGGATGAAGTACCCTATTTATAATACACAGGCCGCCTGCCTGACACTTTAATATTACACTGGCATTAGAAGGACCCCATAGGGACACTGTGATACAGTCTGGTTACTGCAAACGGGTGTCACTATAATTAAGCGCCAGCGTTACGCACACAAAATGGAAGTGGGTTAAAGTCAAGGAGGAAAAGAAGAATAAATGTTAATTTTCCAGTAACTAGTTTATAAAATGTGAACTCTCGTTTATACTCCTTAAGACTTCCCATTACCGAGATATTTCTTATGTGGGCCACGGCTCTGCCAAGAAGGGCGGCCGATACATCGCTCAGAGACCCGGTGAGCAATGGCTCAGCAGCAGCACTGCCAGCAGCCCCCTGGCTTTAGCTGGTGACATTTTTACTGGGCAAATGACACTTGAGACAAAATAGACAGACAGGAGCAACCCGGCCTCGGCTGCTGAGGGAGGACGACGCAGCCCAACCATTACTTTCAATTCTAGTTCGATGATTTTAACAAATAAAAAGCGTCTTCCAAGCAGGAATTAAGTCATACCCTTCTTGGCAATACTGACCTTTCCAAGGCCGTGCTTCACCTCCATCCACAGTAAAAACAGGGGAAACTTCGCTCTGTAGCTTCTTAACCTTCCGCGCCCAAGCGCTCAGGCCTTGCTCGCCTGCAATGAGGAAACTTTTACCACATGAACTTCATCACCTCCCTCTCCGGTGGGCGCAGGCATCTTCTTGAGCAAAATTTACCACCCACCATCGCGCACAAGACCTTACGATCCCTTTCCCCCGTCCCCTCAGGTGGGGAACCAACTCTCCCGCCCGGCCCGGCACCCCCAGCCGCCCTGAGGGGCCGGCTTTGGTCTCGCCTCACCTCCCAGCCCAGCACAAACCTTCCCGAGGGGGAAAAGGCCGCCACCGGCCCGGCTCTTACCGCCACGCAACACCGGGAGCAGAGCCTGGGGAGCCGGGGCCCTCGGCCCGCCCAAGCCGGGGCCCGCGTCCCGCCCTCTCAGCGCCGTTTCCAGCCGGCGGCGTTTGGCCGGTGCACGGCGGCGGGAGGCGGGAGCTCTGCAAAAAGGCGGCGGGAGCGGCTCCAAGCGCCGTAATGTCGTAAGTATCGGGTAGAGGCGGCCGAGCTCGGCTCTGGGCGCCGCTCTCCTCCTCCTTCTCCTCCCCGCCGGGAGCCGCCAGAGCGGGCGATGCAGCCAGGCCCCGTGCGGGACGCGGTGAGGCGGAGCGCTCCTCCCCGGCGGCCCCCGCCGGCTGCTCTGTGGCGGGGAGCTCCTTCCCTGAGGAGAAATGAGCTCCTCGGATTGTCCCGGCGAAGGGAGGAGCAGGCGGCTGCCTGTGGAAGGGTGGGCTGTGTTTCTAGCTGTTTTCC
The DNA here is from genome assembly GCA_025774025.1 of Xenus cinereus. Classification (NCBI taxonomy): domain Eukaryota; kingdom Metazoa; phylum Chordata; class Aves; order Charadriiformes; family Scolopacidae; genus Xenus; species Xenus cinereus. The sequence continues at coordinate 32,167,638 of JAOXJK010000004.1, read as the reverse complement.
AGTTGTTGGATGGGATCGGGAAATAGTTAAGATGGTTGTTCCTCGGGGCAGGGCCTTGTCCCGGCAGAGTTTGGGTGGGTGATGCCCCTTGGCACGGGTAATACTTTATATGTGTTATGCGTTCCTGAGGTGCTGCCTCCAGCTCTGGGGCCCTCAGCGCAGGAAGGACATGGACCTGTTGGAGTGGGGCCAGAGGAGGCCACGGAGATGCTGGGAGGGCTGGAGC